>CM076582.1:1054372112-1054753619 GCA_034641835.2 Pinus albicaulis
AATGTTATGCTCCCTCTCCCACTGCTCAATTTCAGGAACTATTCCTTCAATTTCTGGAACTACTGCAGTCATTTCCTTAGACTATGGAAACCAACTACAGTTGTTTCCTTAAATTTCGGAAATTAACTATAGTAAATTAATTTCTTGTTGGTAGCTTCTGAAGTGGTCCATTACTCCCACTGCAGTTCTCTACCATGATCAGTGGAACGTTTGACACATAGCCAATAGAAGCTTGATGGAAGCTGGACTATAAACCCTTATGTTTGGTCCCCAAGCTCACTAACTCAAACCCCTTTAGTTTTTACACCATGTAGCTATGAGTAAGCAGAGCTTGGAAGACTTTTTAGATTTTCTGCTTGTGTGAAGTTTGTGTTGATTATTTGATGGGCTCGTGTACACCGAAGTGCAGAATATACGTTGTGTGAATAATTTTCATTCGATTATCATAGCAAAATATTGCTGCCCGTATGCCTCTCACGAGTTGCATTCAATGATTTTTGTTAATGAAGTTGCATTTCTTTAATCTAAGAAATCCAAGGTCTTAAGGCTCCTATTCCCACGACAGCCTCGGGTTTTTTCCTGCAACATAGTGTTTATCAGAGTTAATTTAGTGCCATACGTGGGAGCTGGAAGGAAGCCATTCCAGAGGCTATTGTTATTTGGTGCTTGAGAATTTGAATCTGCGTTAAACCATTGAATAGTTTTTGAAGCACGGAGTATTGACCAAACTTATATTTATAAGTTTGTGAAACTTGGCAAGTGGATTCTTGTTGTGTGGGTTTTACTTGATATTTCTACTGGAAGCTTTGCATAAGCCACCAATGGCTGGAGGTATTTATGTTTTTACTAGACATTTTAAATTTTTTACTTTTAGATTCTTTAAGTTTTTATTCCGCATTAAAAAATCATTATTTAGTTATTAAGCTTACATTTGGCATCGGAGCAAGGCCTTGGTAATTATAGACATAGTTTGGCTAAATGTTTTATTTTTAAAATTTTCCGAATTAAAACATTTATTTGGAAATATGTCTGCTCAATTTTTATGCATATAATATTTATATATATTGCAATTTAGAAAATTTATGCATATAATATTTATTTATTTTAATTGTATGCAATTTGGAAAATATGCTCGTATTTAGTTTGCATGATTTAATTATTTAAGCTTTAATTAAAACATGAATGAGTATACGAGACCTATGGTTAAATATTATGCATGAATATTGTAGTTTTATTCATGCAAGTTATCATTTGATTTTATGAAAATAATGTCTAGTGATTCATATAATTTTAATTAATTAGAGAATAGCCACAACATATCTAATTAAATAAAATTATATATTATGATTGATTAGGATCACATCAAGAATATTTAGACATTAATTGTAATTAATTATATTAAATATAATAAATTTTATCCCACATGAATTTTTGTTATATTTATATAATTAATTAGGATAAAATATTCATAATTTACCCACAAGAGTTATGAATTAATAGTTTTATCATAAATTTCAAAACTAAAATAGAATTTGATAAATTCTATCATAAAGAATAATTGAATCTTCTTGAATTAAAAATTTAGTCCACAGACAATTTTTTTGTCATTAAATTCAATTTTAAGCATGATTTACATTGGTAAAGTGTGAAATTTTTATTTATGTCTCAATTTTAACATAAGCATGTGATTTTTTAATTTTATGCAGTTGTACAACCTGCAAATTTCTCTAAAATTCGTACTGAGCTCCCTGAACTTAAGGGAGATAAATATAAGATCTGGAAGGAGAGAGTTCTCCTTCATTTGGGGTGGATGGACATAGACTATGCTATTAGGAAAGATGAACCACCGACACTCAATAATACCAACACTACGTCGGACATCAGGCTTTATGAATAATGGGAACGATCTAATCATCTAAGCGTGATGTTCATTAAGACTAAAATTTCAGCTGGTATTCATGGTTCCGTTGAACAGCATGAAAAGGTCCAAGACTTGCTGAAATCCATTGATGATCAATTCGTCACTTCAGAAAAGGCACTAGCAAGCACCCTAATTATGAAGTTCTCATCCCTAAGGCTCACCAGCGTAAAAGTTGTGTGCGAGCACATCATGCAAATGAGGGACACTGCGGCTCAATTGAAGAAACTCGAGGTTGAAATATATCAGAGTCTTTCCTGGTGCACTACATCCTGAACACCCTTCCACACCAATACATACCCTTCAAAATCTCATAGAACACACATAAGGATAAATGGTCAATTAATGAACTTATGACCATGTGTATTCAAGAGGAAGAGAGATTGGTGATGGAAATGGGAGAAAGTGCAATGTTGGCAATGCGAGGAAAGGGAAAATCTCAAGCCAATCAGAAAGGGAAAGGTAAAATACCTCTAGAAGCTGATATCAAGAAGGATTCCAAGTGTTTCTTCTATAAAGAGAAGGGACACATGAAGAAGGAATGTGCCAAATTTCAGAAATGGCTTGCAAACAAAGGTAATCCAATCTCGTTTTTTTGTTATGAATCTAATATGGTTAATGTCAATATTATCACCTGGTGGATTGATTCTGGATCAACAATTCACATTTCGAATTCCTTGCAGGGTTTGCAAAACCTAAGGAAGCTAGTGGGAAGTGAGCAAAGCATCTTATCAGGAAACAAGATGGGCTCGCATGTGGAGACTATAGGAACATACTATTTAACTTTAAATAGTGGCTTTGTTTTAGAATTAGAAAAGACCTTTTGTGTACCAAGTTTTTCTAGAAACTTGATTTATGTTTCAAGGCTCGTACCTTTTGGATATTCCTTTAACTTTTCAAAAAAATATTTCAGTTTATTTTATAAATCTGATTATGTTGGGAATGGTATTCTGTCTAATGGTCTTTATTGCATTAATTTACAAAACAATGTCACTTATGATTCAATGCATGTTCACACTGGTATTAAAAGATGTGTTATTGATGAAAATTCCTCTAAATTATGGCACCAAAGACTAGGTCATATCTCCGTAGAAAAAATTAAAAGATTGGTAAATGAAGGGGTACTTAATACTCTGGATTTTACAGATTGTGAGACTTGTGTGGAGTGCATAAAGGGAACGCAAACCAACAAGTCAAAGAAAGGTGCCAATAGGAGTTCAGACATATTAGAGATCATACATACTGATATATGTAGTGAAAACATGGATTCACATGGTCAGAGATACTTCATCTCTTTTATAGATGATTATTCACGATATATGTATCTCTACATGCTTCATAAAAAGAGTGAAGCATTAGATGCCTTTAAGATCTTTAAGACTGAAGTAGAGAATCAATGCGGAAAGCAAATTAAGATCATGAGATTAGATAGAGGTGGAGAATATTATAGTAGAGATACACAGAAGATGGACAAGAACCTGGGCCATTCGCAAAATTTCTTCAAGAGCATGGGATTGTTGCCCAATACACCATGCTTGGTTCACCTGACTGGAATAGTGTAGCATAAAGAAGAAATCGAACATTATTGGACATGGTGTGGAGTATGCTTAGCAGCTCTAATCTTCCTAAATTCTTGTGGACTGAAGCACTTAAGACGGCAGTGTATATATTAAACTGAGTTCCAACCAAGGCTATTCCTAAAATGCCATTTGAATTATGGAAAGGTTGGAAACCGATTTTGCGACATATGCGCATTTGGGGATGCCCGTCTGAAGTGAGAATATATAATCGACAAGAGAAGAAGCTAGACCTAAGGACCATTAGTGGGTATTTCATTGGATATGCTAAAAGGTCTAAAGGTTATAGATTTCACTGTCCATCTAACAGCACTAGGATTGTGGAGTTAAGAAATGCAAAGTTTCTTGAAAATGACTTTATCAGTGGGAGCGATCAAACCAGGAACATATTTTCTGAGAAGGATCATTTAGAATCTCAACCTTCCACCTCAAGTGAAAGATTGGTTATTGTTCACAGCACCCCTCAAGTACAAACTAGTGTTGAACAACCAATTTTTGAAGTTCCACAAGCTGCTGATGACATTCCAGTAGATCAAATAGTTCAAGAATTGCCAAGAATTTTTGAACAACAAGTTGAACCACACACTTCTCAGGAAGATGGTGGGACAACATTAAGAAGATCTACTAGACCAAAGAGATCAACAATTCCTGATGATTATGTTGTGTATCTGCAAGAATCTAACTACGACATTTGAGCCGAAAATGATCCTGAGTCTTTTTCATAAGCCATGAGTTGCAAAGAATCAGAATTATGGTACGATGCCATGAAGGAAGAGATGTATTCTATGAAGAGTAACAAAGTCTGGGATCTTGTTGAGTTGCCTAATGGTGCAAAAGCCATTAGATGTAAATGGGTCTTTAAGACAAAGAAAGACTCATTGGGCAACATTGAGAGATACAAGGCAAGGCTCATTGCAAAGGGATTCACACAGAAAGAAGGAATCGATTACAAGGAGACTTTCTCTCCTGTATCTAAGAAAGATTCCTTGCGCATTATTATGGAATTAGTAGCCCATTTTGACTTGGAGTTGCATCAAATGGATGTGAAAACATAATTTCTCAGTGGAGATCTAGAGGAGGAGGTTTACACGAATCAACCTGAAGGATTCTCCTCTAGTGATGGTGAGCATTTGGTTTGCAAGCTCAAGAAGTCATTATATGGATTAAAACAAGCATCCCGCCAATGGTATTTGAAATTTCATAATATAATTTCTTCTTTCGATTTTGTAGAAAACATTATGGATGAATGTATATACCTTAAAGTTAGTGGGAGTAAAATCTATTTTCTTGTTTTATATGTGGATGACATTTTGCTAGCAACCAATGACAAGGGTTTGCTGCATGAGGTGAAACAGTTCCTCTCTAATAATTTCAATATGCAGGATATCGGTGAGGCATCTTATGTCATTGGCATTAAGATTCATAGAGACAGATTTCGAGGCATCTTGGGTGTGTCTCAGGAAACCTATATTAATAAAATTTTAGAGAGATTTCGAATGAAGGATTATCCACCAAGTGTTGCTCCCATTGTGAAGGGTGATAGGTTCAGTTTGAACTAATGCCCGAAGAAAAACTTTGAAAGGGAACAAATGAAGAACATTCCATATGCTTCTGTTGTCAGAAGCCTAATGTATGCTCAGGTCTGCAAAAGACCTGATATTGCATTATTTGTGGGAATGTTGGGACAATATTAGAGTAATCCAGGTTTAGACCACTGGAGAGCTGCAAAGAGAGTAATGAGGTACCTTCAAGGAACCAAAAACTACATGCTTATGTATAGACGGACGAACAATTTGGAAGTGATTAGCTACTCAGATTCTGACTTTGTTGGATGTGTTGATTCATGCAAATCAACATCAGGATACATTTTTATGATGTCCGGTGGAGTTGTATCATGGAGGAGTGCCAAGCAGACCTTGATTGCCACTTCTACTATGGAAGCTGAGTTCGTCTCCTGTTTTGAGGCTACTTTAGATGGTGTATGGCTTAAGAATTTCATTTATGGGCTTAGAATTATGGATTCTATCTCTAAGCCATTGAGAATATATTGCGACAATTCAGCTGTTGTTTTTATGGCTAAGAAAAACAAAAGTGGGATTCGAAATAAACACATCGACATTAAGTATTTAGCTATAAGGGAACGTGTTAAAGAAAAGAAAGTGGTCATTGAGCACATTAGCACTGAGTTGATGATTGTTGATCCTTTGACTAAGGGCATGCCACTGTTTAAATTCAAGGATCATGTAATGAATATGGGACTTGGTTCCCTTATGTAGATTCTCATTGTATGAAAAATGTTATTTTTAATGAAATTCTTAATTATTGTGATTTTTTTCTCATATTTATGTGCACCTTAATTTGATTTGAGAGAATTCATCTGTGTAGGACCAAGAATAAACATGGGGTTTATTCATTAAAAAAATTGTTGCCACATAAATTTTAATAAGAATAAATACATAGTAATACATGGAAGATAATACTTGTCATTAGAGGACTTATCGCCATGATTCATGTATCTATTACTTAATACATATTATCACTGGGTTTTAAGATGAGACATTAAGAGTGGAAGTATGGACCAAGTGGGAGAATGTTACGCTCCCTTTCCCACTGCTCAATTTCAAGAACTACTCCCTCGATTTCTAGAACTACTACAGTCATTTCCTTAGAATATGGAAACCAACTGCAGTTGTTTCCTTAAATTACGAAAATTAACTGCAGTAAATTAATTTCTTGTTGGGAGCTTCTGAAGTGGTCCATTACTCCCACTACAGTTATCTACCATGATCAGTGGAACGTTTGACACATAGCCAATAGAAGTTTGATGGAAGCTGGGCTATAAACTCTTTTGTTTGGTCCCCAAGCTCACTAACTCAAACCCCTTGAGTTTTTACACCATCTAGCTATGAGTAAGTAGAGCTTGGAAGAATTTTCAGATTTTCTGCTTGTGTGAAGTTTGTGTTAATTATTTGATGGGCTCATGTACACTGGAGTGCAGATGTACGCTGTGTGAATAATCGTCATTCGATTATCATAGCAAAATATTGCTGCCCATATGCCTCTCACGAGTTGCATTCAATGATTTTTGTTAATGAAGTTTTGTTTCTTTAATCAAAGAAATCCCAGGTCTTAAGGCTCCTATTCCCACGACAGCCTCGGGTTCTTGCCTACAACAGAGTGTTTATCAGAGCTAATTTCGTGCCATATGTGGGAGTTGGAAGGAAGCCATTCCAAAGGCTAGTGTTATTTGGTGCTTGAGAAAGCGAATCTGCATTAAACCATTGAACAATTTTTGAAGCACGGAGTATTGAGCAAACTTATATTTATAAGTTTGTGAAACTTGGCAAGTGGAATCTTGTTGTGTGGGTTTTACTTGATATTTCTGCTAGAAGCTTTGCATAAACCACCAATGGCTAGAGGTATTTATTTTTTTACTGGAAATTTTAAAGTTTTTACTTTTAGATTCTTTAATTTTTTATTCCGCATTAAACAATCATTATTTAGTTATTAAGCTTACACATAATTGGTTAGTGTTTCTTGGCTTCAATTGTGCAAAAATCATGGGAGATCTGTACACAAAAGCTCTAGGGGAAAAGTTCCTCATAGGAGAGAAAGCCAAGATAAATTGTCTCCTCAAGTAGTTGACTAAGTTGGTTGAAGGAGTAATGATAACTCTAATTCACGGGGAGCTGTGAAGGAAAAAGGGAGAAAGGATTTTCAATTAGTGATGACCACCAAATAGGAACTGCTACAAAGCAACTTTGAGAGCTATCAGTCAGAGATGCACTCAAAATTTTTTGTATTTTCTTACAAGAACGTAGAACTCTTGAGTAAGTTTAGCAATAAAGAAAACTATTATATGGACATAGCTGGAAGCAGTGAGGATTTGAAGTAGAAAAAGAAAAGAATCAGATGAAGAATTCAGAACCCAGAATTGGAAGCCCAACCTAAGTAGGGCCACCCAGAGAGTAGACAATTTAGGGTTCCTTTTTATCTAAAGTTTTTTTTTTAAAATGTATGGTAGATATTTACTAGGAGTCTTTTGTAGAGCCTATAGTAGGATCTATTTCAAAATATTGGGTAATTTTCCTAATAGGCATTAAAATTCTACTTTGTGAGCCACATAATGTAGTAATGTTTTTGAACATGATTAAGAATGTAAGAGTTTTGGTCTAGTCTCCAATTCTTCATTATAATAAAAAGTACTATAATTTTTTTTAGTTTAATTGATAAAAACAAAATATAGTGGGATATTTTAGAATATTTTTAGTAATAGTCACCCATGATATGAAAGATCACTAAAATTTATCTTAGAAATAATTATGTTTTTTTTTCTTTTTAATTAAATTGATTATTAAAAATGTCATGTAAACAAGTGTATTGATAAGTTATTGTATCATGCTATGACACTATAAGAAAAGCTATTTACAAGTGAAAAATAACTTTTGTTAAAAATTTGGAGTTATATATATATATATATATATATATATATATATATATATATATATATATATATATATATATAAAGTTATAATTTAAATCATTTTTATGATTTTATTTTGGCAATATGAGTTGTATTATGAAATAAATGTTTTGATATTTATCATAAATTTCGAAGTACTAATATTTATGAATCATTTAATTTATATAGTTCAATAGTAATTAGTTTATTTGAATATGATAAATAATATAACTATGTTACATTAAATTAAATAAAATAACCTAATTAACCTACATAAAGCTTAGGTACAAACTAATTAATAAGAAATTTTATCAATTGTTCATTTTTATTATTATAATTTTAAGTGTAACAATATTCAACCCAAACTCAAATATTTTCTAAGTTTAAATATGTGAGGAAATATGAGACTAACTAATGTTCATGGATTAAGAAAAATGTTAGAAAGTAGTAATATTTTCAAAGGAAATAAACTCTATATAATAGGTAGTGATTGCCACTTAGTTTAAATATAGTTAAATTAAAGTAAAAAACAATAAAAGAAAATATTGCAATTGATAAATGACCCATATTAATCAAGGTTTTCATCACCAACCCCACGATGCATGTGATGGAAGATTATGCATGGATGGAGAGGAACTTTTAAAACAATGCTAGGCTATTGATGTTGAATGGTGACGTATCTAAAGAACTATATGCTTAGAACCTAAGAAACAGGATTTGTCCCCCAGGGGCATCGAATCTCGAATCCGGTGAATCGGATACGATTCTCCAGGATTCGTACCCGATTCATGGGATGCGGCTGTATCCATATAGGGTACGGTGAATCCTGACCGTACCTTGTATGGATATGGCCGTATCCTGTATAGCCGAATTTGTTGTCTCAAAAAAGTGCTATTTTGGCTTATAAAACACCAAATTTAGTCATTCTTTCTCACAGTTTTGTGTTTGTAAAGTGAGAAAGGAGCAAGGGTTTGCAAGAAGAAAGGGTTAGCAAGGAGAAATGGAGTTATTTCGAAGAGATTCGAGCATCTGGTAAGTACACTATCATCCTCCACACCATCAGATGCAGAGATGATAGAGGAGGAGGATGCATTAGAGCCAAAGGAGAGCAGTGGTGAGAATGATGATCGGGATGAGAATAATGATGCTGATTATGATGATGAGGATTGATGGCTCATTGATTCTGATTCATTGTGGCTTCAGGCTTGTAGTCTTGTAGACTGTAGTTTTTTGTATTTTTTGTTTCTGTTTTCCATTGGTAGTGTATTTATGTAACACATTTTGATTCTGATGACTTAATGAGAAAATTATAGTATCCTACTATCTTGTTTTTCTGAGTAAATTTGACAATTGTATGATGTATCAACGAATCAATGAATTTGTATGAATTTGTGTAAAAAATATCTAATTTTTAATATATATATATATATAATATATATATTATGACCCCCCAAACAGGACACTTCTGGGATATGATACGTTATATATTATATATATATATATATATATATATATATATATATATATATATATATATATATATATATAACGTATCATATCCCAGAAGTGTCCTGTTTCGGGGGTCACTGTATCCCGAATCTGATTCTTGAATCCCCGTATCCCCGTATTCTGTGTGAGGTGACTTAGCTTAGAACCAGATGATTGCTATACTTTTTAAAATTAGGTACCTTTACATAACTTAATAACATGATTCATCATTCTCAGAATGGAGGTTTGAAAATGCTTGTGGATAAATCACATCAAGTTTTAGGATCGATGTGTTCCAAACACCTACTAAGGTTCATATCAAGTTTTAGGATTGATGTGTTACAAACACCTAGTAAGGTTCATCTTGGATAGTGAGATCGTAAACTCCAAATGATTATAAATTGAATAATATCATAATAAATTAAAATGTTATATTAAAATTTAGTTATTTAGTAAATAATAAAAATATTATTAAAAAAAAAAAAACAAGAAACAATTTCTAATATTATTAATATTTTCAGTTAAATAATGAATAAATTAGCAAGTGTCTCAAAAATCATATAAGAGAGAAAAATATATAACCTAAACAAACTAATAATATTATTTTAATATAATAAAAAATTATAATATTATTATTTATTGTATTAAATATTATTATACACATTAAAAATAAATAAAAATGACGTAACACAAAATAATAATAGTAAAATAAAAAATAAATCATAAAAAGATAATTAATAAAAAAGAAGTTAAGAAATTAAGAGTGATGTAACACAAAATTAATAATAATAAAATAAAAAATAAATCATAAAAAAGAGTTAAAATGTGTGAATAATAATAATAATAATAGTGAATGAATAATATATATATATATATATATATATATATATATATGAAAACAAAAAAAAAATCAATTATTTAATATTAGTACACTAAAAGAATCTAAAGAAAAAGAAAAACAGAATAAAGAGAGAAAAAATACCAAAAGGAGGAAAAACAAAAAAGAAAAGGTCTATGAGTACAGGGATGGGATCCACCACCAAGTGTTGATCTTTCATCCATCATTCTTATTTAGTGTAATAGGTTTTTTATTGATTTTGATAGCTTCTCTTTATTTATAGTGATGGAAACGATCAATGTAAAGAATTCTGAAAAAACATAAAATCAACTAAACACCTTTTATAAATTACATATTTTCAAAAATATAATGAAAAAAAAATTTTATACCTCCTAAAAATCAAAACAATCTTATTAAAAGTCCCGTTTTTAAACACTGTGAAACCACTTCAACAAACTTTTTTTTAATTCTAAATCGATGGATTCCTATTGCCTTGTAACTTCGCAAAAATTATATTACCTTGATGAATTCTAATATGGAGACTAAAGATGCTAATGTGAAACCGGGAGAAAACTTGAAAAGAGTCACTGCAATTTATTATTATTTTATAATATATATATATATATATATATATATATATATATATATATATATATATATCCAAATCCAAGTATTAAATATGGAAGGGGAGGATTGCAAATGGGAGATCAATTGTAAGTGATATTTATCATCACCTTACCTTTTCCACTTTTTCTTGTGGAGAGGCTGGAATCTATAAAAGAATTTAGAGAACCAATTCACCATCTTTTGGACGATCAAGATGAATACAAATTTGACTTGGGACATTTTACAGAGAAAATGATGGATTGGTCCTGGATGTTGCAGACTCTGTATGAGTAATGAGGAGAAAAATGTACATCTTTTTTATAATTGTGCTTATGCCCTGAAAGTTATGGAGGTATTGGGTAAGTTTTTTAATTTCAGTATTCCTTATTTGGCTAACACGGTAGAGTTTATCCTTTGGTGGCATCTGCGTGCCTCTTTACTTAGGGTCATTCCGGCATTGTTTCATTGGCAAATCTAGAGAGATAGAAATCAGTGGATCTTTGAAGAAGTGGCTTGTAGCCCAGAGAAGACTGCAGGCTTTATCATGTCCTTAGTGGGAAGGACTGAGAGAAAAGCAGAAACCTCCGAAGGATCTGTCAATGAGAATGTGGCTAGTGGAAATTCATTATCCGGCGGGATTTTTTGACGGAGCCTCCCAACTTTCCAGATGTGGGTGCGGTGCTTGGCTCAGGATGTCACCTAATTGTCACTATAAATTCCTCTGGCATGGAGGGAAAGGCACCAATATGCGAGAATAATTCTGGCATCCTGGAGTTTATTGTGGTTTGCATCACAACTTGGAGTCGAACAGTTGTGGGTCTATGGTGATTATAAAGTTTTAACAGAATACCTCACTAAGAGTACAAGCTTAAATCCTCACAATTTGGGGTCCGGGATGGATAGGATTTCTTTGTTCTGTAAGATGTTTTTTTATTTACACTTTAATCACATTTATAGGGAGAAAAATGGAGTGGCTGACTGTTTATCCAAGAAAAGCTTGCAGAGGGATTTTGGGAACATGCATTATGAGCTGTTTGATCCGGAATTGAGGAGAACAACAGGGACAGTAAACTTTCTCTAAAAAGCTGTCCTACAGGTTAGCACTATCAATGTCTTTCTGATTTTTAGTAGTTTTTAATGTTTTTCTGTTTTAACATGCCCCATACCTGGTGAAATGCTGGAACCAGACGGCTGCCTGCTGGGGATTTTTTCTATTTCATAGATGGGTTTTTAATGGACAGATCATCATAAACTAGGGATGTAATTTTTGGAGTTCTTTCAAAGTTTTTTTTTCACGGGAACAAGGGGGGTGAACCTCTATTTAGTCCACTGTTATCGAATTTGTATAATCAGGTGTTTTTTAAACAGACGGCGCCCCTGTATGAACTGACAGAGAGATGCGTCCTTTAGCACTGGTAAATTATATGAAAGATTCTTTGAAGATCATTTGAACTGGTACATCGTACATGACCAGAGCTTTTTTCTGTTTGAAAAAAAAATTACTTGTTTATATTTCGAACTTTGCAATTTATCATATATGTATTTGTTTATTTTTTAAATATGTAAGTTTTCATCCGTCTTATGAATACATAAGTAATTTTAATATAAAAGCATAGAAGATGAAGTTTAAACTCACTCTAGGTGATTTTGATAGTAAATATAATTTTGAGAGGACAGATAATAGGTATGCTTTTAAGTTTACAGTAACGAAATGAATTAGGTGGACAAGTTAAAAGATGAGCCATTGCGCTTTAATGTAGAGGGTCGTATGGGTTTACAAATGGTTATGCCATAAGTTTGCATGCACGTATGAATTGGGTGAACAAGTTAAAAGATCAGTCATTGTGCTTTACATCAAAGGGTCGTGACTCGTCCGGGTCCATCAAGATTTAGATTTAGAGCTCGTACAGGTATGTAAACTGTTATGCTTATTTATAAATGACTAGTCTTCAAACCTTTATGTTTATTTATAAGTGACAAGTTTGCAAACTTTTATGCTCATTTATAACATTTATAATTCACAATTGTATTGTATGGTACATCACTCATTAGAAAACAAGATTACAACTAATTGATTATAAAATAAATACTCATTAGAAAACAAGATTAAAATTAATTGATTATAAAATAAATAATCAATGTGTAAAAAATAAAATTAAAATATTAAAAAAAAATTAATATATAATTTTTTTTATTTTTTAATCAAATAATAAATTAATTTATGATTAAAAAAAACCAATTTGTTATCAATTTTTTTTGGGATAAAGATAATACTCATTATGTATACAATAAATATTATAAATATAATAATTTATTAAAAAAAATTGGGTTGTCATTATATTTGATAGAGAATTGTATCAGTGTGATTCATCTTCAGGACGAGAGCTTAATGATTGGATCTGATCTTTCATCTCGTCGTGAAGATGAACCACATTGGTTGGTTCGAAAAGAGTGAGACAATTTTCTGTCCAATGTGATGACAATCGAAAGATAAGACTAATTCTATTAAAAAAGCATATTGTACAAAATGGAGTTACGGTCAAGAGAAGCTAGATAGTATACATGAAAGCTGTAAGAGACAAACACACATGAATCTACCCAAGCTAGATAGTATACATGAAAGCTGTAAGAGACAAACACACATGAATCTACCCAGAATAGGCCTAATCCTCAATACGACATTTTTTTCCTTTCTTTTTTGTAACTTTAACCCACTCGTCATGTGGCAGATGAGAAAAAACCACTCGAAGACTGTTATTGACTAAAGGAGTAGTCTCCTTATCTGAATCTGAGGAGGACGACTCATGAGATCGTTTTTGAGCACTCGATGAAACATTGGGCCCTCCAGGGTGTCCAGAGCATATCTTTTTCCTATTTTGCAACCTCCACTTCATCCAAGCTGAAAGAGTCAATGTCATCCATGAAGCTATTCACAATGTTTCTAAATTTTAGAATTTGATTTATAATTTCTTCTCTTCTTTTAAACAAAAAGACATAATACAAGAATTCTAAAGATACCCCCTTCCATAGCAGTGAATATTAAGTAAATTGTAAAAATATTTTTATCATCTAAAACTCTATCTATTAATTCAATAAAGAAACACATTAATACGCAAACACACAATAGGGGAACACCACTCACGCTACATGATTATTGTTGTTGGGTGTGGATTTTTAATCTGCAAATATTCAATAGGTAGACGCCTATAGACATGATTATTCAATAGGTAGACGCCTATATATAGACATGATTATTGATGGTGGTTGTTTAATTCTATCGTATTTTTTATTGGTTTAAAGTAAAGTGTGGGTATATTTTTATTTTTATTTTTAATTTTATTGGAAAATATAATTTTTTTTAGATTTAAATATTTATGTTAAAATAATAAATAATAAATATTGATATTTTTTATTTTTATATAATTTTAAATATTAACTATTTTATAGTTAATTGATTTATATGAAATTTACTCCTTACTAAATTATTAGTTAAAAATTAAACTTCTCAAAAAAAACCTCCTACAATCTTAGCCAAAAACATATTACATTAATAAATATACTTTTGCTGCAACTTCAATAAAATATAATAAAATAGGAAGAAGTAAATGCAGCTTTAAAGGGCAATGGGAGAAGAAAAAGTAAATAGTAATCGAATTGTCTATCTAGGCAACGAAATAGCCCGGACGGCAGTTTTTTGTCTGAATCTGGGCAACTAAAATTCAAGAAATCAGATAGTTGAAGTGTTTGGAATCCATTTTTGATAGTGGAAATGGACTCAGCACTACCAAAAACCCTTAGGGTACTCAAAATATTAAAGTTTAACAACTGTAAACATGATTCTGATCAAGTCTTTGCTGGATTTTTGAAAATTCTTTGCCGGATTCTGGACCAAAACGTTCCCTGGAAAGTCTACGGCAATAGTAATTACTGACAAAATAAAAATATTAATATGTTTTGATACATGTTATTAATTTAAAACTGTATATTTTGATCAAATGTTATTAATTAAAAAGTACAACTCGTCATTTATTAATTTTCTTTATTATTGCTGAAGGCTTTAAGATCTGAACAGCCGCCCTGAGTGAATCGTCGCGTCCATGACACGCGGAAGAGAAAATAGCGCGTGCCTTTATTGGAATGCCATGGAAATAAAGTGAAGAGAGTTACAGTAGCAGCGACTGAAGAAGAGTATTTTTGCCGCAAAATGTGAGGGATTCAACATAACTGAGAGTAAATGGCAGAAGACGGAGATAATAATTTGGAATGGCTGAGGCGGCATGCGTTATTGTTAGATAATGTCTTCGATATCATAGCAGCAGAAGATTTCGAAGAAGCAGGTGTGGTCGAGTACGCGGAAGGTTACAGAATGTCCACCGTGGCATTTGTGGCGGCTGAGCTGTCCAGCGCCCTCTTCGCCGACCTGCCATTGCCGGCGCGCTCCTCCGACGCCATTCTCGTCGCCCACATCGCGTTGCTCAGAGACTGCGGAGATCCAGACCGAATAGAGGAGACGATCGACCTCTTCATAAACTCCGTCGCTCTCTGCAACTTGGGCAACGGTTACTTCGAATTGCTCATTTCGTGGTCGAAATGCTGGCGGCAGTGGCGGCGCGCAAGGTGGTGGTCCCGGAAACCCATCACGCCGACTGGATTGTATTCGACGTGCTGCTGGATTTCATCACAAGGGAAGAAGAACAAGACGAAAATGTCGCCGGCGCCGTTTTCGCGTTGAGGGACTTCTGTGCGGTGCCGGAAAATCAAGAATGCGGTGCGAGGCGAGGGGCGGTGGAGGCGCTCGTGAGTTTGCTCGTGCGGGGGCTCGACGACCGGGGTTGCGGCGCCGCTGGTGCTCGCGAGGGTGCTCTCGGAGCGCTGCGGTTCTTGTTCAACCATCGCGCGGGGCGTGCGGCTTTTGCTTATGAATCCCAAAGTGGGCAGGCGGTGAGATCGTGCGTGGGCACGTTCTCGGCCATCGTTACCGACGCCGCAATGTGCTGTCTGTCAACTGTGGGGGTCTACTTCCCCTTGTGTTACACCTTGGGTTTGATGCAACCAGCGTCTCTGGAATACCAGTACCACCAAAGAAACTTCTCTCGCAGCGCTCGAAGTATGGTTGTTTCTGTGCACGAAGTCATGGAAACCTCTATGGCTGATCACGCCCCTACTGAAGACGACATCCCTTCCACATTCCAATAATATGGAAGTGTTGGGTTTTTTTTTTTTTTTTTTTTTTTCACGAAAGGTCTGACTACTTTTATCATCGTAGTAGCTATGTATATATACGCAAATAACTATGGGAATCTGTGAAGAAATATAGTCTTCTATTTTCACCAATTTTTTATACCCCTAGATTTTAATTTGATAAAATTTAAAATTAAAAGCAACCTAAACTTTAAAAAAAAAAAAAAAACTTGTGCCTTACAAAATAAACTAATTATAATCACCCCCACATATATCTATATTAATAATAATAATAAGTGCTAGGGATGGGATGTTTATATGATGTTGGCAATTACAAAATATTGGGTAAACTCTCTTCTTTGAGGTTTTGGTCACTTGATTGGGCAATTTGAATGATGAGGAGGATTATTATATTATGTGATGGCTTGTGTAGTTTGCATGTTGATGTATCTAGTGATTGGAAAGCTTATACTTGTTTTTATGAGATGAACAAGTTTGTAATAATGGTGTTAATGGCTAATGAAATAAACATAGACATTATGTCTACTTAAGTATGGAGTCTGGACTCTTGAAAGTACTTAGGTATATGGAGTCTGAACTCTTGAAGGTAATGTGAGGAGTTTGTTTTTTATTTTTATTTTTTTTAATAAGTCAATATTTAGCATAAAGATTATGAATCATGACAATTTTATTTCTATACTTTAATGTTCAATGTAGTTATGGGAAAACTAGTCCTTTTACTCATATGTAAGGATGGTTATATGTGACCATGCGTGGAAAAGTTAGGTAGTTCTTCCATAATGCAAGATGGTTATATGTGACCATGTGTAGAAAAGATAGGTAGTTTTTTCATAATTCATTTGGTTATAATAAGTAATTATGGTTGAAATATTTTTGAGGTTGATTATTAAAGAGTTTGAATTTCATGGTTATGGATTTATGGTTGGGTTATGTAGTTATTTCCGATGATGATTGTGAATGAGAGTGATAGCATTGGGATAAAACTATTCATGTTATTGATTTGTATAATATTTGAAAATATATTTGTAATATATAAAGGTAAACATCACAACTAATTAGTACATTAATCTTCATTTAAATGTTGGATTTTAAATTGAGCATTCAACCATGTGTAACAAGCTCTTAGTTATATGAATGTTACTCTTGGTAATATTTTGATAGTTATATGATTAAGCAAATGTTCAAATATCATTATAGAATTCATCTATGAGAAAGTCGTAAGATGACAATATGGCTAGATTTATTAGTGTGAAAGCTTGTATTTATGGGTATGTGTAATCATTAGAATAGAAATAATGAAGAAAACTTGATGTACTTAATGACTGAGAGAATTATATTAATTTTTAACTTCTCTACAATTTGGTTTAATCATAGTTGTGACATTGGATAAATAGGTTGAACCATTTATTGGTGCAAGCATATAATCCATGATGGAAAAATTAAATTCCCTTAAAATCTAGTATTAACTGTGTTAAGATTTTTTATTTTTTATTGTTTGATGATAGTGTTAGTCCTTGGAATTAGTAAGCAAGTATTGTTTATATCTTTGGGACTTTAGGAAAACTATGAAATATGAAAATTGTTTCAGGTAAGGTCTTGAGTGTAATATTGTCTTGCTACTTCGAAAAATTCTGACCTTGAACATAGATCAATGATTATGATTTAACTTTAATAACTTGGTTAAAATCCATATGGATTCCTTGGGTTTGTAAATTTTAAGGTTGCATGCAAACAAAGGTGAATATCAAGTTATGGATGCCAAGTTGTATCCAAAATGTAAATTTTGGATTTTATTATTCAATTATTAATGACAACCAGTGGTGTCTATTGGATAACTTAGTTTGTGAAATGCTTAAGTAATGGTCGTTTGCATGTTTTTTATGTATTGAGTCTTATGATTGTATGATTTGTGTGTTTTTTTATGTATTGAGTCTTATGATTGTATGATCATATAATGTAAATGGTATTGACCTCTAATATTTTGAAGCTTTGTAAGCTTAGTGCTCACAAAATGAATAAGGTGAATATTATTATACATACTATATGGCAATAAGACAATGAGGTAGCAGTAGATTCATCCAATAAGATAATGGTAAGAAAGATATATTAAATTTTAATTATGATTACAATGGTTAAGTATGTTGTCACTTAGGGAAAATGATGAAGCGATGTTATAGATAAATAGTATGCTTCCAAAGTGTTGATAAAAATTTGTTAGGATGACATGGTACTAACTGCCACTTGTTTAATACTAGAATTAGTGTGAAATGATGCATTTTTAGTGTTTTAATTTGTTGTCACTAGGATGTTGCACAATCAGTGCTAATGTGATATAATTCTTAGGGTTTTGTAGAAATGTCTAATCTTTAGAAGAAATTAAAATATTACTTTGGATTTACGACAAGGATTCAAAGTCTTATGATATTCAAGATGATGCATATGAGGTTGATTGAAATTTTCAATCAATACAATTTTCCTATAGCTTGATAATAACCTCATTCCAATTTTTTTCCCTAGGAGGGGGAGTATGTAATGTCTCATTTTGGTTAACTCTATTTTGGTATGTGATCGAAGGTTAATCCTAGGTCAGCTAATGAATTGTGTTATGTATGACTTGAACATTGATAAACAATATGCCTTACTTTAGAATTTATAGATTGATGCATAATATATGTGACATGTGGCATGTTTTTTTAATAATGAGATATATTTGTATCTTGAATTAGCATGTATATCATGATGATTTTATAATTATTTACGTGATTATCGATGAATTATGGCTTTTCTAATTGGATAGTATCACTTTGCCTCAATAAATGATTATTAATGTTGTTAAGAATGTGTGAGTTGTTGCAAGGTGGCCAAAAGTATAAGATTCTCAATTAGAGATAATTGTATATGTGAATGAACATTAGAAGATTATTTTAATTATAAATCTTCCGGGAAATCACATAAGAAATTTTTGGAGCACGATGCCTTACTGTAGTTCATCATTAGGATAATGAAGATTGGCTAATCTGACATACACATTTATACCAAGAAGAGAGAAGCAACGGTCAAAACCCAAGAGAAATTAAAAATGTTAAAAAAGGGTAAAAAATAAGAATAAAAATATAAAATAAACCAAAAATTTTAACCCATCCTTAAAATTACAAATGTTAAAAATGGTCAAAAATAAAAATATCAAAGAACCAAAAATATAATAACCCTATCCTTAAAAACACAAGTTAAAACTAAAAATAAAAATAAATAATATAAAATCAAAACTAAAAAGTAAAATATCACCCCTCCCAAAGAAATAAGATAAACAAGTTTTTAAACCTAAATCAAATCAAAAGTCAAAAAATCAAAGTCAAAGTCATAAATTATAAATAAATCAAAAAATAAATAAATAAAATAAAAATAAAAATAAAAGATTTAATCAATAAATAAATTAATAAATTAATAAAAAAATACATGAATAAATAAATAAATAAAATTAAAAACAAAAAATAAAATACAATAAAAATAAAATAAAAATAAATTATTTTTATTTTATTTTGACATTAATTATTTATTTTAATAAATAAATAAATTAATATAAATAAATCAATAAATAAAATACAGTAAAAATAACATAAAATAAAATAAATAAAAAATAGAATAATAATAATAAAACCAAAGCATAAAAATAAAAATATCAAGAAATAAATTATAGGAAGGACCCTTACAGGGAGTGAAGAGATGGAATCCAACAACTGCTAACTTTCCATCCGTCATCCCTGTTCAACATATGGGGCCTCTTCTCATTCTCAATCGCCTCCCTAAATTTCCAGTGATGGAAATGGTCAACCCTAGCAAGGATTCTAGTGTCTTCCATACAGATGTGATGCTTCGTCTTCTTTGCATGCTCAGCTAGCATTGAGGACTTGGTTCTACCATGCCTAATATCTGCAGAATGCTCATGGATCCTTTTATTAAACGATCAACCAGTTTCACCAATGTAGGGAATCCCACAAGAGCACCGAATCAAATAAACACCTTTCACACTTTTTGGGTCCAACTGGTCCTTAACCGATTTAAGGGAGCATCAAACGGTGTTTAAAGGTTTAAAAGAAGATGAGATATTATGCTTCCTTAAAATCTGAGTGATCTTGTCAGTAGTACCTTGAATAAAAGGTAGATGAACTCTACCAACAACATCATCCATTATCTTTTTCTGTCTAGGACCTTTGCTTGCATTCATGAAAGCCTTCAAACCTTGACTTCTGCTATATCCATTTTCTCCAAAGACCTTAAGGAGATGGGCTTTCTCTTCATCTAAATAATCATCATCATAAATTCTAAGAGCTCTCGTGGCTAAAGTATTCAGTACTCCAAGTTTTTGAGTAGGAAAATGATGAGAACCAGAATGAAGATACTGCTCCATGTGCGTCTTTTTTCGAAAAACACGGTGCGATAAAGAGCCATTATTATTTCTAGAGATGAGAATATCAAGGAAAGGAAGGCTCCCATCAGTATTTATTTCCATCGTGAACTTGATGGAGTTAGATTGATTATTCAAGTGCTGATGAAAAGCCTCTAATTCTTGACATCCATGAGACCAATTGATGAAAGTGTCATCCAAAAACCGCTTCCATACCTTGGGTTTCAAAGGAGCAGATGCGAAAGCTCTAGATTCAAAATATTCCATAAATAGGTTGGCCATCACTGACGAGAGCAGGGAATCCATGGCAACACCACAGGTTTGCTCATAAAATTCTCCTTCAAAACTAAAAAAGGTACAAGTGAGGCAAATTTCCACCAAATTAGCAGTATTAGGATCAATGATACACCTAATAACTTCTACTGCCTCCATGATAGGAATGTTCGTATAGAGAGAAACAACATCAAAACTAACCATAGAGTCATTAGGTTTGCAAACCCAGCTTTTTAACTCATGTACAAAAGAAGCATAATCTTTCATGAAAGAATCTATCTAACCAACAAGAGGCTTTAGCTTGTGGGAAAAATACTTAGCTAGGAGATAAGTGGGCCCACCATTAGTATTAACAATGGGTCTAAGATGAACACCCTCTTTATGAATCTTAGGGAGCCCATAAATCCTAGGGGTGACAGGATTGCTTTCAATGAGCTTCGAGCTCATAGAACCCACAGTGCAACTAGATTTAATAACATTGGCCACCATCTTCGAGACTTTATTAATAGGGTTCTTAGAGAGCTTCTTATAACTCCCACTATTACAGAGATGGTCAAGCATCTTTTCTTTAAATCCTCTTTATTAGAAGATTATGTAAACCTAAACATATGTTATAAAATCATTATTAAGCTAACACATTTTTTTACACTAATATTTTGATTATGTTACATGTTTATATGTTTATATTGTGATATGATACTAGTGATCTTAGTGATGTAGGAAACTGATTATGTGTGGTTAAAAAATATTTCCATGTTTGTCTAGGAGAACTCCAAGGTCATATACTAATAGTAAAATTTTTAAAGGGAAAATTTTGATAAGAATCAATGGAGTTTGGTTATGATCTTAGATGTTATGACTCTAATTGATATCCATATATTCATTATGTGCATGACCCAAGGGTACTGAAGGCTTGAAAACTAAAAAAAAATAAGGGTTTGGAACATGAATTGGATGCTTTGGAGTCTCAAGACTGAGACAAGGTGTCTCTTTAAAATATATGTGAGAAAAGGAAGTTGAGTAACTTAGCATACCCATATGATTCTAGAGTATGATGTAAAGGAGAGATATTTACTCAAGTAATTTCATCATGGAAATAGGGGCATAGAATTATTATTTTGTGTTTATGATTTAGAGGCACATTATATGGGCGAAAAATCCTTACTCCTTGGTAACTAAACCTTCCAAATTTTGAGCTAGATTTAGGTTAAGCTATAGGAAAATGTGTTTGAAGTTATGTAAGAATATCATAAAGCTAAACATTCCATGGTAAGTTGGACCTACAAGTAAGTTAAATTGTTAATCAATATTGTTGTAATAATTCTCTTATTAGAGGATCGAAAATTCAATAGCTGGAAAGCCTACCTACTGTTACAAACTCTTTATTGGCTTTCATTATAACTCCTATTTGTGATATAAAAAATTGAGGGTCTCAAGAAAAGAAATTTTCCCTAATTAGGGCTACGTAGAAACTAGATAAAAATCACTAAGTTAGAGAAGGAAAGGAAAATGGATCCTTGGATATTCAATCATATATAATAATTGGTTTTCAATCAGATATAATTTGCAATTGCTAATTACATTCCATGTAGATATTTGTACTATTAAATTGTAATCTTGTGATATTTTTTTTAGAGGTGGTTCACAGACATTAGGTGTCTGCTACATCCACAAGAGAATCCAGGTAGATCAACCCAAAGGGATCTACCCATTGAAACAACAAGCAAGGCCTAACCCCAAGGTTGTCGAGGATATTTGACCCTGTGACCTCCCAATTGGTGAAGTACATAGCAACAAGAACTCGTCCAACTGAGCTATCCCTTGGGGCTAATCTTCTGGGAATTATATGAGCCATAAATAAATATAAATGTGGTTTAGGATTGACAAAATTGTATTTTTATAGTAAATCTTGTTTAACTATAAAAATAAAATGATAGGGTTAAGAATAAGACTATGGATTGTATATTATATTTTTTTGAGATATAATGAGTTAATTGACTTCCTCCTAGATATCACTGGAGAAATACCTTGAGTATGTTAAACTTGTGAAATTATTGTGAATGTTATCATGAAATACATAGAAATGGATGTTGTAAAATAATGAAGATTTTGTTTGAGAAATTGTGGAAGGAATTTCTCTTACAAGAAAAACCAATATTGGACATGAATAAGTGACACTTTTGTGGGTATTTGTTCCTTTAATGGTTATGGAAAATGTTGTTTATAAACTATAGGGTTAACATGAATTCATTTCTAAAAAAATAAATTAATGATAATGTACATTAAGATTCTTAAAGAGAATGCTCTGATACACATTTAGAGAGATGAGTGATGGCTAGGGTTTTTGTTGCTCTATGATCAATGATGAATTATAAGGATTCAAAGAAGAAATTTGATTATATTGAAGAAATGGAAGCTCAAGCCTCAATTTTGTACAATGGCAAGATAAAATTTCTATCTATTCTTTTGATTGTAAACTTCATCCCTTAATGTTCCTTTGAAAGAGGATACCTTCTCTTAGAAAAGGTTTTGGTCAACAAATTTAATGGGTTTTGGCCATGATTAACTGATCTCTATAAGTGGATATTTGATACGTGGAAATACCTCTTGAATAATGATCTGAATATTTAGACTTTAGCTTAGGGTTTTTTTGTTGCAGATTTTTATAATATTGGGGATGAGCATAATATTTGTGAATTCAAGCCCTAGTTTTGGGGCAATGTTGGCCTTTTTGTGCATCCTTGGTCTCCCACCTTTAATGTAATTATGATGTCATTCTCCATGGATCTTGTTTGGGTAAGGCTCCCAAACCTTCATTTTCATCTTTCAAACCTCCCAATGTTATCTTCCATTGGTAATGCATTAGGTAAGTTTTATTTCTATAGCCCAAAATCTGAAATTTTTTATAAAACTACTTTTTCTCTAATATGTGTTGAGATGGATTTCATTAAGGGTTTCCCTATTGAGATTAATATGACGACTCCAAACTATATGTGGGTTCAAAATATAGATTATGAAAATGTTTCCTTTTGATGTCGAGCGTGTTATGCAACAAGGCATGTAATTAAAAACTACCAAAAGTGTTTGTAGAACAATAAAGTCTTGAATAATTTATTTCTATTCCTGTAGTACTTAAATAATGATTTCATTTTTTTTGAATAAATGCTTTAATTAGTTGAATATTTGTATTTCATTTTATAACAACTATCAAACTTGAGTTGGAATCATTAGTCTTGTTTAATTTTGGTTCCCTTAAGTGTGATTTTTCTTAGCAATGACTTTATTTGTCATGGTATGCACCTTATGACTGTAACTTATAAGTGAGTTCCCACAAGTAGCATTTTGGTAGGTCATAAATATTAATTCTTAAAGCCATGGTCAAATCCTATAGGTGACAAAGTGACAAAATTTTAAGGAAAAAATGGAAATTTAGAATGTATCTTTTGATTATTATTTAATTTTCATTTTGCAACAATGTGGATGTGTAAATCAACAATGAAAGATTTAATCCTATTCTCTTATTCTAATATCTTTCTTAATGTGATGTTATTATCCTTAAGAATGTTTAAAGAGAAATTCTCTTAAATAGAAAACATACAAAAGGTGTGCACATACTATTGTCAATGTCTACCTTCATGTATTATGTTATTTTCATGCAAATTATTGAAATAACCTTGAAAATAAGTTTATTATAATTTATGCTAATATGCAAAGTGTTGAGAGTAGATTATCTAATAAAGATGATTATTCTAAATTTATTTCTCAAATGTTCTATAAATATATAAACTAAAATATTATATTGTGCCTAAATATGACTAATACTAATGGATTCATAATATTTTTTTATTATATATAAAATTGGTACAAATTAATGCTAATTTATGTATATCATATTAGATATAATTTTTTGGGATTCGAATGTGTTAATTAATTCATTCATTTATGATGCTCACAAGGGTGAATAAGTGGGATTGCAACTAGTGAAATGAATCACATAGAATCAATCATCACTTCTAGGGCTTGCACTCGGTAACCAGGACTTCCTGGGAGGTCACCCATCCCAGAGTGCCTGTGGCTCAAACACACTTAACTGTGGATTTTTCTCCAAAATGAAGCCCACTTAGCTTGCTACCCCATTTGTAAAACCTTAGCAAGTATTTTTCCTGATGAACCATTCAAGTAGAGCTCCCTTCACTCTTTGTATTTAAGTATTGAGGGGTTTTCATAGTGGATTATATTAGATCTCATTTTTTGGGATTCAATTGCGTTAAGTAAGTCATTCATCTATGACCATTTCCATGAGAGGTATTCGTAATTGACTAATTTATCATGGTTTTTAATAGTCCACTTAGCACTCATTACATTAGGTGATTCTCACAGGAGTGAAGTCATATCATTTTCAAAAATATTTATTTAAAAGAAAATTAAGTATTTAATTCATTAAAATCACATGGAATTCAACTTTAATTATGCATTCACATATCAATGTCATTGAAATCACATATAAAAGAGAGCATTCAAATTTAAATATGCATTGACACATCAATTTAATTAATCCATTGATCATCACTGTGCCCCTCTCCTTTCTCATTAGTCTCACTTTTCATGGTTTTCCTCCTTTATCATTAGTCTCACTCTTCATGGTTTTTATATCTAACATGTGATATATTATTCACATTTATAAAGCTTATTAAGTATTATGACATATATAAGGATGCATTAGCAGAGGTATTTTAAATGTCCTTTAAAAGGCTAGTACATATAAATATAGTAAAGTGTGCGAAAACTTTATAGCTGGAGTTCAATGCAACAAGCATACCCAAAAAGTTTACTTTCTTATTTTAAGGGTAGCCAATATTTCCTCCAACATCATAGTTCCTTTCATTAATAGATTTACTTCTACATATAGCATAACATCACCTTAAGATTATTAACATTGACTTTCATTCTTATCAAAATATTGAGTAGTATTAGAGGATGCGCTAGTTCCATCTAAAACAAAACATTAACATATAAATCAATATTGTTTAGATTTTGATATTACGTCATTTCCATATATTTCAGTTATTTTAGTAATTCATATTGAATTTTAAGTATTAATTATACCTAAATTTATATCATTTGCATTTCAATATTGGAGGATATATTTACTTCAATTAGATTTGTTTGGAACTTGACGATACTGAGAGTGATGAATGATTATCATGTTAAATGGATCATCTTTTACATTTTTACTTACTTTCAATTAACTTATCATTCAATGATTAGTAGCACATTATAACAATGGGTAACGTACATAATATTAGCACAAGTAAACCATGATCATCAATGCACAATGCACAAATCATCAAGAAACACATGGACATGAGATATTAGGTGGAAACCCTTCTAGGAGAAAAACATTGTATTATTTTTCTTCTTATTATTAAAAGTATTATTTTAATTCAATCATTGGGCACGACTACTGTGCAATCTTTGAATTTTGATATTAACGAGCAACCACCCACTCCATGCCACTACCTGATGGAACCCACCACTTCCACAACTATATGCAGACCCCAACCTACTGGAGGCCCTAAAATCCAATAGTTTCTCAAGCCACCACCTAAAGTAATTCACTACTCCTTATACCAGAAAGCCACCACTTGCCACTAAAAACCCCAACCTTCAAATCCTTGTGGACTTTGTTTCATATATAGGATCATGCTTCATCGATTTTCACACTAGACCCATATATATCTCTTTGCACAATTGAATACATAAACCTTTGTTGACCCAATACATTCAGTATTACATCAAACCATACTCTCTATGCTCAATCAAAACAACATCAAAGTACATCTTTGCATCAACAAATTGATAAACCCTAGCAACAATTCAAACTCTAACAAAATCACTAATACAAAAAATTTCTTATAAAGACACTATGCCCAAAAATATCAAACTAGAAGCATACCCTCATCATCATTGACGAGCGTCTAAATTAGACATAAATTTAAGCCCATCTAACCTTTCTTAGACTCATCTACCTTCCTTATGCACATGAAAATATATATTAAATCTCTCCTTCTGCACTTAATATTTTTTCTTATGCTTTAATATTTTCGTACGAAGGTTTAAAGGTAATGCATATTTGTGCCTAATATTGGTTATTTTTATAGAATATTGTGAGAATATTGGGAAGATTATGCAGATTTGGAGAAGGAGATAATATAGGGACTTGCTCCCTACCACTAGAAGATTAAGATTGAAGAATAAATGAGCACAATATCAAGAAAATAGGGAGAAATATTGGAGATATTCAAGGGGGTTGTCCACCCTCCTTAACTCTCAAAGGCAACTAAAGGATCCTCATGAGATCCACTCCAGAAATTCGAATTCCAAAGGTAGCCAAGCAACTCAAGACCAAGTGCACTTAAGCCATACTTCACTTGGAGTCAAGTGGACTCATTACCTATTTTTTAGGGAGCTGTTGGTAGCTTCCCTTGAGGATAAATAAAGCTGATCAAGAGCTAATTAGGGTCAATTCCCGTGGATTATGGTCCATTCGATGAAGTCCATTCCATTCCATCCCATGCCATTCATTTTCCATTCTATTAGGCTTTTGTTGTTTAAGACCTTCGGTATGTAATAAGATTTTATTTTTAATGTAATGAGTATTCATATGACTTTTGATTGATCTAGTTCCAGAGAGTTGGGCTTGTGGGTTAGGGCCCAACCCATGTTCCTCAACTTCTCTGTTGTTTTCATTATTTCCTTTTTGTTATTTATCTAGTTTTATTTTTGATATTTTTATTTCTATTATAGTTTGTTTATGTAGATTTAATCTGCTTATCTACTTTGTAGAATAGCTGATAAACTCTATAAAACTATGAAGCAGTCTTCCCCTCTCATCTCTGTCAATAGAGTTCGAGCAGGGTAGACCTTCCCACAAGCTAAAAATTTATTTCTGTTTGAGTTTAGGGTAGAGTTGCAGTACTAGTTTTAGTCTTTCTTTCCATTGTTTATGTCACACATTACATATGTATTTCATGCATAAATTAGCAGGGTTGATCGCAGGACGTATTGTTAAAGCCCCAAAGAAGTTCAAATGGCACCTCCCCACCTCATTTTCCATCACTGTGATATGCTTCCAAACACCTATGTTGCACTCCATTTCCATCCTTCTTTTCTCTTCCTCTTAGCTACCACACCCTTTTTATTCATAGAAACCATTAAATTTTTGCATGTTCTCTTTTACCTTGGACTTTCCCAATTATCACATCTTGGCCATCGCAGAACCCCTTCCCTTGCCTTTGTCATTCTTCAACATTCCATTTATTTTCCCTTTTCACCTCACCTTTACCTTTTTAACGAAAAATTTCAAAAAACATTGGAACTAGATCCCTTTTCTTCTAAAATACTTACCGCAATTCCCTATCGCAATTGCAATTCGCATCTTCTATCGGTTTCCATTAATAATTTCTTCTTCCACACCCCGATTGTGATATTCTTATTATACTCCGCTGCCACATCACCCATCGCATCTCGCACTTTATAGCTGTTGGAACAGGGTCCCCTAAAACTGTGAATTTTGTACAATTTTGTATATTTTTGGTATTAATTAATCTAACGCAGGGGTTTTGGGGTGGGTGAAAGCCTCGAATGCATTGTAATGGGTCAAGGGTAGACCTAGAGTCCGCAAACCATAGTTTGCAGACCACAGGAAAGCGTAAGCTAATTCGTTATAAATAGATTAACATTTTGAGTTTAGAGGTAGGCAACAACTGGGATTAATGCTACTTGCGAACTGTTAGATCTATTTTGGGTTGTTTGGGGTAAGGACTCCTGTTGGATGTGTGCGCAGAGATCCTCAGTCCTGCTGTGTGTGGACCCTACTGGCTATGTGCGCATGCTGTGTTTTGGGTTGTAACTAGGTTTCTTTGATGCTAATATATGCAGATATAGTTGAAGTATCTCAGTGTTATCTGGATCTATTGTGTTATTGTTGATGTGATTCTTTGGAATTTGTTTGGTGTTGCAAACACATCTGTGCTATTTTTTTATGCTGTGAATATATCTGTGTTATGGTATAAATTATATATGTGATATGTTATAGATGCGTTTGTGATATTATGTGCTGGTAATTGCTGATACGAACATGGATGCGAAGGTACTAACTAGATTTGTGCATGGTAATAGCTTTGTTAGGGTTAAATACCAATTATACTGTGAAAAGCCTGCAAATAGACTTGTTCTATGCGAATTTGAGAGGTTGTGAACATAGATCTACCCAACTTACCTACTGTCTCTAAGGGTGTGGAAACCTAGTTCCAACACCCTTCCATATTGATTCGGGTGAGACTTTGACCTGTGCAAGTAGGTCATTGCTAAAAGGGCTAGTAGTATAGGGGTTTGTTGGCAAGCCTTAACCTATGAACCTAGGTCAAGACCCCTCAAGCCAAAAAATGGTTTCGTTGCTGCAACCAGAAGCATTTTGAGAGAGAGACCGAGTAATGCCAAGGGAACATTGGAGACCTAAGAGGGTGGAAATTGAAGAGTGGTTCAAAAAAAAGGTCCAAGAATTTGTTGTAAAGGAGAATTTCAGTGCGAAGTTGACAACTAAGAAGTGGAAGAATAAGTACATCTTCACTGAAGTATACGAAATCTTCTTTGTCACATTTTGGAACGAGCTTCAGGAGTGGTTGGCAAGGCTCGTAGATTTCCAAATGTGTTGGAAGGATGAGTAGTGTTACAACATTTTTTGGTCATCTAACCTTTTATCATTAGATGAAACCAAGTACACCATGTAAGACCAATTTTATCCTAAGTAAAATTGCTTTCACTATGTGAAATAACTTAGTAAAACACCTTTATTAAGTTGTTTATGGTCTAAATAGGAAACCCAAAAAGGAAAGAATAAACAAATCTACATTTGTTTATATTTCCTGGTCATATTTAACCCAAAACAAGGAAATTAATTAAATAAATCATTATTTATTTGATTATTTCCTAGGAATAAGTTATTTAAATCATCATTTAAATAATATTCCTAGTTAAATTTGACTAAATAATTTTTAAATAATTAAATAAATCATTATTTATTTAATTATATTCCCACCATTTCCCTAAAATAATAAATAAATCATTTATTTATTTATTGTTTATAAATAAAGGAATTTACCCAAGTCAAAAATCCTTTTCCCTCCAACAAATATAGTAAAATATTCCTAAAGGGTGGTTCTAGAATTTGATTAATAATATTTTATTCATCCACCAAGTTCTAGATAACCCTAATATTTTTTTATAAATAGAAGGGTTTTCCCCCTTCATTAGTCACCTTTTGTTGCATATTAGATTACTCTGGATCTATATGCTTGGTCACATTTTCTCCATTTTTTCCTGGTGAGCTCCCATTGAGTTCTATGTTTGTTTGGGTTTTCTACACCAACTAGAGAGAAAGATTTTAGATCTGAAATGTTGAGGACTATCAAGAACCCATCCCATTGAGGAGAACCGGAAAACACCTTTCTTGTTTTCCTCTCAGGTGCCCCTTTTCAATATAATATAAAACTTCTTTCAAATACATCGTTCCTGTCTTGTCTATTGGATGCATGGAGCCATGCTTTACTTTATCTACTTAATGTATTTTATGCTTAGATCTAGATTTGTGCAGCATTATTTGGATCACCTGATTGCATATTTAAAGATATTTGGCAGCCATCATAGCTAAAGTGATCTTTTACGACGAAAGATTCATACTAACAACTAGCGACTCCACACGGGTTTTCTTTTGCGACCGCTGTCGTTTTATATATTCCTGCATATCCAATTATTTCAGACTCTAGGGTTTCTCTTCAGTTTCCTATTTTTCCTATGTTTATGGTGCTTTTCACCTTTAAAACCCTCAAACATTCAAATTTTTAACTTCCGTGTGTTTCTGGCCCTATTGCGCAGGTGAGAGACATCAGCCGCAGCTAAGACGACAATTTTTTCTAAAATCTGCTGCCGAGAGTGCCGGAAGTGCAAGTCACACTTTTTGGCCCAAAAAATGCATCCTAGAGCTTCAGGTCACAGAAAACAACCCAAAAAATGAAACTTGAGTGAAAAACAGGTCAACAACTGCGACCTGGATTTTTTTCTGGAAATTTTCTGAAATTTTTATGGGTTTTGTCTGAACCTTTGTCAGGGTTGTCTAACCTCTGTCTTTACCCATTTAGACCTATTCTTGCTCTATTTTACTCAACTAAGTGGGAATCTAGCCCCCTAGGGCTTCAATACCCTCCACTTTTTGTGGAAGAGTTTTAGCTACTATAAGTGTCTAAATTTTCAGAGTTTCAGCCATTTCTGATACCTCATCCCCAGATCCCTTTAAGATCAGCTACTTTTCCTTTCAAATCACCTCATATAGTTTTGTTTGGGTTTGCCTCTATGGTCACCTCCTTGTCCCTTCTACCTTTAGCTAATTTCCCCCTTTGTTGCAGCAACCTTGCCTCTGCCTCTTTGCTATTTTATGCACCTCTTTTCAACATATTCCTCCTTTAGATCCCTATCACTCCTGACCTTAGATCTATTGGCTTGCTTTTAGTGTGTTTTGATTAGATTTTTTCCGTCTTTTAGACTAGTTTTGAGAGACCCGCCTTCTTGGATTAGATTGATGCATTGTTAGCTATCAATTTTCTATTATTTCAGCATTATATACTGTTCTCTGCAGATTTAATTTCAGTTACGCAACACACCTTTTCTTTTACTCTCAAAACATCTGGGTTTAAAAATTAAAATTAACACATGCCACACACTGACCCTAATTGAAGAAGAGCCTGGTTAACACTGCTTGGCAAAGACTTTAAATTCAATTGACACTGCACCTCTCTGCCCTTGTTTCAACATTGACCTCACTTGATCTTGCACATCCCTGCCTTTGTCGGTTTCTCTTCTTACCGTCATCATTGCGCCTCCAAGGCGTTTATCATGGAGACTTCTTGGCCTTCACCCTTAGTTTCCAGTTGGTCGACTTGCTCCTTCCCGTCATTGTCGAGTTAGTCCTCCCTCGAGTCTGCACTCTGACTCATCTTCTAATTCTTTGGTTTCTCCCCCTACTTCTGGTTCTCCCCTTGTTACCTTCACCATGTTTGGTCCAGGGCCTAACGCTAGTGGAAACCCTAGCCCTAATGTTGGGACTGTTACTAGGAGAATCGCCACAGGAACTACCTCGACTTCTCCCTTGCTCCCCTTCATGGCAGGCCTCAGTCTCCTTGATTTCAATCAGTTGATCAATGATCCTATCTGCCATGATTTTAGTTGGCCTGCTATGCCAACCAAGCTCCCCTCCAACATTCCCAAGTTCGAAGGCCTTACTAGAGAGGATCCCTCCAACCATATCTGATCTTTCCACATGTGTTGTTCATCCCATTCCATTATTGATGATTCCATCTGTCTTAGATTTTTCCAACGCACGCTTACAGGCAAGCTTTTAAGTGGTATGTCGATCAGCCAACTTCCTCTCATACCACCTTTGCGACTCTTGCCCGAGCTTTTTTATCTTACTTCCAGCTTCCCCTTCGTTATGACACTAGTATCAAACTTTTTGCTTCTTTCCATCAATCATCTGTGACCCGCCTATCCGATCATGTTCAGGAATGGCGGAGAAGAAAGAGCCTATGCCAATCTCCCATAGCTCATGGGAGGTTGAGCGGATGGATGAGAGATAGCTCCAACAATACTGTCGATGGCATGAGGTGTCGCCAGTGCATGGGCATTACCGGGTCTGGGGAGGTTAGGTAGAACAGTATAAACATAACCTATCTGAGCGTAGATCAGGTCATATTTTAACACCATTTGGAGGGCAGCTTCTTCGGTTTGAGGAAAATGCGATGCGACATCTTTCCCGATAGGTGGCAAGAGAGATTTAAGGAACCAGTTCATATAGACATGGTCTTCGAAGGTAGGAGATTAACATAGGCTCTTTCTTTGCCACCATTCCTGGACATGATCGGATAGGCGGGTCGCAGATTATTGACGGAAAGAAGTCAAGAGTTTGATACCAGTGTCATAATGAAGGGGAAGCTGGAAGTAAGATAAAAAAGCCCAGGCAAGAGTCGAAAAGGTGGTATGAGAGGAAGTAGGCTGATCAACATACCACTTAGAAGCTTCGTCGGTAAGTGTGCATTGGAACAATCTAAGACAGATGGAATCATCAGTAATGGAATGGGATGAACACCACATGTGGAAAGATCGGATATGGTTGGAGGGATCCTCTCCAGCAAGGCCTTCGAACTTGGAAATGTCGAAGGGGAGCTTGGTTGGCATAGCAGGCCAACCAACATCGTGGCAAATAGGATCATTGATTAATTGATTGAAATCGGGGAGACTGAGGCCTAACATGAAGGGGAGTAAGGGAGAAGTCGAGGTAGTTCCTATGGCAGTTTCACTAGTAAGAGTCCCCACATTACCGCCGGGGTGGCCGCTAGCATTAGGTCTGGAGCTAGACATGGTCAAGGTATCAGGAGGAGAACTAGAAGGAGGGGGAGAGCCTGAACAATCAGAAGAAGAGTCGGAGTGCAGACTCGGGGGAGGACTTACTTGATGACGATGGGAAGGAGGGAGTCGACCAACCGGAAATTGAGGGTGAAGGCCAAGAAGTCTCTGGGACAAACGCCTTGGGGGTGCAATGATGATGGGAAGAAGAAAAACCGACAAGGGCAGGGAGGTGCAAAATCAAGTGAGGTCAATGTCAAAACAAGGGTAGAGAGGTGCAATGTCAAGTGATTTTAAAATATTTTCCAGGCGGTGTTAACCAAGCTCTTCTTCGCTTAGGGTAAGTGTGTGGCGTGCATTAATTTTAATTGTTTAAACCCAGACAATTTGAGAGTAAAAGAAAAGGTGTGCTGCGTAACTGAAAATAAATCTGCAGTAAATAAGACTGAAAGAACGGAAAATTAACAGCTAATAATGCATCAATCTAACCCAAGAAGGTGGGTCTCTCAAAACTAGTCTATAAGAGGGAAAAAATATAATCAAAGCATGCTAAAAGACCCCAATAGATCTAAGTTCGGGAGGGACGGGGATCTAAAGGAGAAATCTGCTAAAAAGAGGTGCAGAAAACAACAAATAGGTAGAGGCAAGGTTGCTGTTACACAAGAGGGGATCATCTAAAGGTAGGAGGGTCAAAGGGGTGACCCTAGAGATAAACCCAAACAAAAATATATGAGGTTTTTTGAAAGGGAAAAGAGTTGATATGTAGGGATCTAAAAATGAGATATCAGATATGGCTGAAACTTTGAAAATTTAGACACTTACAACATCTACTTCTGGTCGAGTTGCTCATTCGTATAGCATAGTAGATGATTTGGCAGAGTCTCCTACTGCCATTTCAACACTAGAACTCCTCCAGTCGTGTCCTTCTCAAAAGAAGGCTCTACTACCTGCCATGGGCACTGTAGATCCTGCTGATGACCAATTGATTGTTTTTGATGCCTGTCAATCGGAACCTCCTCCTCTTCCAGCTTCTGTAGCTTTCCAAATCCCAGTCAAAATCCGGAATGCTCACGTTTCTAGGTGTATTATTGATGAGGGGGCATCCACCTATGTGATGTCTGCTTCGGTTTGGAAACAACTCAGATCTCCTGAGATGGCCCCTTCCACAATCATCCTTCATGCATGGGATGACCATGCCTCCCAACCCATTGGCCTATTCCATAATTTTCCTATCACTCTTGCGGGCAAGACTGTTTGCGTTGACTTTGATGTCATCGATGCCCCTCTTTATTATAACATTATTTTGGGGCGTAGCTACACCTATGCCATGTCTAGTGTTCCATTTACGGTCCATTGTAAGATGTTTTTCCCTCATAATGGAAAGATAGTCACCATCGACCAGTTGACGTATCATGAGCCAAAATCTCAGACCTCCCCTGAGTCAACCATCTCTTTTGTAACAAATAAACAAACCATTGATTCTTTGACCAGTGTTTCCCCAGGGGTCTACAAAGACTCCTCCTTACTTGGAACCTTCCTTGGTCTTCCTCCTCCTCCTGTCTCTAATCCCAGCTTAGCGAATGTTTTCATGATGCAATCATCTTGGGTTGACCTTAAACAACCCGCTTCGTCTAGTCAGCAACCTCAACCTCACCTATAGCAACCCACTCCTAGCCCTTCGCCTCAGCTACCCGAACCTCTTCCACCTAGATCTTCCCATCCAGCTAGTACTCATGAGCCTCCTTACCCTCCTAGAATGGTTACTCCAAGCCTTAGCCATTTAGGAGCTGTCCTACCTGGCCATTACCCCTCTGGTCAGATACCGTTCCTAGCTCCCCCACCAGGAGTGTACACAGTACCTGTCATGGCCACCCTCTCTCTTCCTAACTTGACACTTGGGATTCCCATCTGGTACCTTGATCCTCCAGCCGCCACCCTGCCTGGTCAACCCAAACCTTATCTTGCTTTGAACCTGGTTCAACCGTTCCCCATCACTTCTCCCACTACACAAGTGCCTTAGTCACCTCAATAGGAACCGCCTCCCGTTGCGACCGCTTCAGCTAAGAAGGGAAAAACTTGCAAGGGGGCATCAAAGGACAAGGCTGCCCTGACAAACCCTGTCCCTCCTTGGCCTCCAAAGCATACCATCTAGTGTGCTTTTGTGTGATGTTGTCGGTCACACCACCCGTACCTATCCTGAATTGCCTCATCTCAAGCCCATGGTTAATGTCGCATTCCCTAAGTCCATGGTCCTGGAAGCCTCTGTTCCTTCTGTGATCATGGCCAAGAACCCCAAGACTATTCACACCAACCACCCCTGTGCTTTGTGTGATCTCCATGGCCATTACACCCACCTCTATCCCCACCTCAAGGAATTCCGCACCTCTCTAGCGGCAGTCCACAAATTCGAGGCCAAACACAATGAGTCCACCTCTACCCTATTTGCACGTTTTGCTTCGGCAGAACTACCAGACATGACTTCTCCCATTGACATTCCCCCTCCTGATGTCGAGATGATGGAGCCTTCATCCACCATTTAATACCTATCATCATCCATGAAACCCTTGGGGAACATTCCCTCTGAATCCTCCCTTGTTCTTTCGCTTGACCTTCCTTCAGCGATCACCCTAGGCTCACGATTAGTAGATCCTTTATCTGCTTCCTCTTCTGTCACCCATTGTGATGATGCGCATGTGAACCTCTCTTCTCATGATGATGAGTCAGGTAGCTTCACCGTGTCCAGTGGTCTTTCTTCCACCGGTCACCCCATCTCCTATCACGATGATGAAATTATGGAAGGAATCATCTCCCCTGACTTTCTCTATTCCCCCTTACATCAGAACCATGCATTCAAACCACATACACCTTGTGGCCATTACATTGCAACCGAATGTTAGGGTAAGGGGGCACCCATATTTGAGAGACCAAGAGAAGTAATTCTCCACAACTCTCCTAGTGTATCTGGTCACGTCAACTCTAGTGCCCTTCTCCTTCCACATTTAGAAGAACCTCTAGAGTCCCATACCACTTCAGATCACTCTCGGGATGATACCCCTCCTCGTTCCCTCATTTTACATCAACAACCCATTCTCTTAAACATTGTTGTTGACCAACCTATAGGTTTTCTAGGAGAGCATCAGTTCATTATCTCCAAATCCTCTCTTTGGGATAGTGAAACCAAGTATGCCAACCCAAAAACTTAAATTCCATTTGATTCATATATGCAGTACTAACAAGAGATTGGTAATCCTCCATTTCCCTTCTCGAATTGTATAACCATAATGGAAACAAATAGACACACCATATCATTAAAATGTGTTTAGATTCCCCTTTTTCTCAATACATTTTGGCATGACCACAACATGCTTGGGGGGGACCTTTTCTCCTCAACCATAAAAATCCCAGATCTTAGCCAAAAACTAGCACTAAAACCCCCCTTTCTCTAATAGGTTGCACTTTTCAGGACATATGCTGGGACGGGTCACCGTTTTCTGCCTAGTACCTACTACCTAAGTTGCAAAAAAGACCCAAAAAAGTGCGACCTAGCCTGTTCATGAGCTCTGGGTACCTGTTACTTTTTAGTTACTTGACACTTCACCAGGACACATTTTTTCCAAGAAGGGTCTCTTCACCTCTCCTCCAAATCAGATTTCCTCACATACCACACTTGTACTTGGGGCAGCAACTTGCCTCTATACTTGTCCTTGTTCATGTTGATTTTTGTCATGAGATACCATCTTGTACTCATGTTTTTATGGTCCCCCATTGGACCTTTACTGTGTAGCAGCACCATCAAGTCACCCTTATTTAGAGCATTCGAGTCGAGTCATCATCGCAGTCATGGAGTCTATCTCGAGTCCCTTTGTATCCCGCTATAGTCCTCCATCCTTCATTACTTGGTCACTCTCTCGTGTTGAACATTATGGCCTTTAGTACCATTGTCCCCTATCCCTCATGATATTGTGTCAGTTTCTACCAAGCCCTTCAGGCCCTTTATGCTCTAACAAGGGAAGTCGTCCATCCGCTACTTAGTATCCCCCATTTCATCATCATCATTAGTGTTCATCTGTTAGTCGCTCTACTATTTTCTCTCATGCCTTAGTTGGGGATCCCTTATTGCCTCACCTATGGCAGACCTCTTTCTGTTTACATCATCTCATTTACTCCAGAAGCCAGGTATAGAGGGCAGTGTACCTTGTTTTGAGCTCCTTTCGGCATGATCGTGATCCGTATACTTGATGGTCCAGTGATGCAGCAAAAGCTATTGATGATTCTCGGGTGTGTGTGAGATGTCCCAACCCTCATGAGGGGGTGTCCCTGTAGGTAGCCCCCCCCACATGCCCAGATGACTTCCTCATTTCAGCCTTTGATGAAGCTCCTCACATTTGATGATGTCGACCTCAGCCGCTTGCAGCGCCTTTTCAATTTGCATGTATCAATCAGATTTTGCGAGCCCTTCCCCCTGTATAGGGGGAATTTGGGTTGTATTTTTATCTCATGTACTAAAATATTATTGTATAAGTCCTGGCTGTTATTCCAGGCACAACATGTATGTGGGATTCATCATTCTATTTTTTTGGCACGTATTTATGCCAGCATGTACTTTATGGTTCGGTTCCTTATTTACTGGACATCTTATTCTTTTGTACTTTGTCTCGGTGGGCATAGGTATGCCTCCCCCGCCGCCTTTAGCATAGGTACCACTTCATAAAATAGAGAGTTGTTGTACCTGTAAGTCTCGTCTCCTCAGGGTCTAGTCCTTTAGCACATTAGAATACCTTCCATTTCTCTCTCTGACTTCCCTCTTGATGTCTAGTGATTGAGTTCTTACAATGTACTTCGGTCATAAGATTTGCTCCTAACACTCGTACATTGGGGGGAAATCTGTTACAACATTTTTTGGTCATCTAACCTTTTATCATTAGATGAAACCAATTACACCATGTAAGACCAATTTTACGCTAAGTAAAATTTCTTTCACTATGTGAAATAACTTAGTAAAACACCTTTATTAAGTTGTTTATGGTCTAAACAGGAAACCCCAAAAGGAAATAATAAACAAATCTACATTTGTTTATATTTCCTGGTCATATTTAACCCAAAACAAGGAAATTAATTAAATAAATCATTATTTATTTGATTATCTCCTAGGAATAAGTTATTTAAATCATCATTTAAATAATATTCCTAGTTAAATTTAACTAATCATTTTTAAATAATTAAATAAATCATTATTTATTTAATTATATTCCCACCATTTCCCTAAAATAATAAATAAATCATTTATTTATTTATTGTTTATAAATAAAGGAATTTACCCAAGTCAAAAATCCTTTTCCCTCCAACAAATATAATAAAATATTCCTAAAGGGTGGTTCTAGAATTTGATTAATAATATTTTATTCATGCACCAAGTTCTAGATAACCCTAATATTTTGTTATAAATAGAAGGGCTTTCCCCATTCATTAGTCACCTTTTGTTGCCTATTAGATCACTCTAGATCTATACACTTGGTCACATTTTCTCCATTTTTGCCTTATGAGCTCCCATTGAGTTCTATGTTTGTCTGGGTTTTCTACACCAACTAGAGAGAGAGATTTTAGATCTGAAATGCTGAGGACTATCAAGGACCCATCCCATTGAGGAGAACCAGAAAACACCTTTCTTGTTTTCCTCTTAGGTGCCCCTTTTCAATATAATATAAAAATTCTTTCGAATACATCGTTCCTGTCTTGTCTATTGGATGCATGGAGCCACGTTTTACTTTATTTGCTTAATGTCTTTTATGCTTAGATTTGGATTTGTGCAACATTTTTTGGATCACCTGATTGCAGATTTAAAGATATTTGGTAGCCATAATTGATGTTAGGGCTATTTTTTATGCGTAGCTAAAGTGATCTTTTACGATGAAAGATTCATACTAACAAGCAGGTCACGTAGTGGACTCCAGAGTTGATCCAACAATTGGAAATAACTAATAATACCATCACCAGTATGGTAGATCACTGGGTGGATAGCGTGCTGGGAGGATTTGTGACAGAGTTTGCAGTCGATCAGTTTTTGTCCTATTCTGAGGTAGAGCGGAGGTTCTTTAAGGGTTTCCAAGGTAAGTTTTGGAAAACACTGCCATTATTAATCAAAATTTTGCTATGCAAAAAAGGAATTCCGTGCAACCACACCGAGTGAATGACCTCCGATCTGGGTTAAAGAACAACCCAAAGTGGTAAGTACTACCGTACTAATCAAGAAGGAGATATATCTGTCTACAGTCCAGTAAGAGAATCAGCTACACATAGCCCTCTAGCTACGCCACTGTCAAGTCAGCATCGGGGTAAAAACTTGCCCATAAATCCACCGCCACTAGAAGATGATATAGCCTCGCACATGAAGCTACCTACCTTCAAGGGCATACAGGATGAAGATATGGACTAATTTTGGTTTGTCGCAAAATCAATATGGGCTGCATAGAATGTGGCTAGCGACGATGTGAAGAGAGCACAACTATAGCTCACCTTTGAAGGAAGGGCATTGGATTGGTATATGGGATACGTAGGATAGCATGTGGGTCCATCTATTCTGGAGATTAACACAACGTTAAAACAATAGTGTCGGAAGCCTAAGTCCTACTCTCAAATAGTGGTCGATTTGAAAGACTTTAGACAGGGATCCACTGAATCAGTATGGGAAGCTGATCAGTGGTTAAAGAAGGTTATTAGAGATGGGGAATTTCAGTATGATGATAGGCAGCACAAGGAATGGTTTATTGCTATGTTTCTGCCTCACCTGCGCAGACCTATGGGTCAACAATCAATTGCAAAGCAAGAGAAGGCCTTGGAAATTTATATGAAACTAGAGGCTGCGCCAAGGGATGATGATCAGTTTGGGGTACAACACATCCAAGGATAGTTGGAAGAAATGCACATTGAAATACAAAACCTCCGAAAAGTATGGGGAAAAGAGGCTAGTCCAGACATATGGTGAATAAGATGTAGGGTGTCCTGTCATACCAAGGATCAGTGTCCCTTGCTGGAATATTACATGCAGGCTGGAGGACCTAGCCCATTACGTCCTAAGGAGGCTACAAGACCAAGTGGTACAACGTTATGGTTCACTGATTGTCATGTAATAGGGCTACATTATACAAACCACTGTCCCCGCCTTGGTGCATACGTCCCGGAATTAAAGCAGCAATGGTGTCGGTTTTGCTCCTCTGTGGGGCATGATGAGAATAACTGTCGGACCTATTATTTGATGATAGATCGAGGAAACCTATACAGGGTGTAGGCTTACCCTTCTCCACCATTATCTCCCTTAAGTAGGGGAGGGAGAAGGGGTGGAGGCATAGGTCGGGGAAGAGGACAGTTGATATGTTACAACTGTGGGGAGATAGGGCACTTTGCGAGGGATTGTCAAAATCTTGCACGACAATCTTGCCGTTATTGCAAGCAACTGGTCCACATGATTGAAGAATGTCCAATTCTCATAGAAAAAATGCAAGAAAAACAGTAGACACCTATGTAGAATGTACATAGGGTTAAAGCATAACCATGTGATGAAGGACAAAATATAAATGTCATAATGCACAGTGGCATGGCTACGGGAGGGGTTGAAGAGAAAGCCGAAACTAAACCTCTTATCCAGAAAGTAGCTGCCAAGTAGAAAAACTTGGACCTACAGGAGGAAAAGAAAACCTTCATCGCAGCCCACAAAGACTGCACTAAGGATGAGGCACTTGTTTCAAAAGCTCCAGCAAACCTAAGAATAGGTGATGGAGTTAAACCATTTCTGCAGGCATGTATGAAGATGTTGCACAACCAGAAGGTGGTAGAGAATTTGCAGGCACTAATAGATAGTTGCACAGAGAGAACTAACCCAGCCCCATAAGTTAAGGATGTGCACAAATTGTACAAGCATAAGAAACGCACTGGTAGGGAAATGTATCTAACAACTTAGATTGGTGACTATGAAATGGATCAGGTTATTTTGGACTTGGGATCAAATGTGAATGTATTTCCTAAGAAAACTTGGCAGTGAATGGGAGAATGTAAGTTGTAATGGTCCAATATCTAGTTGCGCATGGACAACCAGGAGAAGATCATACCATTGGGGAGGCTATCGAAGATTGTGGTAGACATCGTAGGAGTTAAGGTCCACGCCAAATTTGAGGTAATTCAGATTGTGGAAGGTGCGGACCCCTATCTTGTGCTCCTAGGATTGGATTGGGCCATAGATATGGGAGGTATCATCAATCTAATGAAAAGAAGCATGGTGTTTGAGAATGAAGGTACGCAGGTGATAGTACCATTAGACCCTATGGAAGGAGAATAGTATACAGAACCAGTGTGCGAATAAGAGGATGTAGATCACATCTATAAGTTAACTGCGCTGGAAAAATATTGGATCAATCCTATGACTAATGGTGTGCTTTGCTAGGAAAAGGACAACAAATGTTTCTCTAACTCCGACGAGGAGATGGAAAATTGGTAGAATTAGTTACATGATGTATCTACACTGTGATGTCTTAGAATCACAAAGAACTTCCAATGCATCTCCTTGGAGGTAAGATAACTACCCTAATTTGATGGTTCTGGTAGTATTGAGGAGTTTTTGCGAGCATTTGAAGCTGAGATCCCATGGGAACGAAGGCTATGGGCACTTAATATAGCCATGCACGCAACAAATACAAGGTGGTGGGACACACATAAAGGGGCATTCCAGGATTGGGAAGGGTGTTGAGATATGATGGTCCTGTGATTTGGACCTCCAGTTCACTTGCACGTTAAGAATTTCCTTGGCCCAGGGGACCTGCGTGAGCATTTGTTCACTTGGATGGAGAAATGGTGCGACCAGACTACAAAAGAATGGGTTCACATGTTTATTCATGCCTTGGGGCCGATCCTCACTACATGGTATTTAGATGTGGAGCTACATCAGCGCACCCGCCACTGGGAAACATTGAAGGATCAGTTTGTAGGGAAATTTGGGTTGGTAGGTGGAACCCGAGGTGCTTGATGAAGCTTTGGAGGATATAGATGCCTTAGTGGTTGATGAATCACGCCCTTATGCAGTACTTGGGGCACCAAAATTGGAAACGAAAATGTAGGATATTGTCAACTGCCAAAACTTAGCAATAGAGGAGTGCGATGAAGATCCGCGAAACGTCTCTATCCCGGAGTCGGAGGGAGAGCACACAGTTGCTGGACCTCCACTGCAAAATTTCGCTATTACTAAGTCTCTGAAACTGTGAGAAGTCAACTTTGTAACAGAGGGGCAACCTAAGCTAGCTAAAATTAGGGACTACTGGGATGATGATACAGTCGGAAAAATTGCGGAACTGCTCATAGAATAATAGGACTTATTCTCGATAAAGTTCTTGGAACTTAAGGGGATCACAGGGGACCTAGGGGTCATCCGCATCACTGCATCACTTTAAAACCATATGTGCACCCTGTAAAGTAGCGCCCTTATCGGCTGAACCCTAAGTATAAGCAAAAGGTTAAGGAGGAAATCAACAAAATGCTCGTCGCAGGTATCATCGAACCAGTCGAACAGTCAAATTGGGTAAGTCCGATCGTGGTTCAAGAGAAAAAGACCAAGGGATAAATCTAGATCTATGTTGATCTGCACAAAATGAATGATGCCTACATACATGATCCCTTCCCCACGTCGTTCTCAGATGAAATCCTTAACAGCGTGGGGGGCAGGAAGCATACTCATTTGCAGACGAGTTCTTCGGCTACCATCAAATTAGGATCGCTTCTGAAGATCGCAAAAGAACTATGTTCACTATTGAATGGGGATCCTTTTCGTATACTATCATGTCGTTTGGGCTCAAGAATGCCCTTATCATGTTTTCACGAGTGGTGGTCGTTGTGTTAAAAGAGTTCATCCAAAAGTTTTTGGAGGTATATTTTGATGACTGGACTGTCTTCAGATTTGTGAAGAAGCATGTCTCAAACTTGCGCATGATGTTGGATGCCTGTAGAAAGCACCAGATTTCCCTGAATATCAAGAAATGCATATTCTGCATACCCTTCGAAATATTTTTCGGGCACATAGTTTGTTGACAAGGATTGATGGTTGACCTTGCCAAAGTCACAGTTATCATAAACCTGGTAGTACATACAACTCAGAAACAGTTGCGCTTGATCCTCGAACACACAGGGTACTACAGGAAGTTCGTTCAAGGATATGCACTGATCACAGTGCCTATGGAAAAATTTCTTAAGAAGGATGTTTCTTCTTTTTGGGATGATGAGTGTCAAACGAGCTTCAAGCTACTCAAGGAGAAGATTGTCTTTGTGCCTATTCTCGTCTTTCCTAACTAGGCGAAGGTATTCCATGTTCACATAGTTGTGTCGGGGATCGCCCTAGGAGCTGTCCTTACATAGCCTGGAGACAGAGACATTGATCATCCTGTTGCATTCGCTAGTAGGAAACACTTTGGTGTGGAGCACAACTACTCCACTACAGAACTGGAGGTATTGGCCATGGTCTACACATTGCAGAAATATCGGCATTATCTATTAGGGGGACACTTCAAAATCTTTACAGATCACTCGGATTTGAAGTACTTGGTAAATAAGCCTGTGTCTGGGGGGGAAATCTGCCGATGGCTACTACTGTTTTAGAAATATGATTTTGAGATCATTGTCAAGCTGGGGAAATTGAATGCTGGGCCGGACCACTTGTCCCGAATCGAAAGTGGTGAAGAACCAACCAACCAAGAAGAGGGATTGCCTAATGCACAATTGTTTGTTATTAAGGTAGTTTATGTACACTTTGTCGACATCATTCAATTCCTGACTACGGGGATGGAACCTACAGAGTATTTGGTACAACAAAAGAAAGAGTTGGTAACCTGTGCAATAGATTTTACCATCTGTTGTGCATATCAACCCCTCCATTCAAATTTTTGGCCACTGATCCCATCCAAAGGTGTTTTGGACCCCTTTCATGGCCTAAAACCCTCATATTTTATCTACCGATATCTTTTCCGCTCGCAGAATACATTATTCAAAGGTTAAAGATCTGCCATTAAAATTATATTGAGCCGAAGCCCCGAAGCCTTAGCCCCTTTGCTATGATTCCCATGAGACTCGGGCACAATACCGTGTGCCAAACAGGTGGGAGCTCATCGCCTCACGTTTTCGGGCCAAACAGTAGCCGTCCGATCCAATAAAATCAACGGCGTGCAATAAAATTGTACGTGGTGGTCCCCACGCCCAGAAATTGGTGGTTTTATTCCGCACCACCAATCCATAGCTGCCAATATTACCCGCGGACCCAGCGATTCCACACGCTGGGTGACACGTGTCCACGTGCGCTTTTTCAAAAACTACTCATTTCGCGTGTTAAATGTCAAACAAAAGACACGCAGCGGAATTTGTCACCACCATCCGATCTTGTGAGCCCGATCCAACGACTATTAACCTTCAGAGTTGCGCACCTTTTAGTCTGGTCCCCATCGCCTCTGGCCCACCGGTCCATTGCTCTTATATGTAATCTTCACCGTAGATCGCCTCCTAAGTTGGACGGCTGAGGTTTATTTGACCCATCACAGCTGACTGAGCCTCATGGCCCGTACTCCATGTCACCCCTCCATATCATCCGTCATACGTACACCCACGTCACATACCCCACGTGTCATATACGCTCGCCTCCACCATTCATATTATTCGTTTTCTTGTCATATTGCAGTGTTCATGTTATATATATATCCTCACCCTGTCTATCCACCATGGTCCCTCTGTGTCTTCTGCCACCCCTTATCGTTCTATTATCTCCTCAGGCTTACACCATCATTTCCATCAACCCACCGTGTTCACCGTCCATGTGACTGGTTTTATTTAACAAGTTTTGGGTCTTTGCAGGTTTTCCGCGGCTGAGAATAACCATGGTTCACTGCTTTTCTTACAGAGGCTCATAGCACCGCCATTAACAGTCTTCGAGGGAGAAATTTAAGATGGGTACTGGAGGTAGTTGCAGTGATGTGACTCCATTTGATATGAATAGAAAGAAAATCCCTCGAACCCTCCAGAGAAAATCAAGAGGTAGACATATGACAGAGAAAAAATTAATGGGGCAGCCTACAAAAATCAATGAAAGATTGAGGAATACGATGTCCTGCATTAAGGATCTGGGATCTCAATTCAAAGATAGAGGGCTGAGAGTACTATGCACAACCACAAGCTATCCCAGGGTTTTATGGCAGCAGATTTTCCTCTTTCAATAAAGGGCAGAACATTGTATATTTTATTATTTGTGTCCTGTTCATGAGGAGATTTTCATCCTCAGCATTTATTTCTGGAGGTAGATTGTAAAGTATAGTTATTTATATTTAGTCATTCATAGTGTGGGCGAAAATTTTTTCCACCATTTTGTTCAAATCAAATCATTAAATGTGCTCCATCTACCTCCTTCTCTAGAATTCTCTATCTTTTCTATAAAACCCCAGAAATAAGACATTGTAAGGGTTCCAGATTTCTATCAGCAAACTGTGCAGTGAGAAGTTCTTGTATACATCCTGTAAAGCTTTTGTGTAAAAGCTCAGAGCCCGTGGGGTTTCAGTGAGGAGGAGTTATAACTGTAATGAGGATTCTAGTCTTTGGTATCCCACAGTATGTAATCTTTTCTTATGTGTTAATACAAAATCTCATTTCATGCTATTTATCTTCCTGTATCATGTTCTAGAATGCGAGTGGCTCACTGGTCTTAAGTAAGGATTCATCCTAGTTGGTGCCCATACTTGGATTAGACAAGCGCTTTAAATAGGCCTAGTCATGATATACTGTTCCATGTTCATTTCATCCATATTTTCTACTATATTAGTTACTTGAGGAGGGTGCTTTTAAAATGCCATTGTCATGTATGGATTCTTAGTTGGATAAGCCCATATGTGGTTTTGTTGTGTATCTGGGTATCAGCCTCATGTTAACTAGTATCTTCTTCATGTTTCTTCATTGCATCCACTTTCTGATATTTGATTTCTATGGCATATTATTTGAACTGGCCCTCTTTGCAGTAAGCTGTCTCTTAACTGTCTGATGCTTTTGTATTGGAGTTTTGCATGCTATTCCTACATTATTCTTATCTTTTTATCTGCTTTTGAGAGAGTTTGGTTCCATTTAAACTAATTTTCTTGTTCTACAAGAGATAGCAGGAGAGCTTTTGGATTGACAACCCAAGTTATATTATGAGCTCTTTTCTATGATAAGATGTCCTAGGCACTGGTCTATGGCAACTCTAGGCTGTCTCTAGGGGTGACAAAATTGTCCACAACATCTTTCTGGCGCCGTTGCTGGGGAGCAAATTTAAGAATATTAGTTTCCCTGGGCCTCGAAAAATTATATTCACTCTCTAATCAGGTGAGCACAGAGAGTTGAAGAGTTGTATATCTCTCACCTTGGTGACTCCACTGTTCTTTATTTGATAAATTTATTGGTAGTCCTGGCTCCTAGAAAGCCACATTTGAGGTCAGATACTGCTAAGTCAAAGATATCTTTTGCGCATGACCCAGAAAAGATTGTACATAGGAGAAGTTGGAGAGAAAGACAGTCAGTTCGTGCTGAAAACCCTGAAAATTTTGTAGAAGACTTCCCATCCTCCTCTTCTCAAGAAATCCCAACAGAAAATCCTGATTCCACTGAGGAAAATCTCGAATTTTACTCAGAAACTCCACATAGGTAAAGTACCCGAATTGAAGAGAATTTTTATCCTACCCTTGAGGCTGAGGAAGTTAAGGAAGTAACAGAAATAGCTCCTATTAATCGTGAACTGTTCCCATCTACACCCTAGACTTCTGTACAGTACATTCCTATTGTTATACATACTCCACTCCCTCCATCTCCTCTGCCCCCATTTGTACCTCAGATTGTTGCACAACCCCCACCTCCTCCAATGGCTAATGTACCAACTTTTCTATTGAACAAATATGCTCCACTGGCCTTGCCACAAGTGCTTAATGATATGCCACAGGATTATTTGAAGATTCTGCCTAGATTTAATGGAGAAAATGAGATCGATGCTCAGAAACATCTTGAGACTTTTTGCTCCTTTGCAGAAAACAAATGGGAAGAAAAAATAACAGGCAATAAAGTGTTGCTGTTGAAAGGAAATGTTATACCTAGAGGTTTGGTGCCTCTAGAAAGATTATTTAACAAATATGATATTCCATTGCAGCCAAACAAAGTGATAGAAGAAGATCAAATGGAAGATTTAAATCTGGGTACTTATGCTGATCCCAAAATTGTAAAATTATCTAAGAGGGTCCTAGAGGAATACAAAAGAAAATATTTGAAATTATTTCAATCATATAAGGATGTATTTGCATGGTCCTATCAGGACCTAAAAACTTTTGACATTAGTATTATGCAGCATAAGATTCCTTTGAGGGAAGATGCAAAGCCTTATAAGCATAAGCTCAGACAGATAAATCCTTTGCTGCTCCCCTCTATTGAAAAAGAGATCAAGAAGCTGCTAAAGGCTAAAATAATTGTGCCACTAAGGTACTCTGAATGGGTGGAAAATCTTGTCCCTGTTCGAAAGAAAAATGGGGAAATAAGGTTATGTGTGGATTTCAGGAATTTAAATAGAGCATCTTTAAAAGATAATTAACCATTGCCTAAGATGGACCACATTCTGCAGAAAGTGGTCGGAGCCTCCATAATGTCAATGATGGATGGGTTTTCTGGTTATAATCAGGTAGCTGTGTTCCCAGAGGATCAGAAGAAAACCGCATTTACAACACCATGGGGAACATTTATGTATGCCAGGATGCCATTTGGATTAATTAATGCAGGAGCTACTTTTCAGAGGGCAATGGACATAGCTTTTGTTGGAGAGCAGGACAAGTTCCTGGTGGTATATCTGGATGATATCACAGTATTTTCAAAGGATGATACTGAACACATTCAGCACTTGCAGAGAACCTTTGAAAAATGCAGAAGGTATGGTCTTTCCCTCAATCCTCAAAAATATTTATTTGCATTAGATGAGGGAAAAATCTTAGGGCACATTGTAACTAAATATGGTGTGAAAATAGACCCTAAGAGAGTTGAATTTATAAACAGTATTCCTTTACCCAGGAATAACAAAGAAGTACAGGTGTTTTTGGGCCGAATTAATTTTTTGAGAAGGTTTATTCCTAACTATGCTGAGATAGTTAGGCACATTACAGACATGCTTAAAAAGAATAATGAAGTAAAATGGTCCCAAGAATCTAGAGATGCATTTACAAGGATAAAACAGGCATTTGCTGAAGCTCCTGTACTAGCTGGACCTAATTATACAAAGCCATTTATGATATTTTCGTTTGCTTCACCACATACAGTAGCAGGAGTGTTATTGCAGAAAAATGAAGATGGATATGAGCAGCCTATTGCCTTTTTCAGTCAAGTATTACATGATGCAGAACTGAAGTATAACATACTAGAAAAATAGGCATATGCCTTGGTAAAATCTCTCAAAGCCTTTAGAACATATGTTTTGCAATCCCACATTACTGCATATGTTCCTACAGCAGTCGTCAAGGACATCCTCGTTCAAGGAGATAGTGAAGGCAAAAGAGGAAGATGGATTGCAAAAATACAGGAATATGATCTGGACATAAGGCCCACTAAGTTGGTTAAAGGACAAGGTCTAGCCAAAATCTTGTCTGAATAAAACCATCAGGCTCTAGGCATAAATTTATCCGTGATAGCAAATGAAGAATCTGAAAAAGGAGAAGAGTAGCATGGACTAGAGCTAGCCACTCAAAAGATACACATGAAATATCTCACTAGTCCTTGGTACAAAGAAATAGTTGAATATCTTTTAACACTCAGATGTCCTCCCAGTTGTGATAAGATAAAATACAGAGCTGTAAGAATGAAATCACAGAATTATATAGTTGCCAATGGTCAGTTATATTGGAGAGATCCTTCAGGCATACTATTATTGTTCCTCACAGAGGATGAAGTAGAAAATATAATGATAGAGTTTCATGAAGGAATCTATGGAGGGCATTATAGCTGGAGGGCTACAGCTCATAAGATCCTGAAGGCTGGCTTCTACTGGCCAAAATTATTTACAGATGCTTTTTCTTGGGTCAGAGCATGTGATAAGTGCCAAAGGTTTGCAGAAAGACAGAAGTTAGCATCTCTGCCCTTAATTCCTGTCCATGTAAATGAACCATTTCAGAAATGGGGATTAGATTTTATAGGGGAGATACATCCCCCATCAAGTGGCCAGCATAAATGGATATTAATAGCCACTGATTACTTTACAAAATGGGTGGAAGCCATACCTGCAAGAAATGCTACAGATGCTGTGATAATCAAGTTCATGGAAGAAAACATCATATCCAGGTTTGGCTGTCCAGCTAGAATCGTAACTGATAATGCACAGGCCTTCAAGTCTGCAAAGTTCGTAAATTTCTGCCAGCAGTATAATATTATAATGAATCACTCCACAGCTTACTATCCACAGGGTAATGGCTTGGCAGAGTCTTCAAACAAAACTCTGGTGAGGGCCTTGAAGAAGACAATCAATGAGAATCAAAAGAATTGGGATTCCCAATTGAAATTTGCTTTGTAGGCAAACAGAATAACCAGCAAGAGAGCAACAGGGAAATCCCCTTATGAATTAGTATATGGGCAAGCAGTTGTGTTTCCTGTGCAGTTGGCTTTGTCAGTGGCATAGTTCATACAGGAAATTCAGGAAGAACCAGATGACATGGTCAGAAGGATTAATCAATTGGTTGAATTAGAGGAAACATGGGATCAGGTAAGTCAAAGATTAGCAGAATATTAGGAGAAGATGAAAAACATTTTTGATCGGCATGCAAAAGACAGGAAATTTCAAATAGGTGATCTGGTTCTCAGATGGGATGTCCGGAGAGCGGAAAAGGGCAAGCATGCTAAATTTGATCCACTTTGGTTTGGCCCATTTAAAATTGTGGAGCAAAAAGGTAATAACACGTTTGTATTAGAGAATTTGTAGGGCGATTGGTCGGATACCCCTGTGAATGCCCAATTCCTCAAGCCCTACTTCCAATTCTGATCCAGGCTGGGAGTGACTATTGTATTATATTGTATATAAGTTGTTTCAACTTTTGTTTTCATAAAGAAAGGGTGTTGGCAAATTATCAGAAGAAACGCAGAAGAATTGAAAAACAGAATGTACATACATAAATGTTCAGTGGTCTGCGTGTTCTCGACATGTCTAAGGATGAACATGCCGTCCCCAGATGGAGATGATGTTGTGCATATCAACCCCTCCATTCAAATTTTTGGCCACTGATCCCATCCAAAGGTGTTTTGGACCCCTTTCATGGCCTAAAACCCTCATATTTTATCTACCGATATCTTTTCTGCTCGCAGAATACATTATTCAAAGGTTAAAGATCCGCCATTAAAATTATATCGAGCCGAAGCCCCGAAGCCTTAGCCCCTTTTCTATGATTCCCATGAGACCTGGGCACAAGACCGTGTGCCAAACAGGTGGGAGCTCATCGCCTCACGTTTTCAGGCCAAACAGTAGCCGTCCGATCCAATAAAATCAACGTCCTGCAATCAAATTTTACGTGGTGGTCCCCGCACCCGGAAACTGGTGGTTTTATTCTGCACCACCAATCCATAGCTGGCAGTATTACAAGTGGACCCAGCGATTCCACATGCTGGGTGACACGTGTCCTCATGTGCTTTTTCAAAAACTGCTCATTTCGCACGTTAAATGTCAAACAAAAGACACGCAGCGGAATTTGTCACCACCATCCGATCCTGTGAGCTCGATCCAATGGCTATTAACCTTCAGAGTTGCGCACCTTTTAGTCTGGTCCCCATCGCCTCTGGCCCACTAGTCCATTGCTCTTATATGTAATCTTCACCGTAGATCGCCTCCTAAGTTGGACGGCTGAGGTTTATTTGACCCATCATAGCTGACTGAGCCTCATGGCCCGTACTCCACGTCACCCCTCCATATCATCCGTCGTACGTACACCCACGTCACATACCCCACGTGTCATATACGCTCGCCTCCACCATTCATATTCTTCGTTTTCTTGTCATATTGTAGTGTTCATGTTATATATATATCCTCGCCCTATCTATCCACCATGGTCCCTCTGTGTCTTCCGCCACCCCTTATCGTTCTATTATCTCCTTAGGCTTACACCATCATTTCCATCAACCCACCGTGTTCACCATCCATGTGACTGGTTTTATTTAACAAGTTTTGGGTTTTTGTAGGTTTGACGTGGCTGAGAATAACCATGGTTCACTACTTTTCTTACAGAGGCTCATAGCACCGCCATTAACAGTCTTCGAGGGAGAAATTTAAGATGGGTACTAGAGGTAGTTGAAGTGATGTGACTCCATTTGATGTGAATAGAAAGAAAATCCCTCGAACCCTCCAGAGAAAATCAAGAGGCAGACATATGACGGAGAAAACATTAATGGGGCAGCCTACAAAAATCAATGAAAGATTGAGGAATGCGATGCCCTGCATTAAGGATCTGGGATCTCAATTCAAAGATAGAGGGCCGAGAGTACTATGCACAACCACAACCTATCCCAGGGTTTTATGGCAGCAGATTTTCCCCTTTCAATAAAGGGCAGAACATTGTATATTTTATTATTTGTGTCATGTTCATGAGGAGATTTTCATCCTCAGCATTTATTTCTGGAGGTAGATTGTAAAGTATAGTTATTTATATTTAGTCATTCATAGTGTGGGCGTGAATGTTTTCCACCATTTTTTTCAAATCAAATCATTAAATGTGCTCCATCTACCTCCTTCTCTAGAATTCTCTATCTTTTCTATAAAAACCCAGAAATAAGACATTGTAAGGGTTCCAGATTTCTATGAGCAAACTATGCAGTGAGAAGTTCTTGTATACATCCTGTAAAGATTTTGTGTAAAAGCTCAGAGCCCGTGGGGTTTTAGTGAGGAGGAGTTATAGCTGTAATGAGGATTCTGGTCTTTGGTATCCCACAGTATGTAATATTTTCTTATGTGTTAATACAACATCTCATTTCATGCTATTTATCTTCTTGTATCATGTTCTAGAATGCGAGTGGCTCACTGGTCATAAGTAAGGATTCATCCTAGTTGGTGCCCATACTTGGATTAGTCAAGCGCTTTAAATAGGCCTAGTCATGATATACTGTTCCATGTTCATTTCATCCATATTTTCTGCTATATTAGTTACTTGAGGAGGGTTCTTTTAAAACGCCATTGTCATGTATGGATTCTTAGTTGGATAAGCCCATATGTGGTTTTGTTGTGTATCTGGGTATCAGCCTCATGCTAACTAGTATCTTCTTCATGTTTCTTCATTGCATCCACTTTCTGATATTTGATTTCTGTGGCATATTATTTGAACTGGCCCTCTTTGCAGTAAGTTGTCTCTTAACTGTCTGATGCTTTTGTATTGGAGTTTTGCATGTTGTTCCTACATTATTCTTATCTTTGTATCAGCTTCTGAGAGAGTTTGGTTCCGTTTAAACTAATTTCCTTGTTCTGGGAATATGGAAACTTTTGGATTGACAACCCAAGTTATATTATGAGCTCTTTGCTATGATAATATTTCCTAGGCACTGGTCTATGGCAACTCTAGGCTGTCTCTACGGGTGACAAAATTGTCTACAACACCATCATTGCAAGTCCTCTATATTGTGGGAGTGACAGAAGTCTTTACAAAGATACATTTGGAACGTAGAGAACATGCTAACATGGCGAAGCTCATGAAGGCATAGCAGGAGGTAACTACGCAGGCAAGGCCACAACACAAAATATCTTGAGGGTTTGACTATGGTGGCCTACCTTGCATAGTGACTCTCATGATTATTTCAAATTCTATGATATGTGCCAACGAACAGGAAGGCCATCACGCTGAGATGAGATGCCCATGCAACAACAAATGGCCCTGCAAGCATTTGACAAGTGGGCCATCAATTTTGTAGGGCCTATCAACCCACCAGGAAAGAAGACAGGTGCGTGTTACATCATAACTGCCACTAATTACGTAAATAGATGGGTTGAAGCACAAGCTGTGAAGGATTTTACTGTAAATATAACTATGCACTTCATTTTTTAGCAGATTCTGACCAGTTTTGGATGTCTGAAGATCTTAATGAGTGGTAGAGGTACACACTTTGTTAACTAAACGATACAGGCCTTGATGGAAGAATTTCATATCCATCATGAGAAAAGCACTCCGTATCATCCACGAAAACGGGCAGTGGCTACAATAGTCACAGATAACCTTCTGACTAAGGTCTGTAAGGCCGATCGCAGTGACTGGGACATGTGCATCCCATCCGTTATTTGGGCTTACCGAACCACCTATAAGAAGTTGATAGGGAAAACACCATTTAGGATGGTCTATGGCAAGGAGGTCATTATGCCCATGGAATACATTGTTCCTAGCCTACACATCGCAACCTTTACAAATATGGTGGAGCCTGATATCATGAAGGAGCGTTTAGAGCAACTTGTGGCTTTGGAGGAAGATCGTTTCATTGCTAATTTCCATTAGCAGGTTTAGAAGGCACGGGATAAGGCATGGCATGATTGAAATATTCATCAAAATACCTTTGCAGAAGGCGAATTAGTCCTACTATATGATAGCCAGCTTGCAAAATACCCGGGGAAGTTCCGACAGCACTGGATATGGCCCTATGCAGTTAAATAAATCACGGATTGTGGATTTGTTCGGTTAGCCACCATGTGCAGCGACTTGGTACCAGGATATGTCAATGGTAGCTGGCTCAAAGAATATCGGATCAAATGAATATATGGTCAAAGTAGTTGTATGAGTTGAAGTATGCCCACCAGGGAAGGTAAGTGTGGGAAGGATCAGGGTACGCGTAGGAAGAGATCACAGGTTTGGAGGCCCGGAGAGGTGCACGGGAAGCAAAGGAGTGTGTTCAGAGTGAAAAAGGTGTGCTAGAAGTGCAAAGGAGTGGTAGGAGTGTAGGAGGTATGCCGGGAGCGAAGGGGTGCGGTGGGCGCACAGGCAGTGCGAAAACTAGCCATTGTAACAGTAACACTGGGTAAAAAGAAAATTTTACCACTGAAAGGAGTGGGAGATCGACAATTAATGAGGTGATTTCCAAATATTTTTTACCATTTACTTGATGGTAAGGTTCAGATAAGGTTCACCCACTTTTTGGTCGATCGCCAAGGCTATAAAAGCAGAGAGATGGCTCAGAAGAGGGTTCCATGTATCTTGAGTAGTTTGTGTTTTGTACGATTCTGTGCCTATTGTGCCTTGTTGATGTGTGAGCATGCTTCCCCCTCAGATAGTAGCCACCCTGAGTTCATTTTTTGCGCCAGAATGACTGCGAATAATCCCGCCGAATCGTCACAGCCCGTGACCTTGACGGAGCAAGAATCCAAGGAAGTAGTGAAAGTCGAACCAGAAGATGAAGAGGTTATATCCACGCCGAGTCAAGAAAAGAAGAAGGGGAAATAAAAAACGCAAGGGTTTGGGAAACCTGCAAAATGGGCTAGGGTGAAGCCGCACACTTCCCTTGAAATGTGAAGTCCCTATGGGCGACGGCCTAGGAAAGCTCGCCTAGCCCTGTAAGGAGACCTCTCTCTACTCAGGAAAAGTCCTAGATAGATGAACCAATTAATTGGCTACCACCCTTTGTTTGGCCTCATAGGCCCTTGACACACATGCCAAAGAATCTCGATGGCTTGTGCACCTATCTCCAAATGCCGCTGACTCCGGGGGAAGTCCCCATCATTAGAGAACCCTTTGTCAAACTCCACAAGGTAAAATTAGATGACCACAACCTGGCCAGTTTGGAGGCCTTTCCTGAATTGGCGCTGGAGCTACATCTCAAAAAGGTATTGGAAGATGATGGGATAAAGATAGTCCCCATGCGCTGGGTGCGCAGATTGGTTGGTTCTAGGTTCTTAAACCTGCTATGGATGCTGCATTTTGGCCATGACAAATATCACAGATTAAATTATGCGCCACATGCTTGCCCTGGTCCATGATGGAAGCTTGTGGATCCGAGATCACATCCCCATTGATGCCACGCTTAGTCACTGAATTACTAGTCTACCCATGGAAGGACCAGACCCTATGTTGTGCGTAGGAAAAAATTGTGAGCAAAAGATCACTGAAAAGGTGCGCGAGGTTTACCATGTGGAGCGGAACACTCAGGGTTTTATGATCAGCACCATTAGTGACCTTAGTACAGAGATGTGTACCTTGTTGCTGGCATGCAAGATGATGCGCAAATTCCATGCTTCCACCGTCCCTGACTATGTGATTCAGCTAGCAGGCCGATACAAATAGGGGGTCTACTTCAATTGGTCGTAGTATCTATGCAATGAATTTTTGGAAAATGTCCGCGAATCCCAATGTCAGGGCTGCGATTTTTGCTACTCTTGGTTGTTGCTTCTCATGTCACATGGGAAGCCCTTGAGGACTCGGTCCTCCTGTAACTCACCCCAGATATGTGTGTAGGGGAAAGATATGTGAACTTATGGGACTCAAAGGATGCGCAACGTATTGAGGAAAATCAAGTCTTCTGGGTCCTATTTCAGAGCGGGTTCACAGTAGCTATTAATTCTCGACCGCTCTTGTCTCCCACCATGTATAATAAGTATAAAAGAATTACAGTGTTCTAGGTAACCATGCATAATGTACAAGCTAGAGGCCATAAGGATCCAATGTGGGTTTCGCTTCCCTACATGGTTGTCGATGAAGAGATTGACTGTTTAGTTGCGACATAGCCTCCACACTGGAAGCTTGGCTTCAAAATAGGTGCGAAGGGCACTGAAGGAACGAGTACCACAAGGGTCACCCCGCCCACCACTTCCAAGGAGATAGGAGGACAAGGAAGAATACCGGGAAGGCCACCGCACCAGTATCGCAGAAGTATTCACAACCAGATTCGGGAGCAGAAGGTTTGGATACAGGAGGTGCTAACTCCCCTAAAGGTACAAAGAGGACTAGTGACCCTGCTAAAGGGTCACAAAATAAGCAACACACTAAACGGCCTAAACATGACACCAACATTGCATTGACCGAAGAGGACCTAGGGAAGATCGCAGATGTGGTCACCTTAGCTGCAGAAGACAAATGGTTAGCTCTAGAGGAACAACAAAAGGCCACAGTTAAGACACTATAGACTGAGCTTTGGGCTCTGCAGATCAAATCTGATACCTTGCAAACTAGTATTATTTAGGCCAGATCGATCTCGGAAGCAAGAAGCATAGCACTCGTTACAGTGGAAAGCCGCCTCTGTCCCCTGGCAGGCATAACCCTTGCAATGAGTCCACCCAACTCATGAGTGCAAGTCTAGGCCTGTGCAGAGGTATAGATGGATCTAGCTAGGTTTCCACATGAATCATTGCAAGTCCTCCATGCCTCCCTATTCAAAGAAATCCAACACAAAGACCACCGCATGCACCAGGAGCTCAGTACAATTGAGTAGGCAATTGAAGAGAAAACCGTTGAGGTATCCGAGGTGCACGCTGCATGTACCCTCACTACTACACAGCAGACAGAATTGGAGTACCTAATTATTAGGTTCTGTGCAAACGTTACTGAATATATCTCGGCTACTACCATCCCCAAGGCCAAGATTGAGGGGTTGGTCACAGCATTAAAGGCCTCAAGGACAAAGATCCAGGATGTCAAAACGTAGATGGAACAATAGATTGTGGACTTGCAAGCCAAGTTTGAGACAGAGATGCCACAAGAGGTAAGGGTCCAGTGAGCTGCATTGGTTACAAAGGCCACGAATTTTATTACATGTCAAATTTCTAAGGGTGCCAAATTGTTGAAAACAACGATGAAGTTGTGGACCAAGGTGCAGCGTGATCCTCTCCTGCACGAAATCAACCAAGCATTTTTCCAGAAAGAAGAAGAGTTTGACCAGATGGAAGCTACCCTAACTACTTTGGTCCCTGCTCAGTGATTGTGTAGAAATTATATACACTAAGAATGCATACATCTAGATTCTACTGATCTCAGAATATTTAACTTCTTGCAAAATACAAAATCATTCCACTGTTAATATTTTGCAGAAAATTAATTGCAAACACATGTGAAGCATAAATAAAAAAAATAGCACATAACACAGTTGTTTAATGGGAAATCTTGAAGCTGAAAACCCCAACTAACATATATTATGTATCATGGAGATCATGTAACAATCTCATACAAAGCTTAGTACATCAAGCTCTTAGTACAATCAATTTTCACACACTAATAATAAGAAATCTGCAAATCCATGCACCAATTTCTTGCCACTTAATAGCCTGCCTCTAGTGCGCAATCCCTGCTGAAGAATAGCTCTGAATGAATTTCAATTACCCTTGAATTGACTGCATAATCCTCATTGGAAACTCCAATGTGTGTGTGGTGCAATCAATGCATCACTATAGTCATAAGAGATAGTCCATCTTGCCCTTTCACCTATCCCTCCACTGGGTTTCCACTGGAAATACCATGCACTATACTTAACTGCTGTATTGTTCAGTTGATTAATGAGTTATTATTTGTTAATTAATTCACTCCACTCTCACTAGTGTATCATTCAGTTAGACTAGATACAACTAGCTCAACTGAGTTTAACTCCAATAATTCAGTGAAACTGAATAACAACTCCATGAACTACTCTTCCAACTCTGTCATAACTTTTCCACTTCAGTTCTAACTGAATCCTCCATGCATGAACCACCAATAAACCCTAGGAATTGCGTAATTCCTTCAGCCCACTGATTTTCCAAATCTGTGCACTAAAACTAAGTGCTCCAAGAGAATAAGTTGTTGTTTATTGTCGGATTATTATTAAGAGCTCATAATAATCGACACTTCTATTTTTAGATCGACGATCTATAAATAGACTTCGCCCAATATTCTAAAAATATAATTTCATCTATTTTTTCCAACTTGACCAACCATCCACAAATAGCATCCTGCAACTTCTGAAATATGATCACCATGTCTAAAAATAGACATAGTCTAAAAATAGACTTGACCCAAAAATAGCCTGCAGGCCCACTTAGTGAAGGCAACTCTTTTCACTAAGCTCATCATCTTGTTGAATCTCAACACTCCCTCTCAGCAAGATAGGTATTATCCTTTGCCTTGATCCTACCTTTATGGTATTCGAATTTGCTCATGGTGAGCACCTTCATCAGAATATCTGCATCCCGATCCTCCGTTGGAATGTACTGAAGCAACATGGTCTTCTGTTGCACACAATCTTTGATATGATGGTACCGGATATCAATATGTTTAGATCTATCATGAAACATAGGATTAATTGAGAGTTTAATGCAACTATGATTATCACAATGTATCACTGTAGGATCTAAATGTGAATAAAAAAAACTGACCAGGATCTTCCTCATCCAGATAGCCTCACATGTAGCTTGAATTGCTGCCATGTATTCTGCTTCCACTGAACTGAGTGCCACAGATCTTTGTTTCCTGCTGTAACAAGAAACTGCTATAGATCCGATACTGAAAATCCATTCTGATGTTCTCTTTCTGTCTGTTCGGCTACCTGCCCAATCTACATCCGTGAACCCATGCAACTTCACTTCATCCGTTTGTCTGTACCATAAACCATACTCAGATGTGCCCCTGAGATACATGAGGACATGCTTGTCTGCCTTCCAAAAGAGCTTGGTAGGCTTAACTATCGCTTGTGAAAGTTGGTTCACTGCATAGCATATGTTCGATCTTGTATTAACTAAATACATGAGCGAACCCACCAACTGTCGATAAATAGTGGCATCCACTACCTTTGTCGATGTAGCATCATCTTTCCTCCAATTTCCTGGAAGAGGAGTGTCAATAGGCTTGTAGCCTTGCATTTGAAACTTCTCCAGTATCTCCCGGGCATACTTGCCTTGAGACACAAATAATTCACCTTCCTGCTGCCATATTTCCAATCCAAGGAAATAATGAAGGAGGCCCAAATTTTTCATCTGAAACTCCTTTGAAAGATCTACCTTGCATGAGTGTATCAACTTCTCATCACCATTAGTATTAAATCATCAACATAAAGAAAAATGATTAAAAGCCTACCCTCCACCACAATTTGGTACAGGTTTGCATCCACCTTTCTCTTGGTGAAGCCAAGTCCAGTGAAATAGTTGTCGATTCGAGTGTACCAAGCACGTGGTGCTTGCTTTAGCCCATACAATTCTCTTTTGAGCCTGCACACATGCAACTCACTGTTGTAGATATCAAATCATTTAGGCTGCTCTTTTTACACCTCTTCCTTAATGATCCCATTAAGGAACGCAGTCTTCACATCCATCTGATGAATGTGCCAACCCATCTGCGTTGAGAGAGCAAGGATGGTCCTTATGGAAGAATACCGTGCGACAGGTGCAAAGTTTTATTCATAATAAATCCCCTTGATTTGTGAGAAGACCTGAGCAACAAATCTTGCCTTATACTTCTTGACACTCCCATCAGCAACTTGCTTTACCTTGTAGATCCATCTTTATCCTACAACTTATTTTCCCACCAGCCTTGGAACAATCTCCCAAGCACTGTTTCTGACAATGGAGTCATACTCCTCCACCATGGCATCTAACCATGTGAGCTCATGCACTGCTTCTTCAAAAGAAGATGGCTCTGTCATGATACACGTGCTCACAAGAGCCATGTATCTAGTAAATTGGTCATGTGACTGTCTCTGTCTGCACTATGATGTAGGGACTCCTACATTCTGTGCCGCATCAAGCTTCAGTATCTCAACTTCTGTGGTCCACTTTATGCCTTGTCTGATGTTTGGTTCTGCATGAGTGGGCTCCTACACTACATGAATCTCCTCTTGTGGTTGATCCACATCCAGAGGCTCATCTTTCAGAACAAGAAGTTTCTTAACTGCATGCAAGTCTAGCTCCCTCTCAAGCATAGCTTGTGTAGCACCCACAATCGTTCTATTCTTCCTCTCCATGACCCCATTCTGCTATGGGTTATGAGGCGCTATGAGTTCTCTTCTAATTCCTTCTTTGCTACAGAAGTATTTGAATTTTCCCGAGATCTATTCACCATCATTATCACTCTATAGAGCTTTCACTTACTTCCCTAAATCCTTCTCCACCAATGCTTTAAACTCACAGAATTTTGAGAATTATTTTCTCTTCTTCTACATGAATAAGATCCAACATCTACGAGAATAGTCGTCAACAAATATAACATAATACCTTTGTTTTTTTATTGAAGCAACTGAGAAAGGTCCACACACGTCTGTGTGAATTCTCTTCAGGATCACCAAAGCATGGTTCTCCTTCTCATGAAAGGTGGTCTTCACAAACTTACCCATAGTACATCCCTTGAATTGATCTAACTATGCAAGAGTACCCTTGGGATTTCCACTAAAAATTTGCTGCAAAATCCTCAAAGCACCATGGTGAATATGGCCCAATCTCTTGTGCCATAATTTGTCCTCATCCCAACTCACCACTTCTTCTGCTTTGCCCACCGTTGTAACGTAGCCATCTACCTCCAGCTCGTAGAGATTCTTAACTCGAATCCCTATCTTCTTGGTTTGACCCATTGTTTTATGTCGAAGGAAGGCTTTTCCCTCACTGAAAACAACATCATAACCTTTGTCTTCCAACATTACCACCGAGACCAAGTTCTTCTTCAGACCTGGAACATGCATAACATCCTTCAACAAGAATGGATTACCAAACTCCCTCTCAAAGGTAATGGTACCAATGTCGGTTGCACTATATCTACCATCGTCGCCCATCTCTATATGCATCTGGAGGTCCTTCTCCTCCAAGTCACTAAGCAACTCCTTGTCTCCCGTCATATGCAAAGACGCACCACTATCAAGATACCACACTGATCCCATATAACTTGAAACCAAGCATGCGATCAAAGAGAAATAAAGTTAAAATTGCGAGGCTAAGTCCTCTCTAGATGCAACTCCAGCAACCTTCTTGTTCTTCTTTCTTTGTGGGCAGTTAGTGGCGAAATTCCCATGTTCGTGATAGTGAAAAAATTTCACTTTGGACAAATCATGCTTCTTGCCTTTAGCTTCAGATTTTGAAGGAAATTTCTTCCCCTTCCCTTTCCTTTCTTTGTCAACCAAAGTGAAATTCTCTTCATCTTCATTCTTTGATGAAGAGCCATCCCTGGTACCCCGCCTTATCTTCTCCCACACAAGATCTGACCAAAGCTGCTCCCATCCTGACAGTTTCTCCTGTCCATTGAAAGAGTCTTCGTAGCTATGCCAACTCTTAAGAAGCCCAAGGAGAGCCAAGCTCACCAAGTCTTCATCATCAATAGTAATCCCCAAACTTCCCATTTCATCCCTACAATGGACAAACTGTGAGATATTTTGGAATACTATGACCCTTCTCCATTTTTATTTTTCTGAGCTTGTCTTTCAGTGCCAACTTCCTCTGGTCACTACTGCTTTGGAACAAATCTGTCAAAGCCTTCTGAATTAAGAATGGAGTGGCTTTCCTATGAAGGCTAGACATAATATGGTTCTTCACACCTTCCAACAAAATTCTTCTTGTCTTTGCTATCTTATTTTTCCATGCGTCAAGTAATGTAGCATCGCTAGATCCCGGCTTAGGAACATCGCTATCGATGAACTCCTTTAGTCCATTATCCTCTAACACCGCCTCCATCCTATCCTTCCAGGCTATGTAATTCAAGCTCCCATCAAGGGCATACTCCAATCGCAACCCATTGAAAGACATTTCAATGTATACTCAACTTCTGCACCAAGAATTTTCTGTAGCAAATTTGAATTGTCCACCAGTACAAACTCAGCAATTCTTCACAATTGCAATCCTTAAGATTTAACACTACTCTGATACCATGTAGAAATTATATACACTAATCATGCATACATCCATATTCCCCCGATCTCATAATATTTAACTTCTTGCAAAATACATAATCATTCCACTGTTAATATTTTGTGGAAAATTAATTGCAAACACATGTGAAGCATAAATAAAAACAATCACACATAACACAGTTGTTTAATGGGAAAGACTGAAGCTAAAAACCCCAGCTATCATATATTATATATCATGGATATCATGTAACAATCTCATGCAAATCTTAGTGCATCAAGCTCTCAGTCAATCAATAGTCACACACTAATCATAAGAAATCTGCAAATCCATGCACCGATTTCTTGCCCCGTGATAGCCTGCCTCCACTGTGCAATCCCTACTGAAGAATAACTCTGAATGAATTTTAATTACCCTTGAATTGAATATGAAATCCTCATTGGCAACTCCAATGTGTGTGTGGTACAATCAATGCATCACTATAGTCACAACAGATAGTCCATCTTGCCCTTTCACCTATCTCTCCAACTAGGTCTCCACTGGAACTACCATGCACTGTATTTAACTGTTGTATTGTTCAGTTGATTAATGAGTTATTATTTGTGAATCAATTAACTAATTAATTCACTCCACTCTCACTAGTATATCATTCAATTATACTAGATACAACTAGCTCAACTGAGTTTAACTCCAATAATTGAGTTAAACTGAATAACAACTCCATGAAATACTCTTCCAACTCTATCATAACTTTGCCACTTTAGTTCTAGCTGAGTCCTCCATGCATGAACCACCAGTAAACCCTAAGAATTGTGTGATTCCTTCAACCCACTGATTTTCCAAATCTATGCACTGAAACTAAGTGCTCCAAGAGAATAAGTTGTTGTTTATTGTCGGATTATTATTAAGAGCTAATAATAATCGACATTTCTATTTTTAGATCGACGATTTATAAATAGACTTCGCAGAATATTCTAAAAATAGAATTTCATCTATTTTTCCAACTTGACCAACCATCCACAAATAGAATCCTGCAACTTCTTAAATATGATCACCATGTCTAAAAATAGACATAGTCTAAAAATAGACTTGTACCAAAAATAGCCTACGGGCCCACTTAGTGAAGGCGACTCTTTTCACTAAGTTCATCATCTTGTTGAATCTCAACAGATTGGCCTGACTATGCACCAGCCACGTGATCAGATATGACATGGAGGCTCTCTGAAAGAGGAAGAAGACGTTCCACGATCACCTCAAGCCATGGGCAGGTGAGGCCCTCAAGTTGTCCCAAGATGCTGATATCATAGTAAAGAAGATGAACCAAACTCTGGAGAGAGTCACCGCTCCTATAGAAGGCCCAAATTCACAGAATTTGGTGGAGATAGCCCGTAATGCTGCTGCACAAAGTGAAGGAGTGCTTCCCCCGCCGATGGATGCAATCAAGCAACTGCAGGCAAAGATGGAGAACCCACGACCGCAGTGACTCGGGACAAGTCACAAGATTGTGTTGGGGGACTGTTGGAATAGGGTCCCCTAAAGCTGTGAATTTTTTACAATTTTGTATATTTTTGGTATTAATTAGTATAACATAGGGGTTTTGGAGTGGGTCAAAGCCCCAAACACATTGTAATGGGTCAAGGGTAGACCTAGAGTTCGAAAACCATGATTTGCAGATCACAGAAAAGCGTAGGCTAAGTCATTATAAATAGATGAACATCTTGAGTCTAGAGGTAGCCAAGAACTAGGATTGATGCTATGTGCAAACTGTTAGATTTGTTTTGGGTTTTTTTGTGTAAGGACTCCTCCTAGTTGTGTGCGCAGAGATCCTCAGTCCTACTATGTGCGGACCCTGCTGGCTGTGTGCACAAGCTATCTTTTGGGTTGTAACTGTGTTTCTTTGATGCTAATATATGCGGATATAGTTGAAGTATCTCGGTGTTATCTGGATCTATTTTGTTACTATTGATGCAAATATTTGGAATCTGTTTGGTGCTACGAACACATCTGTGCTATTTGTTTATGCTGTGAATATATCTGTGTTATGGTGTAAAGTGTATCTGTGATATGTTATAGATGCGTTTGTGATATTATGTGATGGTAATAGCTGATACGCACGTGGATGCAAAGGTACTGACTATATCTATGCATGGTAATAGCTCTGTTAGGGTTAAATACTGATTATACTATAAAAATCTTGCAAATAAACCTGTTCTGTGTGGATCTGAGAGGTTGTGAACACAGATCTACCTCACTTACCTACTCTCTCTCAAGGTGCAGAAACCTGGTTCCAGCGCCCTCCCATACTGCTTCGGGTGAGACTTTGGTTTGCGCAAGTAGGTCATTGCCGAAAGGGCTAGTAGTATAGGGGTTTGTTGGCAAACCTTAACCTCCGAACCTGGGTCAGGACCCCTCAAGCCAACAATAGCCTCTTCGCAATCACACTTCACAACTTTTTCCCCATCGCGCTTTGCATTTCACAACCTTTTCCCTTTTCTTTTAAGACTTACCGCTCTCGACACCGATTGCGATATTCCCATTGCGCTCTGCCGTTGGTCGTACCACCATGTCACCTGTCGCAAATCTCATTTCGCATTCCATAGTTTTTATCTCATCGCATTTCTCACTTCGCAGATTCTTACCTCATCAAATTTCGCATTTCACTCCCAATCCTGAACAACACTTCCACTACTCCTCTAACTTTACGATATTCTGTTTATGATTTTGCATATTGCATATTTCACTTACATCGCAACTCCACCATTACACTTTTCAAATTATCCTACTCCAAAGCATTTTTGTGCCCTAATAAAGCTGTAATAAGGTTTAAACCCACTCTTTTCACTTCTAAGCCTAGTTTATGTGTTTATCCCTCCATTAGCATCTTTTTCCTTTTTCTTCTCTTCAAGCTACAAATCAACACTTTTCCAATTATAACTAAGTCATGGATAGCTTAGCTGCATCGATACGAGCATGACAGATCAAGCAGGGTGTATTTAGCCTATTGGCCAAGTTAAGTGCAATTTAAATTAGTTTCATTTCTTCCATTTCCTTTCTGCAAATTAAATTAGTTTCATTTATGCCATTTCCTTTTTGCCATTTCTTTTCAACAATTTAGATTGGTTTTATTTTTTCCATTTCTTTTCAGCAAGATAAATTAGTTTCCTTCCCATAATTTTTTTTCAAAAATATAAATTAGTTTTCTTCCTGTCATTTCTTTTTAGCAATTTAATTTAGTCTCTTTCTGTCATTTCCTTTCTGCAATTTATTTTAGTCTCAATGAAATGTGACAGACTTCACTGAGAACCCCTAGAATTAGCACCCTTTCGTAGAGTGGAAGAGGATGACATGAATAAAATGCATCTGTTGTGTATATAGCAATGTCAACTCCAAGTTTTATGAACCCCGAGTTAATAAAGTAAAGTACGAAAGCCCCTTCGAGTTGCAGCACTCTTGGTGCAATACCAGGGCTCACCACTTTTTGGCGTCGTTGTTAGGGATGTGTCTAGTAGATGTTCTGATTTCTTTTTAACATTATTTTCTCCTTTCCTTTTTCATATTGTTTCTGAAATATTGAAAAATACAAAAAAAGCTGATTTTCATGCCTCATAGGAGCAGGGATACTCATAATTTTTTTTAAAAATATTTCTCCAATACCAACCCCCCCCTCCCCCACTTCACCACGCGGGGCAGTAAGAACCACATCACCATAAACTTTTGAAGGAAGAAGAGATGGATGGATATGATGACAATGAATAATATCTTATTGGTATTCCCATTCAAGATATGGACACCAGTGTACATATGAAGAACATCCCTCCATCTTTCGTTCCCAACTTCCATGCTATGAGGACAGAGGATCTAGAAACATTTCTCTTTGAATTTGAGATAATTTGTAGATCTTATGGATACTTATCACACACTCAAAAACTGAGATTTTTTCCTATAACATTGAAGGATAGAGCTATTAAATGGCTCATGATTCTTCAATAAGATCATGGAATGATATGCAAAAGCTATTTCTAGAAAAATATAAAGATCGTGTTCTTGGAGAATAAATTTTTAGAATGAACCAAGAAGAAGATGAGAGCCTTGAGGATCTAATAGATAATTCCATGTATAATGTTAAGAGGGAAAAATTGCATCATCTAGTATTTGACTCACTAAAATCCCTCTTACTTAGAACAATTAGGGATGGGTGGATTGATCTCCTTAATCTCATGAGTAGAGGAGATGTATACCAATTTTCATTTGAAGAAATTTTTTAAACATGAAAGTGCATATCAAGAGGAAGGGAAAGAGTAAGTAAGTCAGCATCAACATTGGTAAGGCAGGATGAACTTGGAAATTTTCTTAATAACGTTAACACAGAAATTCTTAGAAATCTAAGTGAACAGGTAGAAATTTTAAGAATGCAAAATGAGCAAAAAGAAGATGTTGATATTTTTGTTATCCATGATGAATCTTATGCTACTAAATGTTGTTCATCATTCCCCAAGTTTAAAGAATTTTACGAAGAAGACAATGGAGAAAGGCAATCACCAAAGAAGCTATGTTATGTAGCTCCAAGGAGACCCAACAACCTAGTCAACTTGATATGATGCAAGGAACTACTTCACAATGTCAAGCTTATTCACATCCTTCTCAAACTAATTAGGACAGACTCCCTCCTTGGTAACATTGGCCATCTCAACCCCCAAAATAACCTTGGCAACATGGTTGGCAAGGTCCTTATTGGGAAATCCACAATATCCTCAATATTTCCCTCCATATCCTCCATACCCAATTCCATGTTATCCCTACCACCCACCTCCACCACAACCACAACCTCAACCACATCAATCTCATATATCCACCCCCACTATACCACCATTTCCAAACCCACACCATGAAGTACCTCAGCCCACTTACAATGTTGAGGTACAACACTACCAAACATATTCTCTTGATCTAAATGGTCTACATCATAGCTCAAGAAATGTGTTACAAAGAAGATATTTTCTTAATGTCATTGAAGGACAACATCAAGAAGAATAAGATCCAAATGAGGAGATCAAAATATCAAGGGCTACACTTGATGAAGAGCTGACATCAAAATTAGATGTTGATAAAGTTACCTTATGTTGACCAACATTTCCTCCATGTGTTGAAGAGAAAAATCAACAAAAAGAGGAATATTTGAATGTCATAATAGAATAAGACATCCAGGGTGATCCAACTTAGCAAGTGGACCAGGGGCATAAAAACTATATTGACATATGGTTCCAAATAGTCATTACGTTGTAGAAACACATTGTTCTCCAACAATACTTGATACAATCCTAGTCAAAGCAATTCATCTCTTATATTCAGGTACATGTCAGAACATGTATTCCAAGTGTGCACTTGATTTTATCTGTCATCTTGATGTGTACATGGCTCCATTGGAAGTATTCCTATACTTGAAAAAGGTTTTTTTTTTCACGTAGATTAGTAAAGTGGAAAAAAAGGGAAAGAATAAAATCTCCGATGAAAACCTCTTTGAGGAATCTGAGATTGGCTCACTAATTGAAAACTTCCATGAGGCAGTCATTGGGTTGAAAAAAGAGAAAGAAAAATAAATAATCCTAGGTGAAAACCTCCTTTGACGCACCTAGGCATACCTACAAGTGGAAAACCTCATTGAGGCAACTAGTAGGCCTTAAAAAAGAAAAAAAAAATTTATTTCTCCATGTCTATCTCTCTAATGAATGTAGGTGCTCTCCAACCTTTGCAAGATGAAAAACAACAAGTTGGCACAAAAGGAAAATTTGGTCAACACCCTGGTCAAAGGCAGTCAAAATTTAACTTCCTCCTCCTGTGCTCAGAAGCTCCAAAAGGACCTCAAGCAGATTATCACAGGCAGCTTTAGAGTAGCTTCAAAATCATCGAAGATAGCTTCAAGAGTGATATCAACAGCTTCAATATCACCTACAAAAAAAAATCAATGGTAAGGCTCAGGTATGCGATCATCTAACCCAATCTATTTTAGCTTAATAAAACATTAAAAATTGTGAGAAGGAAAGTTTTTTATATAGCCAAAATCAGTAGCAGAGCAACCTCAACCTTATCTAGCAACTAGCCTCAATTTTTCCACTAAGAAGAGGAACAAGGCAAAAGTAAAAAGGAATTGAAAAAGTGGGTAGTAAGAAATCCATTTTAATGGAAAACAAGGAGTACCAAGGGGTAACCAAGGGTTAACTCAGTTCATAGAAAAAAGAACTGTCAGTTATTCGACATGCAATTAGAAAAGAAAAAAGAAAAAAAAGAAAAAGAAAAAAAAGAAAGAAAGAACAAAAAAGAATAAAATAAAATAAAAGGTGGATCCACCACCTCTTGGCATGAAAAATCGATTTTCTTAAGGCATATTAGGAACTCCATGAAGCACCCACGAGAAGAAATGAGAAAATAATAGCAAGAAGATTAGTAGGAGGAGTAGCGCATGGGCGAATAAATAGGAAACGAAATAAGCCAGCATGCAGGAAGAACTAGCAGGCAGGGAGGATGAATAGGTTGTTCAGAGGATGAGCAACAGTTTCAGTAGGGGCGTGATTATGCGCCTCTCAATTATACATAAATTAAGTCCCATCTAACCTTTCTTAGACTCATCTACCTTCCTTATGCACATGAAAATATATATTAAATCTCTCCTTCTTCACATAATAATGTTTTCTTATGCTTTAATATATCCATAGGAAGGTTTAAAGATAATTGCATATTTGTGCATAATATTGGTTAGTTTTGTAGAATATTGTGAGAATATTGGGCAGATTATGCATATTTGGAGAAGGAGACAATTTAGGGACTTTCTCCTTGCCACTGGAAGATCAATATTGAAGAATAAATGAGCACAATATGAGGAAATTAGGGAGAAATATTGGAGAGATTCAAGGTGATTTTCCACCCTCCTTAACTCTCAAAGGCAGCCAAAGGATCCTCATGAGATCCCCTCTGACAATTCAAATTCTAGAGGTAGCCAAGCAACTCAAGACCAGGTGCACTCAAGCCATACTTCACTTGGAGTGAAGTGGACTCATTACCTATTTTTAGGGAGTTGTAGGTAGCTGCCCTTGCGAATAAATAAAGTTGATCAAGAGCTAATTAGGGTCGATTCTGGTGGATTCTGGAACATTTGATGCAGTCCATTCCATTATATTTTCATTCCATTCCATCCCATGCCATTCACTTTCCATTCTATTAGGCTTTTGTTGTTTAAGACATTCGCGATGTAATAAGATTGTATTTTTAATGCAATGAGTATTCAGATGAATTTTGATTGATCTAGTTCTAGAGAGATGGGCTCATGGGTTAGGGCCCAACCCATGTGCCTCAGCTTCTCTGTTGTTTTCATTATTTCCTTTCTATTATTTAGCTAGTTTTATTTCTGATATTTTCATTGCTATTATAGTTTGCTGCTGTAAATTTAATCTGATTATCTGCATTGTAGAATAGCTTATAAACTCTATAAAAATATGAGGTAGCATTTCCCTCTCATATCTTTCAATAGAGTTCGAGCAGGGTAGACCTTCCCACAGGCCAAAAATTGCTTTCTGTTTGAGTTTAGGGTAGAGTTTTAGTACTAGTTTCAATCTTTCTTTCCATTGTATTTATCACACATTTCATATGTATTTAATGCATAAATTAGTAGGGTTGATCGCAGGATGTATTGTTAAAGCCCCAGAGCAGCTTGAGTGGTGCCTTCTTGCCTCATTTTCTATCTCTGTGTTATGCTTCCAAGCACATCTGTTATGCTCCATTTCCCTCCTTCTTTTCTCTTCCTATCAGTTTTCACACCCTTTTTATTCATAGGAATCATTGACGTTTAGCATGTGCTCTTTTACCTTGGAATTTCCCAATTATCATATCTCAGCCATTGTAGAACCCCTTCCCTTGACTTTTCCGTTCTTCAACATTTCAATGATTTTCCCTTTTCACCTCACCTTTAACTTTTTAAGGAAAATATTAAAAAAACATTGCAACTCGATCCTTTTTCTTCTAAAAGACTTACTGCAATTCCCTATCGCAATCGCAATTAACATATTCTATTGGTTTCCATTAATACTTTCTGCTTCCATGCCCCGATTTCGATATTCTTACTGTACTTCATCGCCACATCATCCATCGCATCTCGCACTTCACAAAATTCGTAGCCTTTTCGCAATCGCACTTCGCAAATTTTTTTCGTTTCGCACTTTGCAACCTCTTCGCAATCGCACTTCAAAACTTTTGCCCCATCACACTTTGAATTTCACAACATTTTACCTTTTATTTTAAGACTTACCGCTCCCTATGCCGATTGTGATATTTCCATCGCTCTCTGCTGCTGGTCCTATCTCCACATCACCCATCAAAAATTACATTTTGCATTCCGTAGTTTTTATCTTGTCACATTTCACACTTCGCATATTCTTACCCCATTGTATTTTGCATTCCACTTCTGCTCCCGAACAACACTTCCGCTACTCCTCTAAATTTGTGATATTGCGATTGAGATTTCACATATCACAAATCTCACTTCCATCGCAACTCCACCATCACACTTTTCAAATTATCCTGCTCCAAATCATTTTGAACTATAATAATGTTGTAATAAGGTTTAAACCTGCTCTATTCACTTCTAAGCCTGATTTCATGTGTTTATCCCTCCATTAGCATCTTTAGCCCTTTTATTCCCTCCAAGTTGTAAACCAACACTTTTACAATTATAATTAAGTCATGGACAACTTAGCTGCATCGATAGGAGCATGATAGATAGAGTAGGGTGTGTTTAAATGATTGACCAAGTTAAGTGCAATTTAAATTAGTTTCATTTCTGCCATTTCCTTTTTTAAAATTAAATTAGTTTCATTTCTGCCATTTCTATTCAACAATTTAGATTAGTTTCCTTTCTACCATTTCTTTTAGCAAGATAAATTAGTTTCCTTCCTGTCATTTCTTTTCAGCAAGATAAATTAGTTTCCTTCCTGTCATTTCTTTTCAACAATTTAAATTAGTCTCTTTCTGTCATTTCCTTTATGCAATTTATTTTAGTCTCATTGAAGTGTGACAAAATTCACTGAGAACCCCTAGAAGTAGCCCCATTTTGTAGAGCGGAAGAGGATGACATAAATAGAATTCATCTGCTATGTATATTGCACTGTCACCTCCAAGTTTGTACGAACCCCGAGTTGATAAAGTAAAGTAGGGCAGCCCCTTGGAGTTGCAGCACTCTTGGTGCAATACCAGGGCTCACCAATCGTTATGAAAATGCTTTCACCATAAAATAGAATATGCATGAAAACCCTAGCATCAATACATAGCATCAAAAAGACATTCTCAATATCTCTCCTAGTGTTAAGGTCCTACAATAATAGGGATCATAATTTTGAATTGACTATGTTAAAGTCTTGTAATATTGTACATACCTTTGCTTTCTGCAAATTTTTTCCCATATTAAAAAATGAAAAGAGGGTATGTGTTACACCAATTTTTGGTCATCTATCCTGTTACTATTAGATAGACCAAAGTACACCATGTAAGACCAATTTTACCCTAAGTAAAATTTCTTTCACCATGAAAATTAACTTAGTAAACCACATTTATTAAGTTTTTTATGGTCTAAATAGGAAACCCCATGAGGAAATATTTAATAAATCCACATTTCTTTGATTTTCCTCAAGGAATAATTAGTTAAACAATAGTTTAATTAATATTCCTAGTCATATTTAACCCAAAAAAACAAAAATTAATTAGATAAATCATTATTTATCTTATTATTTTCTAGGAAGTGGTTCGAAGACAGGCGTAAAGTCACTAGATTACTCAAAAATTCAGTCGAAAGGGATAGTCCGATAGACCTTACAAGACAACTACTTATGGAATCGTGGGATGGATCAAGAAGTGGAATTGGTTCATTAGACCTTGTTCAGACAATACACCTGCCACAAAGACTTTCTATCTAGGTGTCTGTGTCGCTAAAGTTCGTTTAAGCTCCCTTCTATAAGGTTGGAAGGTTGGAAGGTTGGAATGACCCAAAATTATTTAACCCTTATTTAAATTATATTCCTTGCTAAATTTGACTAATTCGTTTATAAATAATTGAATAATTCATTATTTATTTAAGTATTACTCAACCACATCCTTAAAATAAAAAATAAATCATTTATTTATTTACTATTTACAAATAAAGAGATTTGACCAAAGTCAAATTCTTTTTCCCTCCAACAAATATAATAAAATATTCCATGAAAGTTTGACCTAGAATTGGTTAATAATATTTTAATTATGCACCAATATCTAGACTAACTCAATATCTTGTTATAAATAGAAGGGCTTTTCCATTCATTCACTACCTTTTGTTGCCTAAAGATCACTATGGATCTATACTTTTGGTCTGACTTTGATCCTCCATCATTGTCATATTTTGCTATCATTTTTCTTGTGACCTCCCTTTGAGTTCCATTTTTTGTCTTGGTTTTCTACACCATCAAGAGAGAGGGATTTTAGACCTGAAGTGCTGAGGACTTACAAGAACCCATCCCATTGAGGGGGACTGGTAACATCTTTCTATGTTCCCTTCCTAGGTGTCAAAAAATACAAAAATTCTTTAAAAACATTCATGTCTTGTCTATTGGATGCATGAAGAAACTCTTGCTTTTATTTATTGCGTAATTTCTTTTATTGCATAGATCTGGATTTTTTAGCATTTATCACGGTTAGCTAAATGGAAATCTAAAGATATTGGCAGTCATCTTTGCTGTTAGGGTTGTTTGTTATGCACAGCTAAAGTGAGCCTTTTTCGTACGCTTGCGATTAAGATTCATACTAACAACTGGTGACTCCACAAGGATTTACAATTACAACCTCTGTCATTTTTCAGATCCCTGCATGACCAGCTACTTCAATCCCTAGGATTTCTCTTCAGATTCTTGTTTTTCTTTTCTTGATGTTATTTTTAACCTATAAAACCCTAAAACATTAAAAATTTTAACTTCTGTGTGTTTTCAGACCTATTGCGTAGGTGACAGGCATCAATTGCAGCTGAGACGAAAGTGTTGAAAGTGCAGGTCGCACTTTTTGGGCCAAAACCCGTGACCTGTGTTACACACCTACAAAATTTGTTATACCAAAAGGTGGCTAAAACTTTTTGGAGCCTTCAAGAAACAAATTTTATTGCTAAAAAGTGTTGGTTCTTGAAGACTCTTGAAGGCCTCATGCCTCTGTCCAAAATCTTCATTACTGTTTCCATTTTATACTCAGAAATTCTGCTGATTTCATGAGAAGAAACTGCTGTAAAATCATCATTTTTCCCTTCCTCCACCTAAAACTAACCTTCATTTGCTCCCATTTTTCTCCATAAAACTCCTCTATTTTCATGACCCTTCTTCTTCCCTTCATGAAAATCATTTTTTACAAGGTTAGTAACTCACTTTTTAGCCTTACCGAAACCCCCAAATCCATTGAAAACTCTGAAAAAATTCATAAAAAACAAGTTTTTATTACTAAGGACTTAAGCCCCCTTGGGCTAAGTCTTAAAACAACTTCCCCTACATGCCCACACCCTAGAACCAGGCACTAGACCCACAAGGCGCTTAAATTGCAAAATTCCAATGGGTTGATTGAAGAGCCCGAGCTCGAAGCTCCGATTGCGATTAGCTCTTTGATATATATGCCCCTGGCCCATCATATTCCATATAACTAAAGGCCCCATAGTTGGGTGCCTATCCACTTCATATGTATAAAACCCGCCCCCAAAGCCAAAACTTCATATAATATTAAACCTTGGGTTTTATAAAGTTTTAAAGGGTTTTTTGCTGGTTCGCCTTAAAAGAAATCCCCGCCGTTGATCGTAAGCAGATCAAACAGACATCGCTCAATCGCATCAGATTTTTTCATCACATGACTTTGTTTGCTCCCTCCGATTCATTCTCCACCATTGATCTAATCCTTAGATCAATATCCCACGCAAACTCACATCGCAACTTTTCATCGGGCGTGTTTATTTGCCACCCCCGATCGTCGATCCCTGATTGATTGTCAGCCGTTGATCTCCTCTCCACCTTCTGAGATCCAACGGTCCTTATTTAATTCGATCACAAGTCTTACCTCCGCTTCAAAACCCGATGATTCATTCCCCACCATTGATCATATCCTCAAATCAATGGCCAACACTTCATCGCATCGCAAATTTATATCGGCGCCATTTGATTGTTGCCCCCGATTGTGATCGTCCGATTGGATCTAGACCGTCCACGTGTCCAGATCGGACGGTCCAAGATCATTCCATTTTATTCTTCTCCTTGCTATTTTTTTTACCTTCTCTTGAATTATCTCTGCCGTTGGATGATGCCATCCAACGACCATGATCGCTCCCCGCACCCTCTGAAGCAGTATACCAAATAACACATTATTTTATGATTATTGTTTGTATTTTGCAGGAATTAATGGTTTTCCATTATATTGAAAGAAAGGCCAAAGGCCGAGAAAGACGTTTCCTGTGCCTTTGATTCATTAAAGGAGACCGCTCGCGGGGTTCGAATTCCACGTTTCTTCAATGCTTCATGGGCGTTGATGCCTTGAGAACCTTGCATGGCCCTGCACATCGACAAGACACTGTCATTTTAAATCACAAAAGAATATCAGTATTGAAGACATGACACAAAAGAATAGAAGATTGAAGACCGATTTGCGGGGATTATGGCTAAGATTGATTATCAAAAGCCTAATCCCCCAAATTAGAAAACACAGTTAAAAGAAAATCATAAGTGTTAACAAACAGAAAGGTCTCCACCACCACATTTGAGGAGAATTTATTCCTCCCAGCTACCATAAGCGCCACCTGGGCCTCAAAGCATTCAAACAGAGGCCAAAGTTATTGTTCAAAATCAGATATTTGCCTCAACACAGCCGAAGAATTAATTCTTCCACAGGAACTTAATGCAACAAATATCAGCATAGTTACTTTAACATAAAACAGAGCCTCAAAGTCAACAAAAGCTCCCACCGAGCTTAATTCATAAATGTAAATCAATTAATACAGTGAAAAACTGGTAAAACTTCTCGATCAAGCCCCTCACAGGCCAAGAAGTCATTACTTTGTATTAATTACCTTGGGTGATCTTTTCTCAGGCCTCACCTCCTCATTCTTCTATAAATACTTCTATAGAAGATGAGAAATTGTTGGTTGCATAACTTTGATATACATTTGAGCTTAAAATTCTGATTTTAAATAGTGTTCACTGGCCCTTGGAGCTCTACCTACGATAGATAAGTTAGGCTAAGATGTGTAGATGATTTTTAAACTAAAGCATTGGACTTAGAGCTGTAACTGGTTTGGAGCATCAATACAAGCTGATTTATGGGATTCTATTCTATGTTGACGACGATGTTTTTTCTCATTGTAACTTGTCATTTTTTTTCTGTTTTCACTGTGTTTCATCTTCTCTTATAAAGAACAGCATGCATAGAGTTAGGACCTATTGTATATTAGTAACTTTCTTTAACTGAAAATCTTTATCTGAATGTTTTCTTCCAATTTCTGTTATTTGGGAATGATTTAATTCAATTTAAGCATAGGAATGTTGGCGTTCCCTCGTCTTATTGCCTTAGCTAAATATTATTCGTGAATGTTATGTTCAATATTAGTTGAGTAGAGATGAACTATGGAAGATATGGTGTGCCTTGGTCCTAGATTTATCTCCAAAGGATGTCTGAATGTTTCCTTTGGAATGTGTTAAAAGCTGGCTAGTTTAGAAGTACTTACCAGATCTTAGGCCATTCTGTGTTATCTTTGTGTTGGTCTTGAAAGTAACCAAGTAAAGCAGAGCTAGGAGAGGATTTGTGGTGAGCCTGACCCGCTAGTTTCTACTCCAACAATTGCCTTCAAGTTTCCCTTTGTTATAAAATGTTTTCCATTGAAAGTGTATCAAAGGATGGCTAGTTTAAAAGTACTTACCAGATCCTAGTTTTCTTTTATGTTCTTCTTAAGTGTTTTTCAAAGGCTGGCTAGTTTAAAAGTACTTACCAGATCCTAGGCTGCTCTTCGTTCTGCATCTGTTTAATTTTCCTTCTTGTTGTATCATTTCATTCCATAAATCGAATCTTCAGAGAGATTCTTAGACATAGATGACTTGCCCCATGGACCACTCTTGCCTCTTGCTGTTCCAATTAAACACTACTACGACTTCATAGCCCAATGGACTAAAACCTGCAATTATCTATCTTCCTAGCCAAGGCTTATTTTGATTTCTTGCAACTTCTCACCTTTGGAAATATTTGCATTTAGAACTTTCCACCTCAAATAGTAATCATGCTCAACCATCCAAAAAAAAAAACAAACCCTTGGCCTTCATAACTAGCCTAATATTATTACCCCAAACTTCAAAGACAAATCCATATTTGCACTTATTGGAGAGATCCCTCCCAGATTCAAAAGGGCTAGATCCTAGAATCCCAAAGTGGTTGAAACGATGTTTCTCCCTGTGATCAGACTTTTTCCAATCTTGCTGATTACAGGGAGCTAACATTTCTGGCGACTCCGCTCGGGAACACTTCCCTTAAAATAAATAAAACTTTAAGAGTAAAAAGCAGCCTTTCCAAGCACTACCAAATAATGGTAATCATGATAAAACTTGTTGAATGAGTGACAAACTAGGTAAACCTTAGGATTCTCATAAGACTTTATCTAACCTTGAAAAATCAGCTAGCTTAGCTATAAGAGTAGACTGTCTTTGTCTCATGATTGGAGCTAAGTTTTGAAATAGAGTTAGGATATTCTTAAAAACCACACAACTGAAAAATAACTCAGAAAAAACTAAAAATATTTCAGATTGGTATTCAATAAACATGGTGGTGGACCATAAAACCTTTTACCTCTGAAAAGAGCTAAAAACTTCCACTTGGCGACTCCACAATCCTTAACAGACCTTAAGACTCCACTGGGAAGAACTTTTGTCATTGTAATATCATTCAAACTCAGTTAGAGGACTGTAGGATTAAAATTTGTGTAAAAAGATTAGTTAACCTCTAAAATACTGTCATACCTGGTTGAAATTTTCCTGTTTATTTGGGTCTGAGAAACACATCATAGTGGCTCCTAGAAAGATTCATACTAGAGCCTATCCTGACCCTGATCCACCTGAGATAGTTGATAACCCAAAAAATATTCTTAGGAACTCTTCTAGGATTAAAGCATCAACTATTTTCAGATCACCCTTGAGAGCTAATTCAGTCCCCGAAAACCTTTCAGCTCTACAACAATCACAAGCTGACTTAGTAAATCCATTTAGAACTAGGTCATTTGATGATATAATTCGGTTAGACTCTAAGTTTTCACTTTCATCCCCGGAGACAAGTGAACATCCTGGTAGTAGAGAAACAACACCTCCTGATTTGCATTTCCTTCACAACTTAGGTGTCTCTCATCCAAGATCAGCTCGGAAATCTACTGCTTTTCCATCCATATCCCTTCATCCTTCATCCATTGTTCAAACCACTCCACTTCAGCCCACTTTCCCTTTTGTTAATCCACCTCCTATGAATCCACTTCCACCTCCTGCTATGGCTGCATGGTATGCTCCCTTAGTCCTTCTTGTACCATTAGTCAATCTTCCACAAGACTATCAGTCCAAAATTCCATTGTATGATGCTAGCAATGCTACAACTGCATCACAACATGTGGATAAGATGAATGACTATTTTGACAGGAATGAAATTGATGATGATTCTGTCAAACCTAGATTGTTTTCTCAAAGCTTAGGAGGGGAAGTCAGAAAATGGTTTAAAGGTTTAACCCCTCATAGTATCAATGATCTCCAAACCTTCCATCATACATTCTTAAACAAATGGGAAGTAAAGAAGAATCCTCTCCAAGTCCTTTCCGATTACAAGAACCTCCATAGAAACAAAGGGGAAAGTGTACAAGCTTATTATACCAGATTTAACAGTGTATATAATGCACTTTCCCCAGATCTAAAACCTCCACAAGGCTCAGCTTTAAACAATTTTCCTGAAGGGTTTGACCCTGAGATGGCCTATCAGCTAAGAGAGAGAGATCCTGCAACTCTTGAAGAGATGCAAAAAGGTGATCTTTCTGTGGAAGTCAACTTGATGGAGAAGAGAGCGAGAATGAAAAATGAGAAGAGAGTGTCATTTAGAGAGGACTCCACACCTTCTTCTTCCAGCTCAAAAATGGAGAGAATGATGGAAGAGATGATGAAGAAAATGAGCATCCTTGAGAGAACACAAGCCAACCAAAACCAAACTTCTCCTCAAAATAGAAAGCAGAATCTGAATTTTAGAAGGAACCAACCTCTAAACAGACCCAAGGAATATGATCAACAGATCACTCCTCCCTTCCATCAAAAATATGTAAGTGAGGTTGATGAAAGAGATGAGATAACAGAGGAAGATGATATCAACATGTTAGGGGTAGATGTTGATGACTTTGAAGTCCACTATGATAGAAAACAAGGTCTTTATACGCCTTATGATGAAAAAAGAGATGATGATGAAAGTTATTATGAAGACATGGAAAATGTCATCATAGAATCTCAAAAGGAATATGACCTTAGAAGCAAAACTAGTCAACAAACCCCCAACACCAAAACCTCTGACAAATATTCAAAAAAGAGCACTGCAACCAAGCCTAAAGTTGTCAAACAAAAGAACAAAACAGTGGCTCTGAATTCTGATAATGGTAGAGAGAAAGACACTCAAAACAATGACAAACAGAGTGCAGACATTAGTAGTACTAACATCTCAGCTAGTACTCCTATTAAAACCATTTTGTCAAATATAAATAAAGCAAATCAGCAAGCTGAATTTGCTGATAGAGTGACAGCTAATAAGGCTGAGACCAGCACTTTAAAGAGCCAAATTCCTTTAAGCCTAGAGTAGGAAATTTCAAAGATCAAAATTTTTGTTCCCTTTACTGAGTTGGCCACCCAACATGTATATAGGACCAAAATTTTGAAGGCTTTGAATATAGAAGAAAATTAGGACACAGTCAATCTTAATGATGACCAACTAGAGCTTATTTTTGGTCCAAATATTGAAGGTATGTATCAAGAGGGACCTGTTCCTCCCTTTTATGTGAGCTTAAATGTTCATGACAAAATTTTTCATAACGTTATGTGTGACTCCAGAGCTTCTCAAAATTTAATGCCAAAGGCTGTAATGGAGAGCCTGGGTCTAGAAATCACCAGAACTTACAAAGACCTTTACTCCTTTGACTCCAGCAGGGTGAAATGTTTAGGATTAATCAAAGACATCTACGTTAACTTAGCCCAAATTCCAGCTAAATGTTTGGTCATGGATATTGTTGTGGCTGATGTGCTCCCAAAATATGGAATGCTATTATCAAGATCTTGGGGTGCTAAGTTACAAGGGACTATGCAGATGGACATGACCTATGTGATTATCCCTGTGTTCAATCACAATAGAAGACTTTACAAAGAGTTCCATATGAAATACACAGTTACAAGTCAAGACTGACCACAAAACTCTCCTCTGTATTCTATAAATACAGGCCTTTATTCTTTTATTATGTTTAATGATGAAACATTTAGTGGACAAGTCACGAAAACAGGATTAATGACGGATAGAGAGGAGGGGAAGCACAACGCAAAAGTTTCAAAGCAGTTTGCTACACTTGAAGACATTAGCAAACCAAACACAGGTCTTGAGCTACAAATCATGTGTCCCTTGCTTCTAAACATTGAGAGTCAATAAAAAAACCCTTGAATAAACGAAAATCTTGGGGAGTAAAAAAAAATTCAACTAAGTGTTCATATTCCACAACAATCAGAAAGCACGTTAGTTGATGAGGACAGTAACCAGGACGAAACCGAAAACAGTCCTCTATGGAGTATGTATTTTGATGGGTCATGCACTAGGACTAATGCTAGTGTAGGTGTCTGGATTTGCAGCACTGAAAACAACCACACAGAATGTGTTTTCTATAAATTAAACTTTCAGTGTTCAAACAACATAGCCGAATACAAATCCCTGCTTTCAAGCTTACAATTGTTGAAAAAGTTATGAGCTAAAAGAATCAATGTACATGGGGATTCAGAGTTAGTCATTAGGCAAGTCAATTGGGAGTATAACGCAAATCATCCCAGACTTAGGGCCTACTGAAACGATGTCATGGACCTTTTAAAAACATTCAAGGAGTCCAAACAGATTTTTGTCCCAAGAAAAATAAATATTGCAGCCCACAATTTAGCCTTTGCAGCTAGAACATGCTTAATGCCATATGAAACTAATGACTGCAAAAATCAGATAAAATTTAGACCAGTTGTGCCTGATAATGAAAATTATTGGCAGGTGTTTGATGGAGATAAACAAATAGAAGACTTCATGCAACTCAGAAATGAATTCGAACTACACAGTTCGGACTCAGATTATGAAACATATTGCAGCGAAGAAAATTTCCTTGGTGAAGAAGAACCATCTCCTGAACTTGCTGACTTAAATCTATTGTCAAGAAAACTTCAAAGAAAAAAAAAATGGATTGCAGAGGCAGAAACAGAGAACTTAGAAAATCTGCAATCCAATGATGAAAGTTTGCCAAAGGGCTTGGCCCCTTTAGAAGAGTTGTTTGATTTTAACGATGTGGAAAATAAACCAAAACTGGAACCTGTAGAGACTGAAGTGGAAGCGTGAAATATTGGTAGTGAACTTAAACCTGTGATGATTAAACTGTCTAAGACTTTACCAGCTCACATTAAACTCAAATACATAGAGTTGTTTAGAGAATTCTCTGATGTTTTTGCGTGGAGTTACGAAGATCTTAAATCCTATGACACTGAAATAATACAGCACAAAATCCCTCTCAAAGAAAACCAAAACCCCTTCAAACAGAAGCTGCACAAAATAAACCCTGTTCAGTTGCCTTTGGTTTAGAAGGAGAAAATGAAAATGTATGATGCTGGTATTATTGTCCCTATTAGATATTCTGAATGGGTGTCTAATCTGGTGTCAGTTAGGAAGAAAACTGGGGAGATCAAGCTTTGTATAGACTTTAGAGACTTAAACAAAGCTTCATTAAAATACATTTACCCTTTACCTAATATGGATCATATTTTACAAAGGGTAGTGGGGTCTAGAAGAATTTCTTTGCTTGATGGCTACTCAGGGTACGATCAGATTTTAGTTCACCCTGTTGATCAATTAAAGACAGCCTTTATTACACCATGGGGCACTTTCATGTATGTGAAAATGCCTTTTGGTCTAATGAATGCTGGAGTAACTTTTCAAAGAGCCATGGACATAGCATTCTCAGAAGAACTGGGCTACTTCATCATCATGTACCTTGATGATGTCACTATGTTTTCAAAAATAGATGAAGAGCACTTAGAAAATTTGAGAAAAGTTTTCGAGAAATGCAAAAAGTTTGGAATATCTTTAAACCCTAAGAAGACACTATTTGGTCTCCAAGAAGGTAAACTTCTTGGGCACATTATTTCTGAAGAGGGTATTAAGATATATCCAAAGAGGATTGAGGCCATATTGCAAATCTCTCATCCTCGAAACATCAAGGAGTTGCAATATTTCATTGGAAAGATTAACCTTTTGAGAAGGTTCATCCCCAACTTGGCTGAGCCTCTTAGAAATATCAAAAACATGTTGAAGAAGGAGCAAGGGGTAAAATGGACCTTGGAAGCAAAGAAGTCCTTTGAGCTGGTGAAACAAGTATTAACCAAAACACCGATTCTTATAAGTCCTGATTTTTCGAAAGATTTTTATATTTTTTCATTTGCATCAGAACATACCATAACTATTGTCCTTTTATAGAAAAATCCACAAGGAAAAGAGCAGCCCATTGCATTCTTTAGCAAGGCATTGAGGGATGCCCCTTTGAAGTATAACATTATGGAGAAGCAAGATTTTGCCTTGGTTAAAGCTTTGAAAGACTTCAGGGTGTACATCCTTCACTCACACATCATTACCTTTGTCCCAAACACAGTTGTTAAGGACATTCTAACACAGGACCCAGATGGTAAGAGAGGTAAGTGGATTGATGTTATTCTTGAATACAATTTAGAGATAAAACCCACTAAACTCATCAAAGGCCAAGGTCTAGCTAGATTAATGGCTGAATCCAATTTTGAAGTTCTTGATAATAATATGATTGATGCTTTGGATGACCAAGAAGGATTCTCAACTCCTATTGTTGAATACCATTTTATGAATTCTCCTTAGTATGTTGATGTTGTTGATGTTTTGCTTAATTTAAATACACCTCCTGGTTTGACAAAAATGAAAGCAAGATTCCTAAAGTTAAAAGCTATAAAATAGTGTATTATAAATAGATGTCTTTATTGGAAAAATGCAAGTGGTCTATTGCCTAAATGTTTTCCTGAGTTTGATGCAGAGAAGGTTAAGCACGAGTTCCATGAAGGAGAGTGTGGAGGTCATTTGTACTGGAAGACAACAACCAACAAAATTTTAAGGGCTGGTTTCTATTGGCCTAATCTTTTTTCCGATATACACAAGATGATCATAGCCTGTCATAAATGTCAACTTTTTTAAGGCAAAAGAAAACTGATACCCCTACCTCTGCATCCAATCACTGTTGAAGCTCCTTTTCAACAGTGGGGACTTGACTTCATAGGATAAATCCATCCCCCATCTTCTGCCTAGCATAGATGGATTCTCACTGTCACAGACTATTTCACTAAGTGGATAGAAGCCATACCTTATAGACAGACTAATGATTCAGTTATTATAAAATTCATGGAGACTAACATTCTCTCCAGATTTGGTTGTCCTACCAAGATCATCACTGATAATGCAACAACATTTGGATCAAAGAGGATGGTTGAGTTCTGTCATAGATATCAGATAACATTAGGGCATTCCATGGCCTATTACGCTCAGGGTAATGGATTTGCAGAATCCTCAAAACAAGAGTTTAGTGAACATAATCAAGAAACTATTGGAGAATAACAAGAAGTCTTAGCACACAAAGCTTGTTCATGCACTTTGGGCTGAAAGATTGACATTGAAGAAATATATTGGACTGTCGCACTATCAACTTGTGTATGGCACTGATGCAATATTTCTGACCAGCCTTGGTGTTCCAGTTATGAAGTTGATTCAAGAGTTGCAAACTGAAGATAATGACATGATCAGAAGAATAAATTAGACCATTCATCTTCAGCAAACCAGAGAGGAGGTTTATAACAAAGCATTGCAGAAACAGATCAAAATTAAAAATATTTTTGACAGAAGAACAAAGGCCATCAATTTCAAAGTTGGGGACAAAGTTTTAAAGTGGGACTCAAGGAGGGAAGATAAGGGAAAGCATGGGAAATTTGACAACTTATGGCTTGGCCCTTATCTCATTCATTCAGCTACTAGTAACAATGCATTTTTCTTACAAGAGTTGAATGGATCTGAGTTGTTTGGGGGTCCTGTCAATGGCAGGATGCTCAAGCATTACTTCTCTTGATCCATGTCATGAGTTTAAAGCCTTTATCTTTTTTCTCATTATAAATATCTCATCCACTATTGCATTCAAAATTATAAAAATCAAAAGTACAAAAATAGTAAAGAAAGAAAAGAGGGTGAATTGTGAAAACAAGAAAGGTATTTCCCCATACCAAAAAAGAGAAACAAATCTGAAAGTGTGCAAGATTAAATGCCACTCCTCAAGAACACACTTCTAGTTAGTCAAACAACTTAATCTTGACTAATTAGCTTTAAATTTTCTGCTGATAGGATAGTGAATTCGATTCGCCAAACTGTTTAATCTTGGCTTATCAGTAGATAGTTTAGGATAGAAATTAAAGGTTCAAACATGCTCAAAATATGAACTTAAATTTCCAAGCAAAAGAATGACTAATTTTTTTTTAAAATCCTGAGTCAAAAGATGTAAAAATATGCTTCCAAATTAGCTCAAAATATGAACCAGTTAGCAAAGGAAAGACAGCTCAAACAAGAGTCAAAACAGAGCTGTAAAAGGATGAAGGAAGTGCTTTAAACTTTCAGATCTTAAGCCTTCCATTTTGATTTAATTTTTTGAAAAATAATGTCTATGTGAAACTTGTTTTTTATGCCATAGACCAGCATCAAGTTAGACTGTTCAATCCTGACTTGAATGCTTTTGAACCTCTGTTGTAGAATTTAGAGAATAAAGTCTGATTGGACAGTTTAATCCCAGCAGACAATAGAATAGGTAGAGAATCATATGGGCTCAACTTCTTAATCTGGGTCCATGGAGAAATAAGAAGTAGAAGTAGATTATATTTCTTGTTTTCAAAAGAATAAAATGTTATAAAGGAGTTTGCCAATCCAAGTGCACTCTAATGAAGAAAAAATGTTAGATCAGTAGGATTGGATAGGTAGAAAGCTTGTTGATGAAAGATCCATTGTTTTTATGGCTGCTAATATGTTTTTAGAGAAGATCATCCTAGCAAAGGAATGGCAGCCCAATGGATGAAGCACAGGTCAGCCTCCCAAAGAATGCAAGTCTGAAGTTCTTGATGCCTTCAAGAAGGCACCATCCCCAAGTGGAGCCACTGTTAGCCACCTATAAAATTTGTTATACCAAAAGGTGGCTAAAACTTTTTGGAGCCTTCAAGGAACAAATTTTATTGCTAAAAAGTATTGGCTCTTGAAGACTCTTGAAGGCCTCATGCCTCTGTCCAAAATCTTCATTGCTGTTTCCATTTTATACTTAGAAATTCTGTTGATTTCATGAGAAGAAACTGTTGCAAAATCATCATTTTTCCCTTCCTTCACCTAAAACTAACCTTCATTTTCTCCCCTTTTTCTCCATAAAACTCCTCTATTTTCATTATCCTTCTTCTTCCCTTCATGAAAATCATTTTTTACAAGGTTAAAAGCTCACTTTTTAGCCTTACTGAAACCCCCAAATCCATTGAAAGCTTTGAAAAAATACATAAAAAACAAGTTTTTATTACTAAGGACTTAAGCTCCCTTAGGCTAAGTCTTAAAACCACTTCCCTCACATGCCCACACCCTGGAACCAGGCGCCAGGCCCACAAGGTGCTTAAATCCAAAATTCCAATGGGTTGATTGAAAAGCTCGAGCTCGAGGCTCCGATTGCGATTAGCTCTTTGATATATATGCCCCTAGCCCATCATATTCCATATAACTAAAGGCCCCGCAGTCGGGTGCCTATCCACTTCATATTTATAAAACCCGCCCCCAAAGCCAAAAATTCATATAATATTAAACCTTGGGTTTTATAAAGTTTTCAAGGGTTTTCCACTAGTTCTCTTTAAAAGAAATCCCCCCCGTTGATCGTAAGCAAATCAAACGGCCATCGTTCAATCGCATCAGAGTTTTTCATCGCATGCTTTTGTTTTCTCCCTCTGATTCATTCTCCACCATTGATCTGATCCTTAGATCAATGGCCCGCGCAAACTCACATTGCAACTTTTCATCGGGCGCGTTTATTTGCCACCCCCGATCATCTATCCCTGATTGATTCTCTGTCGTTGATCTCCTCTCTACCTTCCGAGATCCAACAGTCCTCATGTCCTCTGATCACAAGTCTTACCTCGACTTAAAAACCCACCGATTCATTCCCCACCATTGATCATATCCTCAGATCAATGGTCAGTGCTTCATCGTATCGCAAACTTACATCGGCACCATTTGAGTGTTGCCCCTGATTGCGATCCTCTGATTGGATCTGGACCATCCACGTGTCCAGATCAAACGGTCCGAGATGATTCCATTTTATTCTTCTCCCCATTCTTTTTTTTTTTCCTTCTCTTGACTTATCTCTACCGTTGGATGATGCCATCCAACAGCCATGATCGCTCCCCATGCCCTCTAAAGTAGTATACCAAATAACACAGGATTTTATGATTATTGTTTGTATTTTGCAGGAATTAATGGTTTTCCATTATATCGAAAGAAAGGCCAAAGGCCGGGAAAGACGTTTCCTATGCCTTTGATTCATCAAAGGAGACCTCTCGCGGGGTTCGAATTCCACGTTTCTTCAATGCTTCATGGGCATTGATGCCTTGAGAACCCTGCGTGGCCCTACACATAAACAAGACACTATGATTTTAAATCACAAAAGAGTATCAGTATTGAAGACACGACACAAAAGAACAGAAAATTGAAGACCGATTTGCGGGGATTAAGACTAAGATTGATTATCAAAAGCCTAATCCCCAAAATAAGAAAACACAGTTAAAAGAATATCATAAGTGTTAACAGACAAAAAGGCCTCCATCGCCACATTTGAGGTGAATTGATTCCTTCCAGCTACCATAAGCACCACCTGGGCCTCAAAGCATTCAAACAGAGGCCGAAGTTATTGTTCAAAATCAGATATTCTCAACGCAGCCAAAGAATTAATTCTACCATAGGAACTTAATGCAAAAAATATCAGTAGAGTTACTTTAACATAAAACAAAGCCTCAAAGTCAGCAAAGGCTCCCACCGAGCTTAATTCATAAATGTAAGTAAATTAATACAGTGAAAAACCTGTAAAATTTCTCCATCGAGCCCCTCACAGGCCGAGAAGTCATTACTCTGTATTAATTACCTTGGGGGATATTTTCTCAGGTCTCACCTCCTCATTCTTCTATAAATACTTCTATAGAAGATGAACAATTGTTGGTTGCAAAAATTTGAAATACATTTGAGATTAAACTTCTGATTGTAAATAGTGTTCACTGGCCCTTGGAGCGCTGCTTGCGATAGATAAGTTAGGCTGAGATGTGTAGATGATTGTTAAACTAAAGCATTGGACTTAGAGCTGTAACTGGTTTAGAGCATCAATACAAGCTGATTTATGGGATGTTGGTCTATGTTGATGGTGATGTTTTTTCTCATTGTAACTTGTCATTTTTTTTTTTTGTTTTCATTGTGTTTCATCTTCTCTTATAAAGAACAACATGCATAGAGTTAGGACCTACTGTATATTAGTAAGCTTCTCTGACTGAAAATATTTATCTAAATGTTTTCTTCCAATTTGTGTTATTTGGGAATGATTTAATTCAGCTTAAGCATATGAATGCTGGCGTTCCCTTGTCTTATTGCCTTAGCTGAATATTATTCGTAAATGTTATGTTCAGTATTACTTGAGTAGAGATGAACTATGGAAGATATGGTGTGCCCTGGTCCTAGTTTTATCCCCAAAGGATGTTTCAATGTTTCCCTTGGAATGTGTTAAAATATGGCTAGTTTAGAAGTACTTACTAGATCTTAGGCCATTCTATGTTATCTTTGTGTTGGTCTTGAAAGTAACCAAGTAAAGCAGAGCTAGGAGAGGATTTGTGGTGAGCCCGACCCGCTAGTTTCTACTCCAACAGTTGCCTTCAAGTTTCCCTTTGTTTTAAAATGTTTTCCATTGAAATTGTATCAAAGGCTGGCTAGTTAAAAAGTAATTACCAGATCCTAGTTTGCTTTTATGTTCTTCTTAAGTGTTTGTCAAAGGATGGCTAGTTTAAAAGTACTTACTAGATCTTGGGCTGCTCTTCATTCTGCATCTGTTTAATTTTCCTTCTTGTTTTATCATTTCATTCCATAAATAGAATCTTCAGAGAGATCCTTAGACATAGATGACTTGCCCCATGGACCACTCTTGCCTCTTGTTGTTCCAATTAAGCCCTACTACGACTCCATAGCCCAATGGACTAAAACCTACAATTATCTATCTTCCTGGCCAAGACTTATTTTTATTGCTTGCAACTTCTCACCTTTGGAACTCTTTGCATTTATAACTTTCCACCTCAAACAATAATCATGCTCAACCATCCAAAAAACAAAACAAACCCTTGGCCTTCATAACTAGCCTAATATTATTACCCCAAACTTCAAAGACAAATCCATCCTTGCACTTATTGGAGAGATCCCTCTCCAGATTCAGGAGGGCTAGATCCTAGAATCCCAAAGTGGTTGAAACGATGTTTCTCCCTATGATCAGACTTTTTCCAATCTTTCTGATTACAGGGAGCTAACAACCTAGAGCTTCAGGGCATAGAAAACATGCCAAAACCTATGACCTCTGCGGAAAATAGGTCAGAAACTACGACATGAACATTTTGCGGGATTTTTTCTGAGATTTTTCTAGGTTTTTCTGGGCCTTTTTTCAGGGTTTTATGACCTTCATCTTCACATGTTTTGGACCTGTACTTGCTCTATTTTACTCATCAAAGCGGGAACCTGGCCCCCTAGGGCTTAACTGCCCTCCACCTTTCTAGGAGGAGTTTTAGCTACTGTAAGTCGTCTGAAATTTCAGTTTGTTTAGCCATTTTTTAGATCTAATCCCTTACCTTCAGATCCACTTCAGATTGGTTCTTCATCCATCCAAAACACCTGCTTCTAGTTTTTTTTGGCTCTTCCTCTAGGGTTCCCTCCGCTGCCCTCTAGGTTGTAGCCTTTTTCCACCTCATTTACAACAATTTTCCCTCTGATTTTTTTTTGTTATTCTGCACCTATTTCTAGTAGATCTGACCTTTAGCTCATTGGCCCTCCCAAATTTAGATATATTGGCTATTTTGGTGTGTTTTGAATATATTTTTTCCCACCCAAAGACTACTTGTTGAGAGACCTGCCTCCTTGGGTTTAGATTAATGCATAATTATTTGTTTATTTTCTGTTATTTCAGTTTCATATACTGTTATCTACAGGTTTATTTACAGTTATACAACACACTTTTTATTTTTCTCTACAAACTCCTAGGTTTAAAAATTAAAATTTACAAACTTAACACACACACCCTAAGTGAAGAAGAGCATGGTTAACACCGCCAGGAAAAGACTTTAACATTGTAATAAATTGATCTTTCACCTCTCTGCCCTTGTTTCGAAAATGTAATTAGTTGGTCATGCACCTCCTTGCCCTTGTTGGTCTCTCTTCCCTTTCTGTCATGTTTGTGCCTTCATCATTGCGCCCCCAAGGAATTTCTCCCAGAGACTTCTTGGCCTTCATCCTTAGTTTCTGGTAGGAAGACTTACTCCTCCGCGTAGGATTCAAGTTAGTCCTCCACCGAGTCCACACTTTGACTCCTGTTCTGGTTCCACCCCCAGTTCTCCCCCTGTCACCTTCACCATGTATGGTTCAGGACCTAACGCTGATGGTAGCCCCGACCCTAATGCTCGACATACTACTAGTGGGACCACAATAGGAACTATCCCGGCTGCTCCCATGCTCCCTAATATGGCAAGCCTCAGTCTTCCCAATTTTAACCAGTTGATCAATGACCCTATGTGCCATGAGGCTGGTTGGCCTACTATGCCAACCAAGCTCCCTTCCAATATCCCCAAGTTTGAAGGTCTTGCTAAAGAGGATCCTACAAAACATGTTCGATCTTTCCACATGTGGTGTTCGTCTAACTCCATTACTAATGACTCTATCTATCTTTGGTTGTTCCAACATACACTTACTGGCGAAGCTTCTAAGTGGTATGTTGATCATGCCTCCTCTTCTCATACCACCTTTGTGACTCTTGCCTGGGATTTTTTGTCTTATTTCTAGCTTCCCCTTCATTATGACACTGGTATCGAACTTTTGAATTATTTTCGTCAATATTTTTCAACTCGCCTATCCGATCAAGTCTAGGAATGGTAGAGAAGAAATAGCCTATACCAAGCCCCTACCTTCGAAGACCATGTCTACATGGACTGGTTCCTTAGATCCATTTTTCCTGCTATCGGAAAATATTTTGCATCGCATTTCCCTCAAACTAAGAAGCTGCTCTCTAGGTTTCATTAAATATGACTTGATATATGCTCAGTCTGGTTATGTTTATACCGTCGTACTTGATCTCCCTAGACTCGGTTGTGCCAACGCACTAGGGGCATCCCATGCCGCCAATGGTATCATTGGAGCTCTTTCTCATCCATACGCTTAGCCTCCCATGGGCTATGGTTTCCCTCAGAGAGGGGCCAGCACGTCTAGCACTTTTCCCCCTCCTGGTAGCATGTATCCAAGATATGGCATGCCTCCTCCTTTTTTCCAACCTATTTACCACAATGTTACCCAACCTCCTTATTATCCGTATCCGCCACCTAGTGCTCCAGCTCCTTAAGCATTAGCACCCCCACCTCCCTTGCCTTCTCAACCCCCACAACAACAGCCACCACCCTCCCAGGGGCAAGTGTATACACAACAGGGCACGACTAATTGTCCTACATCCAAAAATAAGAGGAAAGGCACCCAAAATAAATCTTCCGCCAGTAATCCTGGACCTAATCCCTAAGGTAATGCACCTAACATTGCCAACCAGCAACAAGGCACTCAACCTAAGCAGGATAGGCCTGTTCACACAAACAAGCCTTGTTCTTGTTGCGATCTTTACGGTCATTACATCCACGATTGTCCTCTTTTACCACAGATGTGGAAGATGTGGGAGAATCAAGCAGCATCGCAAGGACATCAATCCTCCCCTTTTGTTCCTTCTAGTGTTGCGACTAGTCAGCCGGCTATTTTTACTAATCCTTTCCCTCAACAAGTATTTGTGGCTACCCAACCTCCTGAAGGTTAGGCAGCCACTCAACCTCCTCCATCTTGTACCTCCGATTACCAAATTCTCATGATAAACTCTGACCAAACCATTATCATTGACCTCAACCTTCAGACTCAGTGCCGTCAGTACAACAAGCCTCCTGCTACGTCTTCCCCGAGCCGCTTCTTCAGGTTCTACAGAGTCTCTTTTGAAAACCAATGGTCCTTTACAAATCCATCAGCCTAAGGCAAAGGTTCATACCAAGATCCCCAAGGGACCATTACTCTGAAACACTACTGGAAAAGTTGCCCATTCATATAGTATAGTAGATGATTTGGCACAATTTCCTATTGCCATCTCAATGCTGGAACTCCTCCAGTCCTACCCTTCACAATGAAAAGCTATACTATCTGCCACAGGCACTGTAGATCCTTCAAATGATCGATTGATTGTCTTTGATGTTGACCAGTTAGAACATTCTCCCCTTTCTGCTTTCGTTGCCTTCCAAATCCTCATGAAGATCTAGAACACCAACATTTCTCATTGTATCATTGATGAGGGGGCATCTACCTGTGTGATTTTTTCTTCAATTTGGAAGCAAATTGGATCACCTGAGTTGGAACCTTCCACTCTCACCCTTCAAGGGTGGGATGGTCACTCCTCCAAGCCCATTGGCATGTTCTGCAACTGTCCTATCACTCTTGTGGGAAAGACTATTTGCATTGATGTAGAAGTCATTAAAGGCCCCTTAGATTACAACATTCTATTCAGTCATAACTACACCTATGCAATGTATGTTGTACCATCTATGGTTCACCGAAAGATATCCTTTCCCCATAATGGAAAGATAGTCACAATTGACCAGCTTACATATTACGAACCGAAGTCTCAAACCTCCCCTGAGTCCATCATATCTTCGGTGGCCAATAAGCAAATCGTCGACCCCTTGACCAATGTCTCACCCAAAGTCTACAAAGACTCCTCTTTGCTTGGTTCATTCCCTAGTCTTCCTCCTCCTATCTCTAAACCCAGCTCATCGAATGTGTGCATGATGAAATTGTCTTAGGCTTCTCTCAAGCGGCCCACTTCAGCTAGTCAGCATCCCCGCCCTATGTAACCTACTCCTAGCACTTCGACTCAGCCTTCTGGACCCCCTCCTCCTGGCCCATCACCTATAGGTGGTATCCATGATCCTCTTTACCCTCATAGCACAGTTCCTCCTAGCCTTAGCCATCTTAGAGCCATTCCACCTGGCCATTACCCCTTTGGTCAGATACCATTCCTAGCTCCCCCTCCTGGAGTGTTCTTGGTACCTATCATGGCTACCCTATCCCTTCCTAACCTAACCCTAGGGATTCCTGTCTAGTACATTGATCCCCCAACTGCTACCCCGCTTGGTCAGCCCAAACCTTATCTTGCTTTGACCCCGGTCCAACCGGTCCCCATGATCCCTCCCACTGCTATCGTGCCTCAACCACCTCAACAAGAACCTTCTCCTATTGCGCCAGCTTCTAGTAAAGGTGTAAAGCTTGCAAGAAGGCACCTAAAGACAAGGTTTCCCCAACTGACCCTGCTCTTCCTTAGCCTTCCAAGCGTACCCAACGTTGCGCTTTGTGTGATGTTGTCGGTCATGCCACCCATAATTTTCCTAAGTTGCCTCATCTCAAGCCCATGGTTAGCAAAGCTTTTCCAAAGTATGACATCCCATAGGTATATGTTGCTATACCTGATTCAGTCCTGAAACTCAAGTCTTTATGCAAAAATCATCCTTGTGCTTTGTGCGATTTCCATGGCCACTATACTCACCTCTGTCCCTACCTCGAGGACTTCCGTACCTCTCTAGCGACAGTTTGCCAATTCGAGGCCAAGCGTAATGAGTCCAATGCTCCCTTATTTGTGCGTTTTGCTTCAGCAGAACTAAAGGACACATCCACTCCCATTGACATTCAACCTCCTGATGTGGAGATGACAGAGTCTTCAACCACTATCCACTACCTGTCATCATTTATGAGATCCACAGTGTAAGACCCCCCTGGGATTTCCCCTTCTATTTCGCTTGACCTCCCTTCAGCGATCACCTTGGGCTCAACATCAGTGGATCCTTCATCTAATTTTTCTTTCATCACCCTCCGTGATGATGCACATGTGAACCTCACTTCTCATGATGATGATTCACGTAGCTTTGTCGAACCACGTGGTATTTCTTCCACCAGTCACCCCATATTCTATTGCGATGAAAACATTATGAAAGTAGTCACCACCCCTGACTTTATCTATGCCCCCTTACATTGAACCTATGCATTCAAACCACATACACCGTATGGCCATTACATTGACACCCAATCTTTGGGTAAGGGAGCAGCCATATTTGAGAGACTAGGAGAAGCAATTCTCCCAAACTCTCCTAGTGTATCTGATTGTGTCGACTCTAGTACCTGTATTCTTCCCCATTTAGAAGAACCTCTACAGTCTGATATCACTTCAAATCACTCTAGGGATGATATCCCTCATCATTCATTCATCTTACATCAGCAACCCAGTCCCCTAGACATTGTTGACCTACCTATGGGTTTTCAAGGAGAGCACCAGTTCATTATCTCCAAATCCACTCTTTGGGATAGTGACACCATGTATGCCAACCCAAAAAATTAAGTCCATTTGCTTCATTTATGTAGTACCAAAAGAGATTGGTAATCCTTCATTCCCTTTCTCAAACTGCATTAACCATAACGAAAACAAATGGTGCACCACATCATAAAATGTTTTTAGATCCCCCCTTTCTAAATACATTTTGGCATGACCATAACATGCTTGGGGGCACCTATTCCCCTCAACCATAAAAATCCCAGATCTCATCCAAAAACAGCACTGAAACCCCCTTTTCTGACAGGTCACACTTTTCAGGTCATTTATTGGGATAGGTCGCAGTTTTATGTCTAGTACCTGCTACCCAGGTTGCAAAACATACCCTAAAAAGTGTGACCTGGCATGTTCATGAGCTCAAGGCACCTAAACTGAACTTTCAATCCACTAAAATGAAATAATAGGTTTAGGCCTCTTACCTGCAACTGATAAATCTCAATTCCAATGGTTGTTTTGTCTGCTACAATCACCACAAGATTTAGGGCCTTCTCTCCTCTCTACATTCACCACATCTACACTTTCAAATGAGTGAATTTAGTGGTAAAATGCCTTCTTAAAAGAGAAACCCCAATTTTTTCTTTCACCTGCAGCGGCCAAACCATAGCTCAGTTTGAAAAACCATCTGTACTGTTGAAAATCTCTCACCGAGCTCTCAAATGGGCATCTGTTAGTTTTTTGCGATTTGATACATCACCAGGACACATTTTTTCCAAGAAGCATCACTTCACCACTCCTCAAAATAAAATTTCTTCACTTGCAACACTTGTACTTGGGGCACCACTTTGCCTCCATAATTGTGCATGCTCATATCTATTTTTGTCATGAGTAATCATCTTGTAATCATGTCTCTATGGTCCCCATTGGACCTCTTCTATGTGGCAACATCATCGAGTTGCCCTTGTTTAGAGCATCCGAGTTGATTCATCATCGCATCCATGGAGTCTATCCCAAGTCTCTTTGTATCTTGCCATAGTCCTCCATCCTTCATTGCTTGATTTGTCTCTTGTGTCGCACATTATGGCCTTCAAACCTCTTGTCCCCTTTGATATTGTGTCAATTGCTGCCAGGTCATCCATGCCCTTTATGCTCTAACAAGGTAAGTCTTCCATTCACTACTCAATACCCCCCATTTCATCATCATCCCTGGTGTCATTCTATTAGTCGCTCTACTATTTTCTCTCGTGCCTTAGTTGAAGATTCCTTATTGCCTCACCTATGGCGGACCTCCTTTTGTCGACATCAGATCATTCATTCTAGAAGACAGGTCTAGAGGGCAGTGTACCTTGGTTCCAGCTTCCACTCTCGTTCAGTGCCTTGGATCAGGCAAAGGGACTCCTTATTTCCCTTTGAATTGATTGTTTCTCAGCTCCAGCTCCTTACAGCATGATCGAGATCCATATACTTGATGGTTTAGTGATGCAACAAATTATACCGGTGATTCTCAGGTGTGTGTGAGATGTTTCAGACCTCATGAGGGGGTGGCCCTTTAAGTAGCCCCCCACATGCCTAGATGACCTCTTCATTACAGCCTTTGATGTAGCTCCATATATTTGATGATGTCGGCCTTAGCTTCTTGCAACGCCTTTTACTTTTCATGTATCAGTCAGATTTTTAGAGCCCTTTCTTGTTTACAGGGTCACTTTGGTTGTACTTATATCTGATGTACTCAGATATTATTGTATAAGTCCTGGTTGTTATCTCAGGCACAATATGTATGTGGGATTCATTATCATGTTTTTATCTGGCTCATGTTTATGCCAGCATGTACTATATAGTTCAGTCCCTTGTTTACTAGACACCTTATTCTTTTGTACTTTGTCTCGGTGGGCATATGTATGCCTCCCCAACCGCCTATAGCACAGGTACTCACTCATAAAAGAGACTTGTCGCACCTTGTAAGTCACGCCTCCTCAGGTTCTAGTCGTCTAGCGCTTTGGTCTACTTTATATTTCTCTCTCTCTGACTTCCCCTTCGGTGTCTAGTGATTGAGTTCTTACAACATACTTTGGTCATATGATTAGCTCCTAACGCTCGCACGCTAGGGGGCAATCTGTTACACCCATTTTTGGTCATCTAACCTGTTACTATTAGATGGACCAAAGCACACCATGTAAGACCAATTTTACCCTAAGTACAATTTCTTTCACTATGAAAAATAACTTAGTAAACCACATTTATTAAGTTGTTTATGGTCTAAACAGGAAACCCCATGAGGAAATATTGAATAAATCCACATTTTTTTTATTTTCTTCAAGGAATAATTTGTTAAATAATAGTTTAATTAATATTCCTGGTCATATTTAACCGAAAATAGGAAAATTAATTAGATAAATCATTATTTATCTTATTATTTTCTAGGAATAATTATTTAAACTTTATTTAAATAATATTCCTTGTTAAATTTGACTAAATCATTTATAAATAATTGAATAAATCATTATTATTTTAATTATTACTCAACCACATCCTTAAAATAATAAATAAATCATTTATTTATTTATTATTTACAAATAAAGGGATTTGTCCAAAGTCAAATTCTTTTTCCCTCCAACAAATATAATAGAATATTTCGTAAAAGTTGGATCTAGAATTGGTTAATAATATTTTAATTATGCACCAATATCTAGACTAACTCAATATTTCGTTATAAATAGAAGGTTTTTTCCATTCATTCACTACCTTTTGTTGCCTAAAGATCACTTTGGATCTATACTTTTGGTCTGACTTTGATCCTCTATCATTGTCATATTTTGATATCATTTTTCTTGTGAGCTCCCTTTGAGTTCCATTTTTTGTCTGGGTTTTCTACACCATCAAGAGAGAGGGATTTTAGATCTGAAGTGCTGAGGACTTACAAGAACCCATCCCATTGAGGGGGACTGGTAACATCTTTCTATGTTCCCTTCCTAGGTGTTAAAAAATACAAAAATTCTTTAAAAACATTCTTGTCATGTGTATCAGATACATGGAGCAACTCTTGCTTTTATTTACTGCTTAATGTATTTTATTGCATAGATCTGGATTTTGTAGCATTTATCTTGGTCAACAAACTATAGATCTAAATATATTGGTAGTCATATTTACTGTTAGGGCTGCTTGTTATGCACAGCTAAAGTGAGCCTTTTTCATATGCTTGTAATTAAGATTCATACTAATAGTATGTCCTAAAAGAAAAATAAAAGGACTAAAAGAAAAGAAGATCAAAAAATAATATAAAATATGAACCCCACAAAAGGAAACAAAAATAGATCCTGAAAGTGTTGCACATTCAAATGCCACTTCTTTTAGTTTACTTTATGCAAATAAAATTGTGTGCATCTTGTCAAAAATGCCACAATTCATAATGATCAAATCATTCATGCTTTTAAATTTCATGTAATGATAGTTAGTGAATAAAGTTCTGGCCAAACCATTTAATCTTGGTAGATCAATAGTTAGGTACAGAATAAAAATGAGCTCATCAGTTTAGTCTGAGCCATTGGAATTTAGAAGGTTAGAAGTAGGTTAGTTTGCTTATTAAAAGAAAAAAAAAGGGTCAGCAAGCTCAAATGCACTGAATAAATGAAGTAAAAAATGTTAGGGTAAATAAAGGGTAGGCAGAAGCACTTTTACAAGTCATGGAAAGCATCAATTGGTTCATCTCATATCACTAATACCATCCTAAATCCCCTTCCCCTTGCTAGAATCCTATTTCCACTCTTGGAAGTCATTTTCCCTTGTATAATACTCCTTTCCATTTATTCTAACCTTTTTCCCCTTATTTCACCCCTTTCCCTTGTTAAAAACACATTTTCCTTTGAAAAGTAACTCCCCCTTTTACTAATTCCCTTTTTCCATTAAAACATGAAAAATCCATTATCTAAAGTTTAAAGGCGCTAATGTAAAAGTATCAGGCCCCACTTCCCTTTTGATTTCATTCTAGCATATATATTTTACAATCTCGTTATTGTATTATAGCATATACTTTCAACTTCCCCCACTTATACATTTTTATTAACCCCCACACTACATGCTAACCCCTCCACTATATTATCCCTAGTCCCACTTTACTTTAAATGCATACATTATACTCCCCATCACATATAATAATCCTGACCCACTTTACATAACTCTACATAACATATTCCTGAGTCCCACTTATCAAAACACCCCAATTCACCCATCCACCCGATCGTGGTTCATCAGATCCAATAGCAAATAAGAGGTTTCGCACCCCCGACAGTCAAAAGTTTAAAGCTGAGGGCAAGGGGTGCAAAATGGGTGATTTTTTACCCTCGCCTCTTTGCTACGTGGCACTCCCACGTTTCATCGCATCCCCTCGTCCTGAAACCACTCAATCGCTTTTCATCATGTGAAAACCACTAGCCTACACGCGCCTTATGATAAAACCAATCACTATTTGAAACTTAAAACCTATGCACCATATGTTTAACCACCTCCGGTTAAAAGCCATAAAACCCGCCCGAAACAATTTTTTCCTTAATTTTGTTTATTTGCGAAAAGATGTGTATTTACAGAGAAGAAGCCGAAAGAATGATTGTCAAACTAATTTGAAGCCAATCCAAACCAAAATTAAAGCTTATTACTACTAGAATCATTGCAGACTCAAAGTTAAAGCTTTGTAGACCAAGAAAACCCATGTTGCAGCCATAACCCCTTCCAAAGACATAATTCAACCTTTTCCATGTAATCCTAAGACTCCCGAGACCATTAAATTAAGTAAAGAAAGTAAAAATTGATAATTTAACAAGTTAAATGACCTCACAGAGTATTATAAGTGTAAATCCTCTACAACCACCTATGGTAGATGTTGACCACACACCTCTTGTTGATAATGACTTCAAAATCAATGAATAGTCATTGATTTTAACCTTCTAAGGCTCCACTACTGGAGCCATGATAAATTCATAGACCAGGCTGATGATATCCACCTTTGGGACTCAAACCTACCTAGGTACATTTTCCCACATACCTTCCAGTTTCGAGAAATCATTAGGCTCTGCTAGATCAATTATTTTCCCAATGAAAGAGCTCTGGTAACCCCAATCCAAGATATTTTATTCAAAATCACTATAGAATCCATATATCAAATGTTACAAATCTAACCCAAGCTTGATGAAGCCCCATTATATATTGAAATCTTCATTGAAATATATTTGAAACTGGACTTTCCCAAGAGGTTCTAAATATTCCAAACCTTCCTTCCTCCATCAGTAGAAACCCCAAAGAGTAACCCTCCATATTCAGCTTCTATTTTTTCAGAGAGAACCAGACAGATTGTCACAATGTTGTCTTGTATTTTAGGGTACTTTACTAATGAATATGTAGATGCTTCTATCCTAGGATTTATGTCCATATTCTACCCAGGAAAACCCCCATCTTCAACATTTAACTTTGCTCAATATCTATCAGATGCCATCCATGAGAAATTGGTTAAATTACCGAGGAAAGAGTGTTTAAATATTCATCAGTTTTGTTTCATTTATTCCTAGATTTCCAATCAGAAAGGTTTGTAGTTAGCCTCCAAAAATTGGACATAGAGGGTAACCCCCAATCTGTAGTCTTCTATACATTCTTGATCAGAAAGGATTCCACAAAATATAGCTACAAGGACTTCATTGATTCATTTTTTTATCCATATGTCAACATGCTAAGCAGTAGCATTCAACCTAGAGTCAATGAAGAGATAAAGAAAGTATTGCAATTGTCAGATCAAAGTAGAATAGGAGACTGGTAGTCATACCATAATCATACTGAAATTAGGGTGTATGGATGCTAGATTATTCCATACAAACTCCCCAAATACCTCCCAACGAGGTTATTTTCATTAGGATACATTAGAAAGATCCTAAACTCAGATGAAGTTAATTTCCTGTCTGCAAAGAAGAAAAATCAGTTTAAGATTAAAAACTAGCTTGGTCCTTTTATTTGCAATAATAGGAATGCTGGTCAGCAAGAAGATAAGTGTTTACAAGATTTCAAGTTCAGTATAGTTTCAAATGGAAATATGATCCTTTGGGAGTCATTAGTAAGTTAAGAGTCATTCAAATTGACCGCTTATATTCATGAGTCAAAACCACAGGTTGAAAAGTATTCCAACTAGTCAGAGTGGTTGGAAAATACTTTTCAAGATATGGAGAAATAGGTTGATACGAGTTCCATCCTACTTGCTCCAGCCCCACAAGATAATAACTCAAAGAGGGAAAGAGAGGAAGGCTCTTATTCTGCAGAGAATACTTCTGATGCCAAATTCAAGCTAATGTACAAGAAAAAGGCCAAAATGAATCTAGTGATAGAGACAGTTGAGATAGTTGATACAGTTGAAGTCATTGATATAGATATAGTGGTTAGAGATGATGCACCTCCAACAGTGTTAGAAGAAACACAACTGGCATCAACCTCCAGTGCACAAATCATTCAGAAACAACATAGTGCAGAGGTTTCTTCATCAAGAAAACTAGTGGATAAAGAAACAAATATAATAGAGAAGTACAAAGAATCAAATTGAAGAATGAGGAAATGAAAGCTATGACTTATGCCCAGTATTGGAAACAAACTCCTAGTGACCAGAACAAGTTACTTTCAACGTTTGATTGCAAAACTAGTAAGATGCAAATGACCCTTTTACATCCAACAATGCAGGCTCCCAAATCATGAGCAGACTACAAGAAAACAACCTTTGAAGTTATGGATAAAGATGTACATCCAATAGATCAAATTGAGTTTCATAAGCAAGAAGGAGAAATGATCTATTCCACTATGACAAACAAACCTTTAAGTGTACAAAAACTACAGAATTCTCTAGAAAATATCAGAGCATAGTTAAAACTAGAGAAGGATTCTTCACGAGAAAAGGATAATAGAATAAAATCACTTGAATAATTGGCCATGGAGGTTTGATATGATCCAAAGAACATCAAATCAGCTGAAGAGCTTATCAAGAAGAAAAATGTAGACATAGTAGCATTAAAGAAACAACTGAAGTTACCTACAATAGAGCATCCACAGAGTAAAGAGGTTATGGAGAAAGAAAATCAGAAAGATGAAATGATGAATCTAATTATTCGGTTGACAACTCAACTAAAAGAGATGGAGAATGAAATGGACAAATTAGTGCAGGAAAAGAAGGCTAGCATGGAAGCAGTTACTGTTAATGTCATTCCCATAGCTTCAACATCAACTTCAGTGGCCACAGCATCTCCATTACCTACAGCAGTCCCAAGTACTACAACAATTCCAGTGACAGCAGAAGTTTCAACAACACCAGCTACTACACCAGCAAAAACATCAACTCATCCCATTGATGAGGCAAATAAATTGATTAAAGAAATGCAGGATATGTCAATGCAAACTAGAGATTAATAAATGTTAAAAACAAGTAAAAATTATATAAGATGAAAAGAATTGGCTCAAGTAATATATAAAACTGAAACACCGAAATCCAACAGGTTGAATGAAAGAATTCTCATGTTAGAAAAAGAATTGACATTGAAAGAGCCACTAGCTCAAGAAAAGCAACAATTGTGGGCCAATATCATTAACTCTATTAATAATATTTGGCCTTCTATCCAAGTTATATTTGAGCAGAAGGAATTGATAAAGGAGGCTAGTGAAGCTATTCAGAAGGTCAAGGAAGAGATTGGAAAGAAACCAGAGGAAGCCACTAAGATTATAAAGTTTCTTAATTAAAAAAAAATAGGAATTAGAATAGCTTGGGATAACAGACAAAACAGAGAACATCTTAGAGGTGAAGAAGGTTATTTCCAAGAGAGATCTAATGATACAAATTGAAGATAAATGTCAGACAATGGAGCTTGCAGTGAACAGATTCATGAAAAAATTTGATGTTTTGAGGAAGAAAGGTCTGCCTAATCTATTAGTGATCAATGATAAATTGATGAGGCATGAATATTATGATAAGAATATCAGGGAGGTAGCTAAAGAGACTTCTAACATTTCATCAATGAAAGGAGTTCCTATAGGAAAAGTGCTCCTTTGGAGTTTAGAGAATTTCTTCTTCCTTCAGCATGAGGTAAATCACTTGTTTGTGAACAAGCCTACATTTTCCAAGTATACTAAGGCTAATGAGATTTATAGGAGAATGGTAAAAATCAAACTTCTAGATGCAGAAGCACGGGAAAAATGGTGTGATTTACTGTGACAGGTAAAGTAAAAACAAAGCAGTAAGGTAAAAGGAAATTCATAGAGGTGAAAGAGAAAATAGAGCAGGAAGATAAAGCAAAGACAGTTTAAAGATGAAGATAGATGAAATACAGTCAGCGTAAAAGATACAACCAGCGTGAGAGATAAGACAACAAAAAATTAAATAAGCAAACAACAAATCAATAAAACAATGGCAACTTGCATTTAGTTACATAGGTGTCTCTATCTTCTTGCATGAAGATATTTTCTTTTCCTTGAATAAATCCTAAATTAGTTATAGGATATTTTGTATTAAGTTTTGTATAAATACTTCTCTAATTCAAAGTATTTAGTGTGGATTCCTGAACATTTCTATAGTTGAATTGATCTACTACCAGAGGGTTTATTGCAGCTTTTAAAGTTGACAAACAGGACAATAATAAACACATTTCTTTACAATATTCATGTATTGAGCTACTTCAGTGAAGTATATTTCAATTGTTCATGTTATTTTCTTAAGTATTCCATAAACTTGCATGTTTTCTAAATTTGAATGGTATAACTGGAATTTATTGCAGAATTTGTTTAATTACACTCTATTTTGAACTGTTATCCATTTTTATGTTTTCTTCTAATACCTAGATCTGAGAATCATTAATTGCTCTCCTATCCCGATTGACCTCTTTCATTTTCCTTCATCATTTGGTTTAAGGAATATTTAACTGCTCCTTGATCCCAATTGAAAACCACTTCACCATTCAGCCTAAAAGATTTGATTTTTCTCAGCTACCTTGCCCTATAACACTACTTTTATCATTTTTTTCTATTTTTTTTCTTGATGTATTGAATCCATAGCCCAATGGAAAATAGATAGGCACCTATCCATCTAAATTAGTAATTCCACCAACAAATCAAAATCAAACCAAATCAATCTTACATAACTAGCCTAAAATCAATTAAAACAGCAAAGTTAAATCATTAAGAGAGAGCCCTCTCTGAGCATTAGGAACGCTAGATCCTAATCTCCAAAGTGGTTCATAGTTACCTCTATTATTTCTTTTAACACAGCATGTAACAACCCTAGGGAAATTTCAGAGTGATAACACCTAGTAGTAGCACATAGATAGAAACATGTATACATGGCATCAATGTGCTCTCTACAACATAAAAAACCATACTCTCATCATATCAACATACATAATTTCATACCCCTACAACAACACATACATTACAACTCTTGGAGCAACAATATATACAATAATGATATGCCATGAATCAAGTAATGGCACCCTAGCACTGTTAGTCACTCAGTTATACACTACTCATGAGAAGGAATAGTACAAGGAAATACATAGAGGCTTATAACAACATACAAGCATGATATAAATGAAAGCTATCAGTAATATACAAGCCTCATCTCTAACAAAACTCCTCATGTGTTGGGTCTAGAAGTAGAATCTCTAGTTAACTCTCCTCACAGGAGCCTTAGTTAACAAAACAATACATACACCCAACTATAACACCTCACTCAACTCTCTGCAACTCAAGATTTCTTTTCCATATCTTCACCATTTCCCTGCAATACAAAAAATTACTATAACCATTATTTTGACACATATAGATTTTTGAATCACATACTAGTCATACACTCAACATTACTCATTCAACCTCACAAGTTTTACAACTTGAATTGTTAATACTTTTCCATATGCATAACTATTTTATATCTCCATCACTCCATTACTAAACTCACAGTCTAACTTGTTTATTAGGTTACAGGAATATGCATTCGAACATCACATGCACAAAAAATTGTACTTGTTCATGTTCTCCATCTTTCATATGAAAATATACTCCATAGTGCCATTCAACATACTTCCTTAATGCATTTCGTTATAATGAGTAATCATGGTTGAAATACTTTTGAGGTTGATTGTTAAAAAATATTGAATCTTATGGACTTATGGTTGGGTTATGTAGTTATTTAGGATATTGATTATGAATGAAAGTGATAGCATTGGGATAAAATTATTGATGTCATTAAATTTTATAATATTTGAAAATATCAATTGTTCTGGCATTGTGTAATTTATTTTTCTCTCTCAGAGATTAAGGTAAACATCACAACTTATTTGTACATTAATCTTGATTAAGAAGTTGGAATTTAAATTGGACATTTAACCATGTATACCAAGCTTTGAGTTATATGAATGTTACTCTTAGTTGGTAATATTTTGATAGTTATATGATCAAGCAAATGTTCAAATATCATTATAGAATTCATGTCTGAGAAAGTCATAAGATGAAAATATGGCTAGATTTATTACTGTGAAAGCTTGTATCTATGGGTATGTGTAATCATTAGAATAGAAATAATGAAGAAAACTTGGTGTAGTTAATGGTGACTTGGAGGATTATATCAATTCTTAACTTCTCTTCAATTCCGTTGAGTCATAGTTGTCACATTGGATAAATAATCAAGGTTAAACCATTTATTGGTGTAAGTATATAATCCATGATGGAAAAATTAAATTCCCTTAAAATCTAATATTAAATTTGTATCAAGATTTTTTATTGTTGGATGAAATTATTATTCCTTGGAATTAGTAAGCAAGTATTGTTTATATCTTTGGGACTATAGGAAAACTATGGAATATGAAAATTGTTTCAGGTAAGGTCTTGAGTATAATATTGTCTTGCAACTTTGAAAATTTTTAACCTTGAACATAGATCAATGATTATGATTAAGTTTAATAACTTGGTTAAAATCCATATGGATTCATTGGGTTTGTAAATGTTAAGGTTGCATGCAAAAAAAAGTGAATATCAAATTATGGATGCCAAGTTGTACGAAAAATGTAGAGGTTGGGATTTTATTATTCAATTATTTATGACAGCCGGTGTTCATTGTGTCTATTGGATAAATTAGTTTGTGAAATGCTTAAGTAATGGCCTTTTCCATGTTTTTTATGTACTGAGTCTTATGATTGTATGATTTTCATGTTTTCTTTTATGTATTGAGTCTTATGATTGTATGATCATATAATATAAATGGTATTGACCTCTAATATTTGGATGCTTTGTAAGCTTAGTGCTTACCAAACGAATAAGGTGAATAATATTATAATATATGGCAACAATACAATGAGGCAGCAGTGATTCATTAATAATATAATGGTAAGAAAGATATATTAAATTTTAATTATGATTATAATGGTTAAGTATGTTGTCAGTTAGGGAAAATGATGAAACGATGTTATATATAAATAGTATGCTTCCAAAGTGTTGATCAAATTTTTTTAGTGTGACATGGTACTAACTGCCACTTGTTTAGTAATAGAATCAATGTGAAATGATGCATTTTTTGTGTCTTAATTTGTTGTCACTAGGATGTTTCACAATGAGTGCTAATGTGATATAATGCTTAGTGTTTTGTAGAAATTTCTAATGTTTAGAAGAAATTAAAATATTACTTTGGATTTGAAACAAGGATTCAAAGTCTTATGATATCCAACATGATGAATATGAGGTTGATCAAAATTTTAAATCAATATAATTTTCCTATAGCTTTATAACAACCTCATTCCAAAGTTTTTCCCTAAGAGGGGTAGTATGTAATGTCTCATTTTGGCTAACTCTATTTTGGTATGTGATCAAAGGTTAATCCTAGGTCAACTATTGAAATGTGTTATGTATGAATTGAACATTGATAAATAATATTTCTTAATTTGGAATTTATAGATTGATGCATAATATATGTGACATGTGGCATGTTTTTTAATAATAAGATATATTTGTATCTTGAACTAGCATGTATATCATGATGATTTTATAATTATTTATGTGATTATCGATGAATTATGGCTTTTCTAGATGGATAGTATCACTTAGCCTCAATAAATGATTACTAATGTTGTTACGGACATGTGAGTTGTTTCAAGGTGGCCAAAAGTATAGGACTCTCAATTATATATAATTGTATATGTGTACAAACATTAGAAGTTTATGTAAACCTAAACATATGTTATAAAATCATTATGAAGCTAACAATTTTTTTAACATTAATCTTTTCATTATGTTACATGTTTTTATGCTTATATTGTGATATGATACTAGTGATCTTAGTGATGTAGGAAAATGATTATGTGAATGATTAAAAAAATATGTCCATGTTTGTCTAGGAGAACTCCAAGGTGGTATCCTAATAGTAAAATTTTTAAAGGGTAGATTTTTATAAGAAGAAATTGAGTTCGGTTATGATCTTAAATGTAATGAATCTACTTGATATGCATCTATTTTTATGTGCATGACCCAAGGGTACTGAAGGCTTGAAAAATCGAAAAACATATGGGTTCGGAACATGAATTGGATGATTTGGAGTCTCAAGATTGAGGCAAGGAGGCTCTTTATAATATATGTGAGAAAAAGAAGTCGATTAACTTAGCATACCCATATGATTCTAGAGTATGATGTAAAGGAGAGAGATCTACTCTTAAGTAATTTCATCATGGAAATATGGGCATATAATTATTATTTTGTGTTTACGATTCAGAGGCACATGGTATGGGTGAAAAATACTTACTCCACGGTAACTAAACCTTCCAAATTTTGAGCTAGATTGAGGTTAACTATAGGAAATTTTTTTTGAAGTTATGTCAGAACATCATTAAGCTAAACATTCCATGGTAAGTTGGACCTAGATGTAAGTTAACTTGTTAAACATTATTTTTGTAATAATTCTCTTATTAGAGGATCGCAAATTCAATAGGTGGAAAGCCTACCTACTATTACAAACTCTTTATTGACTTTCATTATAGCTCCTATTTGTGATCTAACAACTTGAGGGTCTCAAGAAAATAAATATTCCCTAAGTAGGGCTATGTAGAAACTAGATAAAAATCACTAAGTTCGAGAAGAAAAGGAAAATGGAGGCATGGATATTCAATAATCTATAATAATTGATTTTCAATAAGGTATAATTTGTAGTTTCTAATGAAATTTCATGTAGATATTTGTACTATTAATTTGTAATCTTATGGGAATTTTATTTAGAGGTATTTCACAGACACTGGGTGTCTGCTACATCCATGGGAAAATCTAGGTAGATCAACTCGAAGGGATCTACCCGTCAACACAACAAGCAAGGCCTAACCCTAAGGGCGTCAAGTATATTTGACCCTGTGACATCCCAACTAGTGAATTACTTAGCAACAATAACTCGACCAACTGAGATTTCCAATGGTGATAATCTTGTGGGAATTATATGAGCCATAAATAAATATAAATGTGGTTTAGGAATGACAAAATTGTATACTAATGTGATTTTTTACAGTAAAGCTTGGTGAACTATAACTAGAAATGTAACAAAAAAATGATAGGATTAAGAATAAGTCTATGGATTGTATATTATATTTTTTGAGATATAATGAGTTAATTGACTTCGTCCTAGATATCACTGGAGAAATACCTTGACTGTGTTAAAATTTTGAAATTATTGTGTATGTTATCATGAAATACAAAGATATGGATGTTGTAAAACAATGAAGATTTCATTTGAGAAATTGTGGAAGGAATTTATCTTACAAGAAAAACCAATATTGGACAGGAATAAGTGACATTTTTGTGGGTATTTTTTCGTTTAATGGTTATGGTAATTGTTTCTTATAAAGTATAGGGTTAACATGAATTCATTTCTAGACAAACAAATTAATAATAATGTACATTAAGAAGCTTAAAGGGGATGCTCGAATACACGTTTAGAGAGATGAGCGGTGGCTAGGGTTTTTGTTGCTCTATGATCAATGTTGAATTCTAATGATGCGGAGAAGAATTTTGTTTCTATTGAATAAATGGAAGCTCAAGCCTCAATCTTTTACAATGGCATGGTAAGATTTTAATATATTATTCTGATTTTTAGTTTCATCCCTTAATGTTCCTTTGAAAGAGAATACCTTCAACAAAGACATTTTTTTCTTAGAAAAGGTTTTTGTCTACATATTTAATGGGCTTTGGCCATGATTGACCTATCTCTACAAGTAGATATTTGATACGTGGCAATAAATCTTGAATAATGATATGAATATTTACACTTTAGCTCAAGGGTTTTTTGTTGTGGTTTTTTATAATATTGAGGATAAGAAGAATATTTGTGAATTTTGGCCCTAATTTTGGGGAAATTTTGGCCTTTTCGTGCAACCCTAGTCTCCCACCTTTAGTATTATTACGATGTCAATATCCATGGATCTTGTTTGGGCAAGGATCCTAAACCTTCCTTTTCACATTTGGAAGCTCCCAATGTTATCTTCCATTCGTAATGTATTGGTAAGTTTTGTTTCTATACCCCAAAATCTGAATTTTTTTATAAAACCAATTTTTCTGTAATATGTGTTGAGATGGATTTCAACAAGGGCTTCCTTGTTCCGATTAATATGATGGCTCCAAAATATGTGTGGGATAAAAATCTAGATTATGAAAATGTTTCATTTCGATGTTGAGCGTGTTATGAAATAATTCATGTAATTAAAAACTTCCCAAAGAATTTGTAGAACAATAGAGTCTCGAAAAATTCATTTCTATTCCTTTACTACTTAAATAATGAATTCAAATTTTTTGAATAAATGCTTGAATTAGTTGAATATTTGTACTTCATTTTAAAACATATATCAAACTTGAGTTGGACTCATTAGTCTTGTTTAATTTTGGTTCACTTAAATGTGGTTTTTCTTAGCAATGAGTGTATTTGTCTTGGTATGAACCTTTATGACTGTAACTTATGCTTCCTACATATGTGAGATCCCACAAGTAGGACTTTAGTAGGTCAAAAATATCATTTATGAAATCCATGGTTAAATTATATAGGTGGCACATTAACAAAATTTTAAGGAAAAAAAAAATTAAAATGTATCTCTTGATTATTATTTATTTTTCAATTTGCAACAATGTGAATGTGTAAATTAACAGTGAAAGATTTAATCCTCTTCTCTTATTCTTATATACTGCTTGAAGTGATGTTATTATCCTTGAGAATGTTTAAAGAGAAATTCTCTTAAATGGAAAACCTACAAAAGGTGTGCACATACTATTGTCAATGTCTAACTTCATGTACTATAATATTTTCATGCAAATTATTAGAATAACCTTGAATAGGAGTTACTTATAATTTATGCTAATATGTAAAGTGTTGAGAGTAAATTCTCTAATAAAGATGATTATTCTCAATTTACTCATCAAATGTTGTATAAATATGTAAACCATAATATTATATTGTGCCTAAATATGACTAATACTAATGGATCCATAAATTTTTTTATTATATTCTTTAACTTTGAAATGATTCCATCATATTAGATATCCCGTGTTGTATTAGTTACATGCCTGATAAAAATATAAGATACATTATTTAGCTTTTATATATATAAACTTTGTACAAATTAATGTCAATTTTAAATAATGTTAATTTGTGTATATTATATTAGATATCATTTTTTGGGATTCAACTGCATTAAGTAAGCCATTCATATATGATGCTCACGGTGGTGAATAATTTAGATTGAAACTAGTGAAATGAATCACATAGCATCAATCTTCACTTCCAAGGCTTGCACCCAGTAACCAGGACTTCCAAGGAGGTCACCCATCCCAGATCACCTCTGGCTCAAGCACGCTTAACTATGTAGTTTTCCCCACAATGAAGCCCACTTAGCTTGCTACCCCATTTGAAAAACCTTAGCAAGTATTGTGCCTCATGAAACATTCAAGTAGAGCTCCCTTCACTTGTAATATTTAAGTATTAAGGGGTTTTTGACGTAGTGCATTATATTAGATATTATTTTTTTGGGATTCTATTGTGTTAAGTCATTCATCTATGACCATTTCCATGAGAAATAGTCCTAATTGACTAATTTATAATGATTTTGAATAGTACACTTAACACTCATTGAATCGAGTGATTCTCACAAGGATGAAAATATATCATTTTAAAAAATATTTATTTAAAAGAAAATTAAGTATTTAATTTATTAAAATCACATAGAATTCAACTTTAACTATGCACACATATCAATGTCATTGAAATCACATATAAACGAGAGAATTCAAATTTAAATATGCATTGACACATCAATTTCATTAATCCATTGATAATCATTGTGACCCTATCCTTTCTCATTAGTCTCATTTTTCATGGTTTTTCTCCTTTATCATTAGTCTCACTCTTCATGGTTTTTATATCTAACATGTGATATATTCTTCACATTTATAAATCTTATTAATTGTCATGGAATATACAAGCATGCATTAGTAGTATTTTAAATCTCCTTTAAAAGGCTAGTACATATAAATATAGTAAAGAATGTGGAAAATTTATAGTTGGAGTTCAATGGAACAAGCATACCCAAAAAGCTTGACTTGCTTATTTTAAGGTAGCAAATATGATTACCTATTGAAACATCATAGTTCATTTCATTACTAGATTTACTTGTACATATAAAATAACATCACGTTAAGATTAATAACATTGACTTTCATTCTTATCAATCTATTGGTTAGTATTAGAGGATTCTCTAGTTCCATATTAAACCAAAACATCAACATATAAATCAATATTGTTTAGATTTTGATATTACGTCATTTCCATACATTTTAATTATTTTAATAATTAATATTGAATTTTAATTATCAATTGTACCTAAATTTATATCATTTGCATTTCAATATTGGAAGATATATTTACTTCAATTATATTTTCTGGGAACTTGAAATTACTAAGAGATATGAATCATTATCATGTCAGATGGTCATATTTTACTTTTTTACTTACTTTCAATTAACTGATAATTCAATGATTAGTAGCACATTATAATAGCAGATAACATAAATAATATAAGCACAAGTAAACCATGATTAGCAATGCAATACACACAAATCATCAAGACACACATGGACACTAGATATTAGGTGGAAACCCTTCGATGATAAAAACCATTGTATTCTTCTTCTTCTTATTATTATTAAAAGTCTTATTTTATATCGATCATTGGCCACCACTATTTTTCAAGGTTTGACTTGAAATGTTAACAAGTAACCACCTTCTCCATACCACTACCAAATGGAATCCACCACTTCCACAACTATATGCATACCCCAACCTCCAATTGTTTCTCAAGCCACCACCTAAAGTAATTCACTACTCCCTATACTAGTAAGCCACCACTTGCCACTAAAGGCCCCAACCTTCAAATACTTGTGGACTTTGTTTCATATATTTTTAGACTGAGTCCACGAATCATTTCTTAAAAAACTATGGATCATGTTTCATTAATTTTCACACCAGACCCACATATATCTCTTTGCAAAATTGAATACATAAACCTTTCTAGAGGCAATACATTCGGTAGTACATAAAACCGTACTCTCTATGCTCAGTCAAAACAACATCAAAGTGCATCTTTGTGTCAACAAATTGATAAACCCTAGTAGCAATTCAAACTCTAACAAACTCAATAATTCAACAAATTTCTCATAAAGCCACTATTCCAAAACATCTCAAACTAGAAACATACTCTTAGCATCATCATGACAATGCTCTCACCATACAATAGAATATGTATGAAAACCCTAGGAACTCTGCTCAATAAACGCTAGCATCAATACATAGCATCACAAACATATTCTCAATATCAATCCTAGTAGTAGAAGATAGATAGAAACATGTATGCATGGAATCAATGTGCTCTCTACAACATACAAAACCATAATCTCATCATCTCAACATACATATTTTCACACCCCTACAACAAAACATACTTTACAACTCTCGGAGAAACAATATATGCAATAATGATCTACCATGAATCATGTAATGACACCCTATCACTATCAGTCACTCAATTATACATTACTCATGAGAAGGAATAGTATAAGTAAATACATATAGGCTTACAAAAACATATAAGCATGCTATCAATGAAAGATATCCATAATATACAAGCCTCAGCTCACATAACTCCTCATGTGTTGGATATAGAAGTAGAATCTCTAGTGAACTCTCTTCACAAGAGCCCCGGTTAACAAAACAATACATACACCCAACAATAACACCTCACTCAAATATCTGCAATCAAGACTTCTTTGCCATATCTTCACCATTTCCCTACAATACAAACAATTGATAGATAGATATTGTCGAATCACACACTAGTCATACACCAAAGATTACTCATTTGGCCTCACCAATTTTGCAACTTGCATTATCAATACTTTTCCATATGCATAACTATTTTATATCTCCATCACTCCATCACTCAACTCACAATCTAACTTGTTTATTAGGTTACAGGTATATGCATTTAGACATCACATGCACAAAAAAATGCAGTTGTCCATGTTCTCCATATGAATATCGTGAATTTTTTTAATACTATTATTTGGATGTTTGCAGTATATATTAGCATTCTTATGTACTAAAAAAATTGAACTATTATGGTGAATTTGGTGCTTACTTTGTTGAATGTGTGTTGTATTTTATTTCATGAATCAATGTTATCTTGTGAAATAATTTGTAGGTTAATCAACAATTTTTTCCTTTCTCTAATGTGCCTCTGATTGGATAGTAATATTACTTTCCTTCTAGAGACCCACTCTACTATCTGTCTCGTGAAAGCCTCCTTTTAAAAATTGCAATTGGTGCTTCACAAGGTCTAATCACTTGCTTTTTTGAAGGTTATGTGTGTAATATATTATGTTATTCATTGAAACCAAAGAAAACCTTTTGTTACAGTGGCTAGGTCGATACTCCAGATGTGGCTCCTAATCCAAATGGTGTGAGGTATAATTTGGACTTCACATCAGGGAGGCCCCCTGTATGTTGGTGCTATCTTGTAGCATCAACATTTTGGTGCTAGAAGGAGGGTCATGTGACAAGTTTTTCCCATTGAGTATGTTTTTAATCTCTTATCTTATTCCTAAAATCACAATCCTAGAGTATTTTATAGCCTATCCCTAAGTAAAATTTTCATCTCCAAGGAACACATTTTTCACTTGGCTCAATTGAAGTTTGATGGTGAGTGTAATATATCTACAACTGAGCATTTATTTTATTTTTTCAAGTTTTTTTAATATCATGAAATCGGAGATGAGTATATTTCTTGTGTGTTTTTCTTCCTCACCCTTGACTGTTAATTTAACTAATGGTGCCATAATCTACTATCTGCTTCCATCCATTCATTTGATCAATTCCTTAAGAAGCTTTATCAATATTTTGAGATGTTCTTAAAAGGATTAATACACTAAGAATGTTCCCTAATGGATCAATTGAGGAATTTTCTAATCGATTCCTTCACTTATGTTATGAGTTTCTTGGAGAAGATATGGATTAGTATTTCATTAAAAGGAATTTTGAAATTTTGGTTGAAATCTCTTTGCATGGTGAATCTAAACCCCTAGATGTTTCTTCTCTCCCACCTTTTGTAAAACATGAGAAAACTTTAATTTTAGAGGAGGAACCTACAATTCTATTTTTTCCTTCTCCTGCTCCCTTTTCAGTACCAATTTGGGTGCCTCCTTGTGATGATGTAAAAGTTGGGAAATCTATAAATCAAATAGTTGATTGGTCTCTTCAACCTTCATTCATTTCTCATGATCAAGGTGCAATGGAGGTTATCTCAGAATGGTTTATGAAGCCTAAGGTAAAGACCGACCCCTCCATTCCTCAAGAAGATGTTAACACTCATAACTTCGGTTTTGAATCTGATTTTTATGTTTTCCCCCCTTTATCATCTCATTCTCATAACCCCTTGTCTCTTGATTTGATCAACCAACCTCTTTCAAACACTTCTAATTTTTAGTTTTCCAATCCAAGAAGTGATCAACTACAAGGTATTCACATTTCACGGGTAGAGGAGCACAAAGGTGAATATTATTTTGATCTTTCCTCTCTTTTTCAGAATTATCTATGTGAAGATGGTGTTTCTCTATTCCTGGTTGATATTGAATCTACTAATATCGGTGGTAAATCAAATGAAATAAATTTTCCTAATCAATCTAAAGTCCAAGGAAACCATAATTTTGATGGTGATGACTCCATTGATGTATATGATGGTGAATTCCCGATTGCATCAACTGATCTTTTGGCTTCTCAAGAATATTTTGATTTGAGAGATCTATAATATAATTCGGTCAAAGAAGAGTGTCTTGTGGAAACTTCTTTAACTCCCATCCCTTATGCCCTACTATTTGTTATGCATTAACTTGTGATGAAGATACTCCATTCTCTTCAAGTTTATCATATTATGAGTTGGATTTTTAATTGACACGAGGTAGCGAGGTTATCCTTGATGGAGAAAAAGGTAAGAAACTCATCGAGTATTCATTACATCCCTTATCATGTCCATTCTTGTGTGAATAAAATTATTTTCTCTAGGTTACTGATAATATTTATCCAATTGATCCATCAATACATGTGAATTTAGAATAAACTTATGACTTCAGTAATCTATTTTTTGAAGTTTTCAAATTCGATCAAATCAGTGATGTAGATGGATGTTATTCGGGTAGTAGTGATCTTATTAAAATTATTGTTGGTATTTTTCCACACACCATGTGTGATTTTATTCAATATTTACAATACAATTCTACAATCCTTGAAAGTAATGGGACTTGTCAGGTAGTCGAGAAACTTCAAATTCCTTTGATGGTTATGTCAATTTCTTGTGAAGTTGGTAATGATCTGATATGGGTGGTTGACTTGTTTTGCTATGCAAGCACCTCCCACTCAATTAAAACAAATTAAGGATATTTCTTATACATGCATGTGGGGAATTAAATTCCTGATTCATGTGTATGTGTTTTAACTGGTTTAAGGCTATATGTGTGAGCAATTAAAAATTTATTTAAGCTGATTGAAATCATGTACAACAACCATTAATTGCAGCAAATTAACCAACAACACATAACAAAAAACATAATAAAGAAGATCACCCTCAACACTTGGGCTATGTCTCCTTGAGCCTTCGCCAATGGACTTGGCTCTTTGGGATTAAGATGGTCAATTTATTTTAAAATATAATGCTCAACTCCAATGGTATGTTGGATTGTACCAATGGGTTTATAATACCAAAAATAACCTTGGATTGACTGCTCAATCTCTAGAAATGGACCTAGGCTCCCTTGGGCTTGACCTCTTCGATCGGTGTCCTTGAGCTTCCGTGAGCTTCTCTGTGGCACAAAACCTCCTAGAAGTTCTATTATGCTCCTAAAATTCATTCTAATATCTCCAACACATATCACTCATCCAAAATAGGTTTTTCATTTGCTCAGAATGAACTCAAGCTCCCTGTTCTATGCCTCCAACACTTAGTGGCACTAGGCTCCCTGAACTTCCCTGTGGCTTCTTTGGCTCTAGAAGTCTCCAAATGCTTCTGAAAACCCCATAATTTGATTCAAAAAGTTTAAGGTAGTCAGAAATGGTTATTGGTTTCCTAAGAATGGCCTCTAGCTGCCCTGGCTAGGCCTCATTCTTCGCTGGCTCCTAATGGCCCTTGGAACTTCTCTGAAGAAAAATCACAATCAGAAGTCCTCATATGTCTCTTCAAACCTCACCAATGGCTCTATAATTCTCTAATTAGTCAATAATGACTCTTCATTCTTTCATAATGGTCGAAAATTGAGCCTTCTACACGTTTTCCCAATATCTCCTAGGAAAAATCTACTAAATGTGGAGAGCTCTAGTTAACTGGAGTTAGATTAGGGCTGAACACCAAATTTTTCATGCCCTTATCCACTCTTACAATAAATTTGTGCAATAAAATTTCTGGTTAGGGCAGTGGCCACATGAGCACCCCCAACCATTAATTGGCTTATACGTTAGCAGAAACAATGGAATACATATCGGAGTTTCATTAAACATACATACGTCCACATTCAAACAATGATTATGTTTAAAAAAAATCGCACATAGCCTTAAACAGCTTACATACATGTAAAACAGGGTTCTTGGGTCCCACAACATGCAACCAATCATAGCGCATCACAATTCACTTTTCCACAAGTTTAACTTGGTATAGATAACACTGAAACCATAATTTATGCCATGTACGCTTGTGCGCAATGCCGACACATGGCTCCCCTCATTGCATCGCATTTTTCAACTTTACCGCATCGCAACCATTTTAACATATCTTACGAAATATTAACTTATAAAAACTGTGATTTGCGAAATCGCTTTTCTAGGTGTTGCAATCTTCACCGCTGGTTTGTTTCTCGATCCAACGATACATGTTATATCTCTGCCTTCTCACTTCGCATCACAGGTTAAACAATTTAACCTGCGAAATTCTTTAATGGTAAAATCTGTTCTATGCGATGTGTGATATTTCTCCACTGCGATGAGATCTCTCCCGTTGATCTCCCACTACTGCTTCTGCGATCTAATCACCATAATTCAACCCTCGTTGTTTACTAGATCACATCTGTCCGTTCCACTATCAACATTTATGTGGATGTGCAATCCCCGATTCTATATGCAGAGTTCAAGACTCCATGATAGCCACCAATTCGGATCCCACTCAGATCAGGTAAGGCCCCCAAACTAAGTCAGATATTGATTTTTTTGCAAAATTATTTTCTTTTCATGGTTTCACTGAATGCAAATTCCTTCTTCAAAGATCTTTAGTATTTTAGATATAACTCTTTTAACTTTCAAGATTTTGTTTCTGATCAGATTGAAGATTCTATTTCGGTTAATTCATCTCCATGGAAATATCGTGTATCAAAATTGGGTTTGGATTGTATATCATTCATTGATGTACAAAGCTATGACGTCAACCATTTTAAAGATTATCATCGACCAAAGGATTCCTACCTATCATATACATCCAAAAATAGTCAGCTCCTAGTTTTTCTTGTGAATGTTACAATGCTAATAATTTTATTCATGGCATTAGATATCCTCTTCAGTGTTATGGAATTCTTGAGTTGTTTGTTGAATTAAGTTCCTCTTTTTCATCCATTGCATCCTAACTGGTTTCATGTATTTTCTATATTGGCATTCCTTTTCAATTATTTTGATGATTATGGTGTTGATTCAATTTGTAACCAGTTACAAGGAAATGGTGTATTACATGAAACATGCATGGAAGATGATTCTATTGCTCAAAGAATTGGAAAATTTGTTCAAACTTATTTATCTTTGTTGTCCACTAACCAAGAATCTTATGCCTTCATCGATCCATTTGATCATAATGTTGGTCCTAACAATTTTCATTCAACCAATGACTTTCCTACTAATGTATCTAATAATATTTTGTTCACATAAATTGTTATTTATGGTTTATCATCTTACTACTCAAATACATGTCAAAGACTTGAGGCACTTAAGCCTTCGCTAATGGTTATGTCAGGTCCTCACTATATTGACAATCCTTCTTAATATGATCAGATTAATTTTCCTTTACAATATTGTCACTTGATTCCATGCCTTTAATTGAAGTCTTATCCTCTCAAATATTTCAGGGTTTTCAAGAGGATGGTTTTGAATTTCATGATCAAATCTATGATTTCTTGGAATCATATTACTTAGCAATCCATTTTGATAATAACAAGCGTCAATTTTTTTTTATGTTTGCTAAACGAGACAACAAAAATGGAGGTGCATTCACAGGAATTTTTGGAGGGTTGCTTGTTTATTGTTCTAATAAAAAAGGTAAGGTTGTAGGTTGGTTAAAGTTAGGTGTTATGGTACATATTTTTTCCAACAGGGGAGACCTTCTGTAATTTTTCAAGCTATTCAAATCCTTATATTTTCCTTTGCACATGATTTTATATCAGTTTTAATCACTTTTATCATTGTGAATGTGGGGCGAGAGAAGTTAAAGTGGTTACACTAGAAATTTAATTACACTTAACATTTACCTTCTAGTCAGTTAGGTTAGGAGTAGGTCTAGTTACATTCTAGTTTCCTTTTTCACTCATCCTGAACTTGCTCTCCATCTAGTCTCTACATTTTTTTTGTTTTCTTATTTTTGCTTTGCACATTGATTTTTAGTTCATTTCTCCTAGTCTTGTTTTATGTTTTAGATGTATTTTATTTCATGTTTTGTGGAATAAGACCTGCATGAAATATGCTCCTTCAGCTCAAAAGACAATGTGGAAAAACTTGAAAAGGGAAATTGTGACGATGAAGAATGCTTGCCTAATATGTTACCTCTTCTCTATTTGGGTTTACATCTTTAAATTAAATGATATCTTTACAGAAAATACGATATGTTCCATATGGAAATAATTTGTTTGAACTATGAAGCTTGTATTTTTATTAGGAACTTCATTCTAACTCAACTTTGTATTGAATGCTGTTTTGACTCGTCGACTCATCTGAGTAGAGAAGAGAAATGATAAATATTTAATGAGAATATTAACTCAAATTATCTTTCAAATCCATTAAAAAAGGAAAAAAATCTCATACTCTCCATTCGTGATGCCTCTTCCACTCATGTTACAAATGTTGAATAAATTCTTCAAGCATATCTTTAATAAAATTAAATAAAGAGTGAAGAAGAGAAAGGCTTATTGTGTAGAGAGGTGAAGCAAACAACTTCGTTGGGGTACTGAACATGCTAGCTCACAGAAAAGTGATGCTTGTGTTTCCTTGAGGTGACTCCATCGAGGTACTGAATAGGCTTTCTAGAAGCAGATAAAAAATAGGGAATGTGCTTAAATTTGACTATAAAAATATCAGTATACTTATTATCCTTCTCCCATATCAGGACAATTGAGGTGTGACTATTCTTATATTGATGTGTTTGAAGTTGATAAAGGAAAAGAAGAAAATATATATTTCACCAGGATAAATAGAAAAGTAAGGGTGCTCTACATGGAAAATGAATACTTCCTGAAAGACTGATAACTTTAACTTAAGGTTAAAACCTAAACAGAGAAGCTAGAGTTATACTAGCGTGTCACCATGTATTGACGCTACGATTAATACCCTCCAAAAATTTTCTCACACTTGAATTCTTCTTCAAGGTTTCTAACTGCCAAAGTCACTTTCTCACACATCCCCAATGTTGTCTTGATTTGGGTTGACCCACGTTCAATATATGCTAGGCACCAACAAAACTCTTGATCAATGGCTCTTTCGGTAATGACCTACAAGCATATCGCAGTCTCACCTGAAGTGGATATGGGTGGTTGCAGAACTAGGTTTCTGTAGCCTTGAGGGACGTTGCAACTTTACAAGTTACCTCACCACATGCACTTAATCATAGAAACACATCATATAAAATCATAAATCATTACTGTATTGACATAACATGAAATTGTATTAACTACTTTGCAATAACATATATTAAGAAAATAGGCAAAAAAAAAGACATAAGAACACATAATATCATCCCAAAACAACTTATTTATTATGATGGATCTTTGATTACAATCATCTCTTCAACCTACGCACAAAGTTGTACGTGGTTTGCACACTAATATGTAGACTCTTGCAAGGTCTCTACACACTTAGCTATAGAGCCTTCCCTTTGCCACAAAGTACATATTAAAAATACTTTCCCTTAAGCATCTAACATATCATGGTATATCTATCAATTTCCTAAACATACCATTACATCCCTTTAAATATTATTACATCGACAAAATACCATGGGCTCCACAAAAAAAAAAATATAACCTAAAATCCTTTAAAAAAGGAGGGGCTTTGACCCACCCCAAAGACCCTATGATACCACGTGGCATATCTAATATGCTTTGTTGCACGATCCACCTCATTCTTTGCTCCTCAAAATGTGGAGTCTTAGCAAAAATCTAGGCCAAGTTGGGTTGCACCTAATAGGACCCCAACACTCACATGTGAATCTTCCTGAGTCACTCAGCTACTTTGCCCAGGATCTTTGCTGTGATTCTATCATAGGAACTATTGAAATTCTGAAATATCTTTGTTTCTTGCTTCTCTTCACTACACACTTCTTCTAGAAGTGCCTCTGTTACTAGTCTTGTAGTCTTCTGCAACACTGCTCCCTTTTTTCGAAGCTCTTGGAGCTTCCCATCCACTTCCTACAATAGCTGGAGAGCCTCATCCTACCATGATTGAGTACTCCCTGTCAAAACCTACTCTTCTTTCCTCAGTTCTTCTATCTAATTTTGAAGGACCTTTCCTTCGCTAATCCTAGTGAGCTTCTATGAGGCGAGTAATGTATTCATAGTTTCTTGAATTTCCTCCAACTTATTTTGCATTTGTTGGATGTATTCTTCTAATTTTTGTACATTTGGATCTTCCTGCAGTAAAGTCCAAACCTGCAAAGTGCCACCCAACAATTTTCCACATTTTTCCATTGTTGCAGAGATTCTTTTCACTGCAACCTTTATGTTGATCTCCCTTTGTTCTCAAAATTTTAGTGGCATGGTTGGTTGCAGCTTCATTTGTACCTCACTAATATTGATCTCGTAATCAAATTATACGTATTTAATCTTCTTTTTTGGATTCCTTGACTGCAAGGTCAAGCTTGGTGACCTTTCTTCCATTGGTTCCTCCTTGTGGACATCCATGTCTGGAAATTCCCTACATGTGTCTTAGACCACCTCTTTTAACTTTTGCTGCTACTATTCAGCCTTCTCCTTCTCTTTGATGGCTTGGTTGAGTTGTTTCTTCAGTGAATCTAGCTCTTGTTCTACCTATATATTCAGATTTGAAGTGTGTTATTCTCGCTGCTTCAACTCATTGATGATTCCTTGATTTAAGTCATGCAATATAGGAATTGGTAGTGCTACGATGTTGATATTGACATGGCCCCAATATTTCAGTTACTTATTTACTTCTGCATAGTCGAACTGTAGAGATCTGGCAGGTATTCGCATGTTTCTCATCCTAAATGTCATCTTTATCAATATTTCTTATGGGATCCCTTCTCTTATCTTCACCAGTTTCCTTGTTTCCTATGCTAAGAGCTTTAATATTGTAATACTCTGCTCAACGCCTGTTAGAAGCACATCATAGTGATATTATATCTTGTTCCAAGACTTTTTTGTTACCTCTTCAATCTTCTCCACAGTCGCGTCCAAGTCCCCATTAGTAAGGACCAAGGGCAGTATGTGCTTTGACTTATCTTCCTTTTTTGTTATTTTTAATCCTTGGGGAAGCTTCATTGTGTGTCTTCCCCTTTCCTTTGTCTGTCTATGTCTTCTCTGACTCTTTCTTGGGTTCATCCCCTTCAAGAGGTTCCTTTTCATGCTGCTCTTTTTCTGCTTCCTCTCATTCGTCCTTATCTTTATCCTTTCCACTTGGTTCTCCATGATTTGGTATTTCTTCCTCTGTCTAACTACCCTATGTGTATTTTTCCATCATAGTCATCCACTCTGTTGGCCATTCCTGTACTAGTGCAAAGACATCATCTTCAGTGACTAAATATGGCAGGGGATTCCATGTATTCATCGTATGCTTGCGAGCCTATATATATCTTGTGAAAATATACCTTGAACTTTGGAATAGATTTCTATTGTTGGTACAATCTCGATGAGAGGCGAGGATGTTGTTTTACCAACATATTCAATTCCATGTGATATAATAGAAACAAAATATTGTTCTCATGTTCACACGATTGTTGAGTGGTATACCACAATGAGACATACCGTGAAACTTCACAAAAATTTTCTTCAACCTAAGGAAGTTGTGACTCCTCGATCTCTTTCCATGCCAAGAATGTTATAATGAATATCAACCATGCATAATGAAATTTTGTACCTTTCTCTCGGGCTTCACAGAATTCATCCAAAAAATCCATGTAGAGATATCCAGCCCAGTTGCACTGAAGCTCGTTGTTGCACTAAGCTACTAGGGAAACTATTGCTACAGGGACTTCATTGGCTGGACACTTTCCCATAATATTTCAAGTTAAAATGTGTGTGGAGAAGTGAGATTCCCGATCACTGATCAAATTGATGTCAAAGCCTCGGTTCCCTTTGATAAACCTGAACTTATATTTCATGTTATGAACTACTATTTTGTCCTGATATATTCCCACAAATTCCTTTGTGGAGTCCCGTCATTGTTATGGAAACCTGGTGATTCTCCATTTCAACATTTCATCAATGAGGATCCTCTTTCCCATCTAGAGGCATCTATTGTGTACTAGTACGAGCAACTGCCTTACACATGTTGTGTTTACTTTACTTCTACTGAAGTGCAAAACATTGAGCTTGTTGAGTAATCGAGACCGCTCCAACCCCTTTGTGCACTAATGCGGCTCCAAAATTCTCACACCACTCTGGGTAGTGAACCTGTTTCAAATATCCTCTTGGTGCGAACTACAAATATTTTTTTCTGTCGTTGAAGTCGTATTGTAGGAAACTAAACTGCGAAATTTTCCCAAGAAATTCTCCCTCAAATGGTACTTTTTTTGGTAGTAGTGGTGTAAAGGTGCCATACTTCGCATCCTTTGAATCCTTGATAGGTTTTACATTGGGTTTCCTGGGTGGAATTTATGGTGGAAGAGGTGATGGAAGTGTTGCACTATTTTTTTCCATTTGCTCTATCTCTACCTCCTCTTCACTATCTTCGACTTGTTGAGTTTCTTGATGCAGCTTGATGGGTTTCTTGTCTTACTTCTTATTTTTTCTTTCTTCCTTGGTATGCTTCTTCCATGAAGATATTTTGTTCATTAGGGGTGATGCTATAGGTGATGGTGATGTTTCAGGTGTACTAGATGCTGTTGTGGCTTCCATGAGTCTTGTTATACTTTTATTTTTTAATATGCAAATGAATTACTCAGTGTTCATGTAGGAGCGCAACTTCTACAACTTCTCGACACTTAGTGATTTTGTTAGGTCCCTATATTACTAGTGTAGCCCCTTATTGTTGTTAGTTTAGCCCCTCATTTTTGTTAATGTAGCCCCCTTATTGTTATTGTTGTACCCCTGTAACCCCAATATTGTTACTATTGTGCCTTTACATTATTATTGTTAGTTCAGCTAGGATTATATTGTGACCCCATGGGCTTCTATATATAGAAGGAGGTTTTTTCATTTGTATCATCCAAGAATTGTTCATTTATGTAATGTAAAGGAAGTTTCCCCCTCGAAGTGGCTTATTTCTAAGGCATTGATCTCTCTTTTCTTCTATTTTTGGAGTTGGTTTCATAACATCATAGCTTTGGATTCTAGGTTTTCGCTGCTCCAAACAGGTCATCGTGGAATTTTCACTATAACTGTTTTTCTACGAAGGTTCAAAAGCTGAAATTTTTGTAGAGCGAAGCTGAAATATTGAGGAACAACATGTAAATATTGCAGATCTTGGTTCACGGTATTTTCAGAGATATCATCTATGGAAGTTAGGGTTTTTTCAGGCTCTCGAATTTCACCTAAACAGGTCATCGTGGCATTTTCACTATAATTTGTTTTCTACAAAGGTTCAGAAGATGAAATTTTTACAGAGTGAAGTTGAAATCCTGAGGAATGTTGTGTAAAAATTTAAGATATTTTTTCCCAATATTTTTGGAGATATTATGTATGGAAGTTAGGGTTTGTTCAGGATCCTGAATTTCATCTCAAAGAGGTGACCATGGGAAAATCATCATAACTCTCTCTCCGAGCATTGTATTGGAATTATTTAAAAAGTGGCTTCAAGTACATGGAATTTAGGTTCACTTTTATCAATTTGAGAGCCGAACGAGGAAGTAATGACACATCGCACACCGTAAAATTTTTATCTATGGAACTAATCCATAATTAAGTCATTGTGGGACATTGGGCATCAATTTTCCTTGAAGAATCCAAATTAGGTCAAACCTGTGGCATTTGAAACAATATTCAGAGGGCTGCTACAGGACCAAATTTTAGATATTGAAGATCTTAAATCACATAGATAATTCAGTTTCAATATCGAGCTCCTCAAAAGCAAGAAAAAGGTGTGTATTTTTTTTCTTGAATTGCATAAGTCTTATGTGAAGAATTAGTTTAATTGATTCCAAGGGAATATTGTAGAATAGATATCAGTATTGGGTTCTTAAAATCCCCCCTAAAAATTATTCAAAACCCATTAAGCCTTCATAAGGCTCTACTATGACTCATGAAGATGAAGAAATTCAACATGATATATCAAAATTAGAAGAGAAACTGCACCAAATTTCGTTCTCGCAAAGAGCAACAAAAAATGAAATGGAATTTTTGAATAAAGGCATGGAAGCTAAGATTGATTGTTTGAAGAAAGGCATGGAAGCTAAGATGGATGGTTTAAAGAATGGAAAGGATGGCATGGAAGCTGGCATGGAAGTTAAGATGGATGACATGGAAGGTTTGAAAAAGTTGATACAACAAATATTTCCTAATGGAAAAAATATAGTAGAGGAAACTCATGATGAAAACAAAATAAATATTAATCATTATTTCATAAAGTATAATGTTGGATGGAAGACCCACCATATTCCAAATATAGATATGAGGAAGTTTAATGGCAAGGATCCCACAACATGGATACTTCAGATGGAGCAATATTTTGATCTAAAAAATGTGAAAAACACACAAAATGTACACATTGCAACTTTATATTTTGAACAAAATACATTTGTATGGTATCAATGGCTTTGTTCCTGTAAAAAAAAAATTGTCACTTGCTCAATTTTTACGGAGGAAAGGATAGCACATTATGAGGATACAAAGAGCAACATTTTTTTTAGCCGATTGATAAATATCAGACAAAAGGGTTCAGTGGTGGAGCACATTGAAGACTTCCAAAAATTGAATATAAGGTAATTGATATTCCAGAGGAACAAGGGATTGATTTCTTCATACAGACTTTAAATTATAACATCCAATATGAGGTTTGTGTTTGGGAACTTGATTCATTGGAGAAGGCATTCAGGTTGGCAAGAAAAATTGAATGTAAAATTATGGTGACAAGGGAGCCTCTCACTCACATCTATAAAGATGGAAGTGTTGCTGCTCCTAGAATTGCACAACCTACAAGGTTGACACCACAACAATGGAAGAAAAAAGAGCAAAAGGGCTTTGCTATAGTTGTGATAGAAAATACACTAAAGGTCATAAGTGTGCCAAGAAGAAATTAGTTTACATAGATTGTAAAGAGGAGGAAGAAGATGAACAAGAAACTTCAAAAGAAGAGGATATACACCAGGAACCAACTCTAGAAGAAGAAGAAATGAGTCCGACCATATCGTGTAATGCATTGGTAGGAATTACTACTCCTCAAACTCTTAATATAGAAGGACATATCAAGAAGAAAAGGGTAATAGTGTTGATTGATTCAGGTAGTACCCATAATTTTATTCATTGTAAGGTAGCCAAGGAATTGAATTGTTTCCTATACCCAAGACCAGAATGTCAAGTGATGGTTGCAAATGGAGGAACTATAAATTTATTTGGAAAATGATATAATATCAAGCTAGCCATGGGGAAATATGTATTGGATAGTCCAATGCTTTCCATTCCAATGGGAGGTGTTGATGTTGTACTAGGAGTACAATGGTTACAATATTTGTGGATGGTAACTTTTAATTTTCAAGAACTTTTCTTGACATTTTTTTCAGAAGGAAAGGAAGTCGAATTATGAGGTATTTTAGGGAAGCCAAGAAATATAATAATCTCTAATGTCATGACAAATCTTCTGAAGAAAGAACAATGAAGCATAACAAAATTATGCTCACTAAAAGTCCCAACATTAAAATCATATATTTCTCCAGATCTCCAAAAAGTCCTGGATAATCATTACAAGGTGTTTAAAATTCCAAAAGTACTCCCACCTATTCATGCATGATCACACTATTCATTTGTTTCTAGGAAGTGTTCCTCTTGAAACATCGGGCCTTATAAATATCCTTATTCCCAAAAGAGCGCAATTGAATGCATGATTGCAGAAATGTTAGAGGTTGGTATAATTCAACCTAGTCAAAGTTCTTTCTCTGCTCCAGTAGTATTGGTTCACAAGAAGAATGGATCATGGTGCATGTGTCCAGATTATAGGGAGCTCAATAAGCTCACTATTAAAGATAAATTTCCCATTCCTATGATTGATGAATTACATGGAGAAATTTATTTTACCAAGTTGGATCTTTGTTCAGGATATCATCAAATTAAATGAAGACTAAAGATATTCCAAAAACAACATTTCAAACTCATGAGGATCATTATGATTGTTTGGTCATGCCTTTTGGCCTTACCAATGCACCTCCTACATTTCAAGGGTTGATGAATTCCATTTTCAAACCCTTCCTTAGAAAATGTGTTCTAGTATTTTTTAATGATACACTAATCTACAACAGGTCTTGGAAGGATCATGTTCAACATGCTGACATGGTGCTCAAATTATTGGAGGAGAAACAATTATATGCAAAAACATCCAAATGTTTCTTTGGAGTACAAGAGGTGGAATATATCGGTCATATTGTATCTCATGAGGGTGTTAAGGTAGACCCTAACAAAATTAAATCCATTAAGAAATGTAAAGTCCCCACAACCATAAAGCGGTTTCGAGGATTTCTCGAGTTAACAGGGTTTTATCACAAGTTTATTAAGAATTATGGGAGAATAGAAGCACCTCTAACAACATTATTGAATAAAGATGCATTTTCATGGACTCCTAAAGCAACTAAGGCCTTTGAACATCTTAAATAAGTATGTGCCTAGCACCAGTCTTAGCTACACCAGACTTCACAAAAACCTTTATTGTGGAATGTGATGCCTCGAGAAATCGAATTGGTGTTGTTTTAATGCAAGAAGGAAGACCCACTAGTTTTGAAAGTCATCCAATCAAAGGAAAGTATTTACAGAAAACTATTTATGAGAAGGAAATTTTAGCAATACTACATGCACTAAAGAAATGGTGACCTTACCTAATGGGAAGACACTTCAAGGTAAAAACCAATCATGATAGTCTTAAACACTTTTTGGAAAAAATATTATCTTAAAAAGAGCAGAAAAAATGGGTGACAAAGATGTTGGGTTATGAATTTGAAATCATCTACAAAAAATGGAAGCTAAATGCTGTTGCAGATGCACTCTCAAGAAGGAATGAAGAGGTGGAAGCATTGCTTTGTGCCATTTATATTATCCAACCAGATTGGATAACCCAAGCAAGGGATGAATGGAAGAATGATGAAGAAGTGTGGACACTCATTAAAAAGTTACAGCAACATCCTAGTACATCTGATACATTTAGTTGGAAAAATGATTCCTTGTGGTACAAAGAGCTTTTATATCTTTGTAATAATTCCCAACTAAAACAAAATATTATTTTGGAATTTCACACTTCTCCTTTAGGAGGACACTCAAGATTTTTAAAAAATTACAATAGAGTGAAGAAATAATTTTTTTGGGATGGCCTTAAATCTGATATTCAAAAGTTTGTGGCGGAATGTTTGATTTTCTAGAAAAATAAAGTTGAGACAATTAAGACCCCAGGTCTTCTACAACCTTTATCCATTCCAAGTCAAAGTTGGGAGAAGATTTCAATGGATTTTATCACAGGTTTACCTAAGTCCGAAGGAAAGAGTGTCATCATGGTGGTAGTTGATAGACTTTCCAAGCATGCACACTTTTGTGCATTATCTCATCCATTTAAAGCTACATGTATACCCAATTATTATTGTAAGCGACATAGATCCCATTTTTACTAGAAATTTTTGGATGAAATTATTTTCTTGTTTGGGTACTCATCTTATCATCCTTAATCTGATGGTCAAACTGAGATAGTGAATAAATGTTTGGAAGGATATCTTTAATTTTTTGTATCTGTTAAACAAACACAATGGGTCAAGTGGTTACCTCTAGCTGAATGGTGGTATAACACTTCCTTCCATACTGCAAAAAAAATGACCCCAATTATGGCACTTTATGGATATCATCCACCGTCCATTATATCATCTTTAAGAGAAAATTCTAAGGTTCAAGCAGTGGAATATCACATCGAGCATCAAAAATAAGTTCTCCAACTCTTAAAGGATAACCTAAATTTGGCACAAATTGGAATGAAACAACATGAAATTCAACATTGCAGTGAGAGAATTTTTGATGTGGGAGACTGGGTATTTTTACAGCTACAACCATACAGACAAATGTCCCTCAAGCAAGCTAAGAAGGATAATAAATTATCGCAAAAATACTATGGCCCTTACAAGGTGTTGCAAAAGATTGGTACTATGGAATAAAAATTGGAGCTTCCTCCTTCCTCGCGAGTGCATCCATTTTTCCATGTTTCATGCTTAAAGAAGGTTATAGGTGAAAAAATTCCAATTCAAACAATATTTCTAGAACTTGACGAGGAAGGAAAAATCATATTGGAACCTGAAGCAGTCATGGAAACAAGAACTCAAAAGCTACGAAATCAATCCATTTCAGAGTATCTCATCATGTGGAAGAACTTACCCACTAAGTATTCTACATGGGAGGATGAGAATTTTATACAGAAGCACCCAGAGGTACTCAAGCATTGAGAACAACACTTTTTTTAAGGAGAGGGGCATGTTAGCCCCCTATATTACTAGTGTGGCCCCCTATTTTTGTTAGTGTAGCCCCCTTATTGTTATTTTTGTACCCCTGTAACCCTAATATTGTTATTATTGTGCCCTTACATTATTATTTTTAGGTTGGCTAGGATTATATTGTGACCCCATGGACTCCTATATATAGAAGGATGTTTTTTGATTTTTATCATCCAAGAATTGTTCATTTATGTAATGTAAAGGAGGTTTCTACCTTGAAGTGGCTTATTTCTAAGGCGTTGATCTCTCTCTTATTCTATTTTTGGAGCTGGTTTCATAACATATTTTTGATCTCTCAGATAACAAAGTGTAAAAATCTTGGTCGGGCATGGCTTTTTATAGCACTCTTGAGCTTCTAACCTCTTCATTAGCTCAGATCTTGTTCAGATTTTTCTCATTAACTACATATTTGTCGCTAGATCTTTACCAATCTGTCTCGATAAATGCGATTTTCAACTCCTCCGGCAGCAAGTTTTATTTTTAATGGTCATATTTTTCGGGCAAACTCTAACACATTCATATTAAAATGCACTATCCTTTGTACTTTTCAGCTCCCATTAGGGGATTTTTTAGGTCTAAAATACCCCCCCAAAGAAAAATGTACAACCAAAATAAATTTTATAAGAACCAATAGGATTCAAGATGATTATGTCAACCATGGGGGATGATTCACCATTTTTTAAGTAAAAGGGTACAAGGATTAAAAAATAATAAAATAATAAAACTATTTTTTCAACTCGTATTTTCAACTTATCTCGCAAATTTTTTACTCGTTGGATGCAAAATTTAATTTCTCATCTAAGGATTACCCATGTTGCATACTTTTGATGGAATCTGCTACACAAAAAATGAGAAATATGTGAAAAACGTGATTGCAATCACGTTTTTCATGTATTTCTCATTTTTTGTGTAGCAAAATCCATAAAAAGTATGCAACATGGGTACTCTTTGGATGGAGAGTTGAATTGTGCATCCAATGCGTAATCCCGCTTGAAATTTGAGTAAAAACTTTGGGAGATAAGTTGAAAATACGAGTTGAAAAAGTAGTTTTTTAATTTTTTTCTCTAAAATTTGATGATGTAATCAAATATTATTTTATTATTTCCACTATTATTTTATAATTTCCTTAGGAGGCCAATTTTAGACCTCAAAATTCCCCTAATGTATGATCTTTGACATAATCCAAACTATAAGAAAGCAACTTCTGCAAAGTATTTTATAGTCCAGTTCCCACTTTGAACTATAGGTGGCACTAAGACTTTCCTACTTTCTTATTTAGAGTGAAGTTGTAGGGGAGGGATCATCCCTGTACAGCTTCAACCGTTACCATTTATGAAATATTCCAAATTAGGAAAAACAGGAATATAGCATATAAAACTAGAAAATGAAGTAAATATCAATACATCAAAACATGAGAAAATCATAGTCCCATTTCATTATGTATAACAACAACAAATAAATACAAGATATTGAGGAAAAAGGCACTCAAGCTAGGCAAGACAAGCCTCCAATGATCAAATACACTCAAACACGAAATGTTGCTGCTACTCAAAATGTTAGAGGACCATGACAGCACAATCCCAGTGAGTGTAACTTCTGATGGAAAATCAAAATACAAATATATGCTCATATAATTCTCAAAAATTATCGGGATCAGAGATGTAAGCTCCCAAGCACAATTCCATGACAATCCAAAAAGGGTTTCCTGAAATACCCAAAATGTAAAATGCAGCCCTAGGATTGAATAACTCTTTGTAGTCGAGTAAATACAAGGAGGTGGCTAATCTGATATAAAAATGGTTGAAATCCCTCGTCACAAACCTTTCAGATGAAGGGTTTCTCCCCTCACTAGAAAAAAATGTCAATAACTTGGGTACTTGACCCTCCCTACAACTGAAATACAAAATAACACAATTTCTAAAGGAGACTGAGCTGCAGGTGAATGCTGCTTCTTGGACTGATGCCAGATGGTGTAATAATGTTCAAGGAACTTCCTTGCTGGCCTTCTGGATGAAGGGATGCTCCCCTCACTGGAAAAAAAGGTCAGAAACTGGGTCTATCAACCCTCCACTACTACTACCCTACAAAACAACACAATCCTAAAGGAGACTACACTGTGGATGATGGATGAAGCTTGGCCTGATGCCTGATAGTGGGAATGATGCTCAATGAACCTCTCTTGAGTAGGCACTTGAAGTTCCCCAAGGATGAGGGTGGGATTTCTGCTCAGAAACACCCTTGTGTTAAACATCACAATAGACTCTGCTAAATAGCTGAAGCACACAGAAAGTCATAAACAATCAATACATAAACAATAATCAGAATGCCTTCTATGGATTCCATCCCCTTCCTTGTATGCTTGGTGAGATTCCTCACCCTAGGTCCCACTAATTAAATATTCTACTCTCATGCATACACTCCTCCACCATAAATGTGATGTATTCCATTAACGCCCCACTACCTCCATGACAACGTTGTTGGTTTGGTCAACCTTGACCTTGTCCTCATGCTTTAGCCCCTATTCACACCCAACAGTGTTTTATTCAGCTGATACAATGATCCACATTCACATTAGAAGTGGTTTTATTCCTACCAAAGATATTTATGGGTATCTTTACCCACTTATTCATCTATCTTATTAGAGAAAGAAAAAATTGATATTCCAACTAGCTGAAAGATAATTAGGAATATTACAGTCCTCCCCTCCTAGATGTTGCATGTCCTCAAGAAAATACAAGGATGACTGCTACCAAATCTCCTCTTCTTCCCCTGTGGCATCCTCATCTAATAAAGTCCTCCACTGAACCAAATGCTCTTCAATCAATCTATAACTTATCTGCCCCTCCCAAGTATCCGAGTTAGCCTTTGGTGAAAAAACCAAATGGCTCACATCATAGAAAGGTGGGAGATCCATGGAGGAAACTACATGTTGTCTAATGGCCTTCTTGAGGCATGAAATATGAAACATTTTTGGGATCTTAATCCCAATGAGAGGCTCCAATCCATATGCTACTCTACCAACAAGATGGATCACCATTTGTAGCCCATAGAGAAGCTCATCAATCCCCTTCTTCTGTAATGTAGAGGAGATGTATGGCTGAAAATGATAGACCAAATTGTCCACCCCACAATGCCTCTCTCTCCATTTATGATATGTGTAGGACTCCTGATGTTCTTGGGCTGGAACAATGTTGTCCTTAAGAGACCAAAATACATCCTAACTCTATAGGATCCAATCTTTGGTTCTACGAACCTTGTTTGCCAAAGTCATTCCACACATAGTAAATAGAACATCATCACCATATGGAACCAAAAGGAGAAATCATTAGGAGAATTTTGATGTCTAAATTGGGCCTCCTAGGAAAAATGTACAACAAAATTAAACTTTATAAGAACCAATAGGATTCAAGATGATGATGTCAACCATGGGGGATGATTCACTATTTTTTAATTAAAAAATTAAAAAACAATAAAATAATAAAACTACCTTTTTAACTCATATTTTCAACTTATCTCCCAAAGTTTTTACTCAAATTTCAAGCAGGAGTACTCGTTGGATGATGTAATCAAATTTTATTTTATTATTTCCACTATTATTTTATAATTTCTTTAGGAGGCCCATTTTAGACCTCAAAATTCCCCTAATGATACTAAGTGCCATATTAAATGTCGGGTGGTTACAATAGTCGCCCAAGTGGAACCAGTGCAGTTTGGCTCCTTGCTGCCCCTAAATGTAATGTGGCAAGTAGCTCCCCAACCACCACTTGTTGTTTCTGTCCGCTCATCTATTTGGGAGTATTAAATGGCCTTTGGTGTCAACTGAGTTTACCCAAAATAGAAAAATACTTGCCCAAAGCCATAGAAGAAGGGGCTAGCTCTATCACTGAATTTCGTCTTAATAAGACCATGAAGTCCAAGGAGAGGCTTACCCTCTTGTGGAAAAAAGTACTGCAAATAAATGGAAAATGAATGCAAATACTTTATTAGTTGATCAATAAGTACAAAGACACAACCCTTACCTTGTACTGTTGGCACGATGGTCATGAGTTCCATAGATGCGCTCTCCCATCTCTCTCCCAGAAGAGGAAGTGGTTGTAACAACCTTGCAGGATGGTTGTTTCCCTCCTCATTCTTCAAGAAAAATACACATTCCTTGATATGCTAGAGCACATCCTCCTTGATACCCTCCCATGAGAACCTTTCCCAAATGGCCTAACATTTCCTGATGAAATCCTAGTGACCGAAAAGGAGTGAGTCACGTGTTGCATGTAGTATCTTCTCTTGAGCTTGGAATATCTTGTCAATAAGACTCGACCCTAGTAATATATGACTCCATACACCACTCTATACCTCTCATCAGTAACCTTTCCATCAATTACTTCACATGTGAAGTGGTTTTTGGAATACTCCACCAATAGTTGGGACCCCAAATATGGATCTATATCCCTTAATGACAGCATTGATGGTTTCTATAATAAGGCACCTGTAACCTTATAGCTCCCCTCTTTGACATGTTCAATGCCAAAGTCACATGCCAGAGTACTGCTATCCCACTTTTTTTGCCTCTCTTAAAGCTATTTCTACTCAAGAAAACATTGAAGTTTATGGTGGTCAATCTTCACTTGGAAGCTATTTCCCATCCAAAACCCCCCGAGTTTAGTCAATGCATGTATGAATACTAGCAACACTATATTGTATATGGAATAATCCTTCCAATGTGGAAGTATATTCTAACTCTCAAAGGCTACGACATAGCCCTATTGCACCATACTTGTGCCATCATCCGCTCCTAAAGCACCACCTTTCAATGCAAAAGGCTTGGTGAGAGTTGGTAATATAGATACCAAACAAATATTCATCTCCTCCTTAAGCCAATCAAAGGCCCTCTGCGATGTGTTGGTCCCATACAAGGCTCTCCTCTTAGCCAGATCTATGAGTTGTGTCACTTGTTGTGAGAACTCTTTAACCAAATTCTAATTCGAGGGCCTCCCTAATGGAATGCCTCCAAATAATAAAACATCATGGCCAGAGTAAACTACATATGTGAGTGGATAGATTTTTCTTGGCTTCTTCTACACAAATCAGTATCCATCTTATGTGTGGAGGCTTCCTGAGGTGCATAGGTATGCATGCCTCTGATATTTTAATTATTACCACTCTTCTTTTCTATCCATGCCATTTGCAAGACCTCCCAATATGTAGTGACATCCCCCATTGTAATCAGCCACTACACACCCAATATCATATTAGTGTCATGGGTCTTGACCACAAAAAAGTGATATATGAGGGTGTATGCCCCAAAATTCATAGTCAATTTCAGAACACACTCCCCCCACTGCTTAGTCCCAGTGACCACAACTGAGAATCCTTTAGAATCACTAGTGGGTATGTCTCCCCTTTGCATTAGTTGGGCTTCAATAGGATTGTGGGTAGTCCCACTTTCTATCAATACCGACACATGATGTTCATATATTGTGCCTTGGTCTCCCAATGTTAGATTCTTTGGAACTCCCTGCAAGGATGCAAGGGCTCCTCTAGTTGGAGCAATTACTCCATTTCCACCTCTAGGTGGTGGCGAATCTCCTCCCGGTGCTACAACATTGGTATCTCCTTCCATATTTTCCTCTTCCTCCTCATCATTATTAGAGAATACCTCATCATCACTAAGAGACCCTTTGTCTTGGTCCTCTTTTGAAGGAGAAAAATTCATAGCTTCCTAAGAAGAGAACTCTTGCTAAAGGGGGGTTCTTTCCATTGGAAAAGTATTTTGCAAGTCTCTAACCCTCTTAATGGCATCATGGAGCATAGTTGGTCTAGTGGATTATACTAACTTATGCAAAGGCTCTCCTAGCCCATCAATAAACATACACACCCTTCTCACTGCAGATAGATCTGGAACCATGACTACAAGTTTCAGGAATTCAGAGATATGAGTCTTTGGATCTCCTGACTACTTGAGCTTATCTAGCTCAAAAAAATGAGCTTTTCGATCTCTTCAGTCAAATATTTCCACAAAACTCTATGTGAATTCTGCATAAGCAGTTATACTGGCATGCCCTAATGTAGATAGCCCATGAAACCACCACTCGTGTGCTTCACCTTCAAGGTGCAGTGTTGATATATTAATGGCCTCCATCTCTGAAACTCAGTTCAGCTAGAAATAGATGTATAATTTCTCTACCGAAGCCTATCTGTGCACTTGGGTGACCCATCAAAAGCAGGTAGAAAGAATCTACCCAAATATTTTTGCAAACCATTGTTTTACATGTACCCTGTACCTCTATTGTGATTTTTGGGTCTTCTATTATCCTTGATATGACATAACCTTTGGAAGTTTAGATGCTCTTTGAACCTATGAGATTGAGATTCATATTCTAGGATATAATCACCAAGAGTATCCTCCTTTTGTTTTCCTCCTACCTCATTTCCTATGGCTAGGAATGTACGCATGGTGGAGCGTTGTGGAACAGGCTATAATGCTGATTTATCACACCAATAATGTGAGGTGGTGGAACTCTCTCCATGTTGAGACCTTCTTGGGGTCTCCTTCTGTCTTTCCTTCCTCATCTCCTTGATTTCTCTGGAAATATCCTGCATAGTTTGGAGAAGAAGTTTTGGAATGTTGGGTGTGTGTTATATTCTTTTTACGACTAGCCTCATGGGCTGTACATTGCGCCAGGCACAGCAAGAGGGTCACAGGGGGGGCGGCAGCCCCCCCTGTCGGGGTCCGGGGCAGTGCCCAACAAAATTTTTTTTGGTGTGCGGTCCCACTCATAGGCGGACCCACCCATGTTTTGTGCATGATTTTGCACATTGTTTTTTTTGGGGTATGATGGTTTTCGACCCCTGGTATTTTGTAGATCTGGTCAAGGGAACTACGGTTATGTTCTAATCCAAGGTTAATGGATTGGGGTTTATGTATGCTTCGGCATGTATATATATATGTGTTGTAACACTAAAAGGATTATAATGAAAAATCAAGCTGGTCATCCTGATTTGGGATCCAGGGGAAATTCTCTGTGTTTATTTGTTTTATGTTTTATTCTCTCACTATTGTTTATTTTCTGTTATAAGATTCGTGTGTAGATAATTTCTGTTCAAGGTTAAAACCTACGTTTGGTATCAGAGCTGTTTCGGCTTCAAGGGGATGCCTTTGCTGCTGAGGGTTTTTTTCTCAGGCCTGAGGTAGATCCTGTTCAGTGGGAGATCTGCGGGATCAATTCTTGTGGTGAAAAGTGTGGCAGTGGAAGATAGAGATCGAGAAATTTAATGGTCAGAGTTTTGAGTTATGGAAGCTCAAGATGGAGGATCTGTTGGTGGATAAAGATCAGTGGATCACGGTAGATCCAGGTTCTAAACCAACGTCAATGTCAGACAAAGACTGGAAGAAGCTGGATCGGAAGGCTAAGAGCACAATATGGTTGTGTGTCTTAGATTCAGTATTTTTGAATGTATTTGGGGAAGCTACGACGAAGAATTTTTGGGAAAAACTTGGGACTTTGTACCAATCTAAGTCTTTGGTGAATAAGTTGTTCCTATAGAAAAAGATGTATAACCTGAGGATGAAGGATGGAGACTCGGTGACAGAGTATCTGAATGCCTTCAATACTGTGGTAAGTCAGTTTTCATCTGTTGATATTAAAATCTTAGATGAAGATAAGTGCATCAGTTTGTTGTGTTCTCTACCAGACTCGTGGGATAGTATGGTTATTGCAATAGGCAGTAATACAACTACCTTGAATTTTGATGACATTGTCTCAGCCTTGCTATCAGAGCAAATGAGACGGAGAAATATGGAGGGTCAAAATGGAGATGCCTTATCTGTACGAGGAAGGTCCCAAAAAATAAACAAGAATAAGGTTTCGAGTGGGAGATCTAAATCTAGAGGGAGATCTAAATCTCTTGGAAATTTTGTAAAGGTATGATGGAAATGCGGAAAGGAAGGGCACTACAAAAAGGAGTGCAGATCTAAAGCTCCTGAGAAAGGAAAGGGATCTGATGATGCTCCTTCTGCAGAGGCCAAAACCACCTCGGATGAAGGTGGGGATGTGTATTTGGATTCTTCTTCAAGTACACATGTAGATCATGAGTCATGGCTGATTGACTCAGGTGCATCCTTTCACTTCACTCCCCATAGGGAGTGGTTCAGTGAGTATGAGAAATATGATGGTGGTGATGTCTTCCTAGGGGATGATAGGAAGGCCAGAATCGTCGGACGTGGAAAGGTCAAGCTGAAGCTGCAAGGTGGAAGGATTAGAACACTTCCTGGTGTTCTGCATATTCCTACATTGGCCAGAAATCTGATTTCCGTAAGCAAGATGGATGATGCAGGTGTAAAAACAGTGTTCGAGAAAGATGCCTGCAAGATGGTTCGGGGAGCACTGGTATTAATGCGGGGAGTTCGGACTGGAACTCTGTACAAGCTACAAGGTAGCATTGTTATTGATGGGTGTAACAGTTCTATGGTTCCTGAAAGTGGAGCGGAAAGCCTAGCTGTCTCTGGAGAAAAGACCATGCTATGGCATCAAAGGCTTGGACATATTGGAGAGAAGGGCCTTCAGATACTACATAGAAATGGTATGGTATAAGGTATGTATAATTTCTCTTTGGATTTCGATTTCTGTGAACATTGTGTATATGGGAAGCAGAATCAGGTGAGTTTTCCTTCTGGTGCTAAGAGGGCGAACAAGATATTAGAACTTGTGCACAGTGATGTGTTTGGACCTGTGTCAGTTCCATCACTGGGAAAGTCTGTGTACTATGTTTTATTCATAGATGACTTCTCAAGGAATACATGGATATATTTCTTGAGGAAGAAATCTGAAGTCTTTGACAAATTTAAAGAATTGAAGGCACTGGTGGAAAACCAGACAGAGAATAAGATAAAGGCACTGAGGACAAATAATGGTGGGGAGTTTTGCAAGAAGGAATTTGAAGAGTTTTGTAATAAGTGTGGTATAGCACGACAGAAGACTACTCCATACACACCTCAAAAAAATGGAGTTGCAGAAAGAATGAATAGAATGTTGATGGAAAAGGCAAGAAGCATGCTCAGTGGTACCAGGCTAGGACAAGAATTATGGGCAGAGACAGTGGAGACTGCATGTTACTTAGTTAATAGATCTCCTTCATCGGCGTTGGAGGATAAGACTCCACATGAGGTATGGACTGGTAAGAAACCCTCTCTTTCACATCTAAGGGTATTTGGATGTGATGCATATGCACATGTTCCAAAGGAGAAAATGACCAAGTTGGATAATAAATCTGAAAGGTGCATCTTTATTGGCTATAAGGATGGTTTAAAGGGTTATAAGCTTTGGAACCCAAAAACAAGGAAGGCTATGTATAGCCGAGATGTGGTGTTTAGAGAGGTGAAAGATGTTGTTACACATGAATTCCTACCAAAGGAACCTGAGAAGATAAAGTTTGAGCTAAAGGAGTATGAATCAGACTCTACAACAGAAGAATATTCAGAAGAGGAAGAGCCACAAACGCTAGCTTTGAGAAGATCAGTTCAGGAAAGAAGGAAACCAAAAAGGTATAGTCCATCTGCTTTATGTTCAGGTTTTTCCTTAAATATAACTGATGATGATCCCAGAATTGTTAGGGAGGCAGTAGATTCAGAGGATGGAAAACTATCGAAGGAGGCCATGGTTGATGAAATGACATCCTTGCATAAGAATGAGGCATGGGATTTTGTGGAGTTGCCGGCTAGAAGGAAGCCCATCATGAGAAAATGGGTTTTTAAGAAGAAGATGAATGTAGAAGGCAAGGTGGAGAAATACAAAGCTCGGTTGGTAGCCAAAGATTATTCGCAAGTGCCGGGAATTGATTTTGGTGATATTTTTTCTCCTATTGCCAAAGTTACTTCTATTAGATTACTTTTATCTGTTGCTGCTGCATTTGATTTTGAGATAGAACAGATGGATGTGAAGACAACATTCTTGCCGAATCTGAAAGTCCACATGAGAGAAGCAGCATGAAGGCTTTATGGTGAAGGATAAGAAAAGAGCGTTGTGCAAGTTGAAGATGTCTAAAAAGTGGGTTAAAGCAGTGCCAACAGGATGTGGTATCGGAAAATTTGATACCTATATATGGGAGGACTTGGCTTCTAGAAGCAAAGGGAGGATCCTTTGTTTTATTTTAAATTAATTGGTGACCATGTTATTTATTTGGTCTTGTATGTGGATGATATGTTGTTGATTGGAAATGACAAAGAAATTATCCAAGATTTGAAGACCCAACTTTTCTCCAAATTCGACATGAAGAATCTTGGTGCTACAAACTATATTTTGGGCATGGAAATTAAGAGAGATTAGGCAAAGAGGAAGCTCTGGTTAAACCAGAGGAAGTATTTCAAGACTATATTGCAGAGGTTCAATATGCAAGATAGTAAGCCGGTGAGCGTTCCTATTCCTGTAGGTGCAAAGTTGTCTGTTGAACAGTGTCCCAAGACACAAGAAGAAGAGGAGGATATGTCTCGTGTTCCATATGCAAGTGCAGTGGGTAGCCTGATGTATGCAATGGTCTGTACTAGACCAGACATTTCACATGCAGTGGGAGTATTGAGCTTGGGGTTTATATCAAACCCGGGGAAGGAGCATTGGACGATGGTGGGCGGGTTTCGGATATTTATGTGGCACTAGTGATTATGGCTTGTGCTACCCGAGAAGACCAGGGATTAGAAAAAATTTTTGGACATTCGTGGTTTTTTGATGCGGTATAGAGGCTGGAGATCTGAATATTGAAGAATCTACAAGTGGGTATGTGTTTAACCTATTTGGAGGTGAAAATTGAATGAATGATAAAAGACGATGCTGTAGTGGCGCTTTCAACTGAGAGGTAGAATACATAGCGACCACTCTTTAAGCAAGGCAGTTTAGTTCTTGAGAGATTGTGTTCAAGTATGGGGTTGGTACGGTAAGCTATAAGGATAGTAGCTGATAGCTGAGAGCACAATGTTGGCTAAGGCCACCTTATCATTTAAAGATAAGCACATTGATGTTCAATATCACTTTGTTAGAGATATGGTTGAGGCTAAAAGGGTGTTGCTGGTAAAGGTGGACACTTTGAAGAATGTTGCAGATGCATTGACAAAATTGAGAATGCAGCAAGCACTCAAAAGTTCTCTTGGTGTAGAGAAAAAATGGGTGTTGAAGAATTTGCCAAATGACTAAGCTCTCCTGTGGCCCCTTGTGGAAAGAAAACAACAAGTGGGAGAATGTTGGGTGTGTGTTATATTCTTTCCACGACTAGCCCCAAGGGTTACACGTTGCACTGGGCGCAATAGGGGGGTCACAGGGGGGGTGACAACCCCCCTTGTTAGGGTCTGGGGCAGCACCCCGGCGAAATTTTTTTTTGGTGTGCGGTCCCACTCATAGGCAGACCCACCCATGTTTTGTGCATGAGTTTGCACATGGTGTTTTTTGGGGTACGATGGTTTTCAACCCTTGGTATTTTGTAGATCCGGTCAGGGGAACTATGGTGATGTTCTTGTTGGCAATATGATGCAGAGTGTTGTCCTTGATGGCAACCCACTGAATGAAGATGAAGACATGAGATTGTTGACTTGTGTTGTCCTTGATGGAAATCTACCTGATGAAGTTATTCTTGACTTGATGAACTTGGTAAATGATGTAAATATGATATGAAGTGATGTTTGTTAGCAATATGATGATGAGTGTTGTCCTTGAATGGCAAGATGATGGCAACTTACTTGATGAAGTTGTGCTTGATAGAACATGTCTTGATGAACTAAATCTGATGTATCTACAGTGAGTACAGAAGGCAATGAAGAAAGGAATTTAGCATGTGATAGATCTATGATAAAAAGAGTATGTCTCTAGGCATACGCAAATTTGTCTAGGGGGAGTCGCGTATGCATGCGGGAAACAACGTTCCAAGTCGCGTATGGGAAAAAGTGCTCATAAAGTGCAAAACCAGGGGTAACCACCATGGTATTGACCCATTGTATTGAGTAATGATTCGTCTATGTGACCCCGTCCAGGAATACCATCGGAAGTAATGTAGTTTTGGGCTCATGGTATTGAAAAAGGGGCCCATGGTATTGAAGGATCATGGTATTGAAAAAGGGGCCCGTGGTATTGAAAAAGGATAAACCTATATAAGGAGAAGAAATTCATTGTGCAAATCGTGAGAGTGGGGGCAAGATGTCTGAGCTTGAATGAATACTTCTCTCTGAAGTAGATCTGAATGGAAAGGGTTACAGTTGAATGAATAGATCTGAATGGATGAGGCACCAATGATAAAGAAGGGGATCTAGATCTGAAATGTACTTGTATTTTCTAGATCTGTTTATGGAGTGATTAGATCTGTGATGAGGCGAACATCTGTCTAAGGTAAAGGGTAAAATCTGAAGTGATGTATCTATTGTGAAGAATTGCAATGACATAAAAGTCTGAAGAACCATACGCTAGTTCGCCGAAGGGGAAGCGCGTATGCGCAATGAAATTGGATCTATAATATGTACAGAAGTATACGCTGGTTTATGTGAACGGAAGTGCGTATATACGCGACATCAGTGAAAGGAAAATGCATATGCAAACTAGGGTTTGTTGAAGTCTATGGTAAGAAAAGTCTGATCTGTTCTGCTGGTTTACAGATATCTGTCAATGAGTTATATGTATCAGTTTCATGTTTGACTGTGCTTAAAAATATGGAGTGGGTCCAGTCTGAAAATATGATGAAACGTGGCCTGCAAGTTTTGCTCTATTGAAGTTGTTTGGATCCAGTGTGAAAATTGATGAAACATGGTCCATAGAGGTGCTGAGGGTTGTAGCCTTCAGTCAGGGGGTCATAGCTCCCTTCCAGGTGAGGCTGGTAAACGAGAGTTGTGGGGTCGTAGCTCCCTTCCGTGAGAGGCCTATAAACGAGTCTTCCAGGAGAGGTCAGAACGATACAGGGCACCAAGGTACGGCAGGAGTTTGCACCAAGACATATGTTGTAAGATGTTTTCTCTATAATAAAATATTGAAGGCTGAGCAATTGCAGCGGTGGTTTTCTCTCGACTTGGGTTTCCACCTAAAAATCCTGGTGTTCATGTGTGATGCTTTGTGTGATGGTTTATTCTGTTGTTACTACACATGCTTACTATTAACTTAACATCATATGAATGAATAGTGCAAAGAACTAAGTTAATAAATATCTGCATATTTAGATCTCTGCTAGTACGTGAGTTGTATGAAGGATATCCACGTGTATATGCGAGTTTACTAAAGGAAAGTAGCGTATGGGTTTTAGAGAGTGAAAAAGTAAAAAGCTCAATATGCGCAAATGACTACCCCCCCCCTCTCGGTATTTTTCCCAACAATTGCACGAGGCGGTCCTTCTACGAAGCTCGACGCTCAAGGAGATCCGTCAAGTAATGGAAGCCGCAAGAGTGATGTCGCAGAAGTACTTATCGTAATGGAAGCACCGATATTCGGGAAGGTGAATAAATAAAATTGTATCCGCAAAGTTCTTGGTGCGTATGTATGGGCAATCGTTGAAGAAGGCTATCGAATACTCATTAGGTATTCTACTCGACAAACAGGAAGAAGAATTATGAAATCAATGCCAAAGCAAGAAATGTCTTGTTAGGGAAGCATGTTCCATCCGAATTTGCTAAAGTGATGCAACAACATTCAAGAAAAAGAAATATGGGGACAAAATCATTCTGCCAAGTGAAGGAGACACAAAGGTAAAAAGTGCAAAACTCCAAACTCTTAGAATTGAATATGAAAATTTGAAGACGCATAGTGATGAGAGTATTGCCAGTTTCTTTTTACGTATAGATGATATTGTAAATCGTATGAGAAGTTTGGGTGAAACCATAACCGATACTACTCTGGTGGAAAAATTCTTAAGATCTTTGACTTCAAATTTTGAGTCAAAAGTATCAGTTATTGAAGAAAGGCAAGATCTGCAAACTCTTACTATTGTTCAACTACATGGTATTCTGACTGCTTATGAAATGAGACAAGGAGGTCCCTCTCAAATCAAAGAAGCTACTTTTAAGGCGTGTGGAAAAGGAAAAGAAAAGGAAGTTGTCAAGGAATCAAGTTACATATCAGAAGAAGAAGAAGCGAATTTCGTGAGAAAACTCCAACTAGGAACTGGAAGATTCAAAGGTAAGCTTCCCTTCAAATGTTTTGAGTGTGGAAAAGTTGGTCACTCTGCTGCTAAATGTCCTTATAAAGAAAAACATGGTAAAGGAAAACAATTTGAAAAGAGGAAGAGTTATTATGCAAATGAAGATGATGATGAAGTGTCCGTGAAGATGAAGAAGATTCTGACCAAGATCTGAAAGTGCTCATGGCAAAGAAGCAAAAGAAGAAGCCTACTCGAAACAAGGAGATACCTCAAAAATCATGTATAGCAAAAATTGAAGAAGATGAAACAGATTTTGACGAAGCTCTACAAGTGCTCATGGCAAAGAGGAAAAATAAGAAGGCTACTCGAAGTAAGGAGATATCTCAGAAAATTGAAGAAGATGATTCAGAGAATGATTTGGGCCCGTGTGCAAGCAATGGTGTAGAAATTGAAAGTAAAGTTGTGATCTAGAACAGTTTAATAAGATCAAAGTTGAAGAACAACAATAGGAATGATAAGAAAGATTCTATCTACAAAGAGATGATCTCTCAAATGAAAGATCAAATAGAAATGTCGAATGGACAGGTGGAGGACAAAGGTTTCATACTTATGCATCCAATCGAATTAAAGAACTAGAAGCAGTAAATCAACAATTCAAATGTAGATTCTAAAGATCAAGCAAGAAGAATGAAGGATTCTGAAGCTCTAAATTATCTTTCTACAAACAGATTCTGAAGAGATCAAATAAGAAGAATAAAGAACCTCTGGCTATTTGAAAAGGAAGGCCTCAAGCGTAAAATCATCTCTCTGAAAGCAGATCTCGAAGCATCGAACAAGAAGAATGAGGAACTCTTACAAACTTTTGAAGAACAAGAAAATGGGTTGAAAGAAGAGATCTTAAATTTGAATGATCAAGTAGAAGAAGGAAAAAGGGTTGAAGAAAGCATGAAGAAGCAATGCCAAGTCTTGGAGGTGGAGGTAAACATTCTCAAAGGTAAATTAGAAGAAAAGGTTAAACTTTTGAGGTTTCAAGATAGTACTAAGATTTTGGATAATATTTTGAGTAATCAAAGGTCTCCTACTATCAAACTTGGTCTGGGTTTTCATGAAACGGTCAAAGGAGAATCTAGTTCGCAAGGAAGTGCTAAAAATTCAGAGGATGTCAATACAAAACCTGAAGTGTTGAAAGAAACAAAAGTTCAACCAACAATGAGGAAATCTCAAAGGATATCATTCAAGACTGTTGAATGCTTAAAACAGTAATTATAGGCATGTTGGTAAATTACAGTAGAGCAGATCATTTAAAATTTCAATCAAACAAGCTCCTATACAGAAAATTTGTTTCTTCAAGGGATATGTTTTCGTAACAAGTAGCATACAGTAAATGACAGGGAAGAGGAAGATTAGAAGACTATGACTATTATATCGTATGCTTTCCTTCTTTCCGATACATGAGATGTTATTCTAAAATAAGTAGACATGTAGAAAAGAATGCAGGTTGAACAAGATATGAGAAATTGATAACTTCCAAAGACACAAATAGAAAGTTCCAAGTTCCAACAACTGGAAAACATGAGGACTCCATCAAACGTGAGGGTTTGATTCATACGCCATCCGCTTCAAGCTTACTTCTCTTATTGGCTGTAGGAATGATGTGGGATACATTATGAGATTTAGTAATGTATCGTCACAGGGGGAGCAATGTATGATGACTCTCATGGTTGATTTTATTTTTCTGGTTATATGTATTTCTGACAGAGCATCTGATATGAAGAAGACAGGTACAGGAAGTACAAGTTCAGGGGGAGATGAAGGAATGTGAAAAAATTCTATGCTTCACTTTCCATACGCGGGTTAGATGAACAAAAGTCGCGTATACACGCGAGTTACAGTAGACACAGTCGCGTATGCATTTATGATAAGAGAATTGGGATGACAGCTGAAGATCAGGAGCAGAGGTTCAGGGGGAGCATCAGTCTGACTATTAATAAATGTATTATTGACTCAATATCAGCTTAGTTTCTCAGTTCTAAATTATGATGATAAGATACTTGGTTACTTATGTTGAAGATTATGGATGAGTCCTATTTGCTTGTTGATGAAGAGTATTTTTTGTTGAGATGAAAGTCTTATAATTCAGAGATAAGGACAAATCTTGCAGAGATTGTTGCTGATGACTTGCTAATAAAGGTATTCAGGTTGCACAAGTTAAGAAGGAGTACTGGTTCAGGGGGAGCAACAGGTTGAATATTAATGATTGCATTGTTGGCAATATGACTGCTTATTCTTTGGTTTTTGTGATACTCATGCTCAAATGATGATGACTTGGTACATGGCTCATTATGATGAGATTTTGAGCCCTGGTTGCTGATAAGTATCTTTTGTGCTCACACATGGAAGAGTTGGATGTCGTTTGATTCAGAAATATGAATAGATCATGCAGAGTTTGTTACTATGGTTGAGATCTTTTGCCTACATATGTTACTTCATATTAAATCTTGAAGATCTTGATGATATTGGACCACATGGATGATTGCATGACACATATTTGAAGATGTTGTTCTGGTATGATAATCTCTCTTGAAAAGATTGTACTGATGCTGCAAAGGATCTGAAGGCTTGGTTATTAATGTGCTTATGCTACAACCGTTGGATGACGCTTGAAGACACAATTACACTGTTCTATCTATCTGTAATCCAGGGAAGCATTCAAATATCCCAGAAAGAAGCTGAACACTGTCTTGTCCTCACAGAGGATCAGATCTGGTTAAAATATAGAAGATGGTATTGGATACGCAGATTTCATAAAACACAGTCGCGTATATATGCAAGTTCATCCACATAAAACCGCGTATGTCTGATTGCTGAAAAATTTCTGCTTAGGGGTGAGTTTTCTTCAGCACAGCTATAGTGCTGTTTGGTATCTATGATACTGTTTGGTATCTCTGGTGGTGTTCCAGTTCTCATAATTCTATTTCTAATGTTTTGATAAAGATGCCTTGATGATTTGTTGGTGAAAGTGTTCAGGATGCACAAACTAAGGGGGAGCCTTAGTCATATGGAAAGGATGTTCGGATGCACATTTTCAGGGGGAGCCCTAGTCTTGCTGAGTATAATGCATTGTTGGCATTATGGTGGTTCTGATATATGATCTCTCTTGAGGTTTTTCTGGTCTTGGTCATAATTGGTCATATTTTTATTTTGATGAAAAGGTCTTGTTGAGACCCATGATGTAAAATTGTAATATTCAGTCATGTAAGGACTTGTAAAATTTGTAAACCCACTTGGTTGGGTAGCTGAGTCAAATTTTGTAAACCCACTTGGTTGGGTAGTTGAATTGAAATGTGTAAACCCACTTGGTTGGGTATTTGAGTCTCATATGTAAATCCACTTGTTTGGATATTTGATGTAAGTATGAGACTTTGGTGATAGGACGTTCATAGAGTCATGTACTTCATTGGAAAACATGTTTGAAGATTCAGCATGAACTCAGGGGGAGCTTGGCCACTTCAGTATATATCATATTTGCAGAATGCTTCTTCTACATGAGGAGAAAAGGGGGAGAGTATGTTGGTTTTGATCCACCCTTTGCCCTTGATGTCAAAGGGGGAGAGTGACATGGTGTTTGAATGAAGGAAAAGAATGGTGTTAAAAATGGGGAATGTGACATGGAGTCCTTGTATTCTTAATGTACCTATCTGTTGTGGTAACCAAACACCATCATGGTTGCCATCACGTCCAAAGGGGGAGATTGTTGGCAATATGATGCAGAGTGTTGTCCTTGATGGCAACCCACTGAATGAAGATGAAGACATGAGATTGTTGACTTGTGTTGTCCTTGATGGCAATCCACCTGATGAAGTTATTCTTGACTTGATGAACTTGGTAAATGATTTAAATCTGATATGAAGTGATGTTTGTTAGCAATATGATGATGAGTGTTGTCCTTGAATGGCAAGATGATGGCAACTTACTTGATGAAGTTGTGCTTGATAGAACATGTCTTGATGAACTAAATCTGATGTATCTACAGTGAGTACAGAAGGCAATGAAGAAAGGAATTTAGCATGTGATAGATCTATGATAAAAAGAGTATGTCTCTAGGCATACGCAAATTTGTCTAGGGGGAGTCGCGTATGCATGCGGGAAACAACGTTCCAAGTCGCGTATGGGAAAAAGTGCTCATAAAGTGCAAAACCAGGGGTAACCACCATGGTATTGACCCATTGTATTGAGTAATGATTCGTCTATGTGACCCCGTCCAGGAATACCATCGGAAGTAATGTAGTTTTGGGCTCATGGTATTGAAAAAGGGGCCCATGGTATTGAAGGATCATGGTATTGAAAAAGGGGCCCGTGGTATTGAAAAAGGATAAACCTATATAAGGAGAAGAAATTCATTGTGCAAATCGTGAGAGTGGGGGCAAGATGTCTGAGCTTGAATGAATACTTCTCTCTGAAGTAGATCTGAATGGAAAGGGTTACAGTTGAATGAATAGATCTGAATGGATGAGGCACCAATGATAAAGAAGGGGATCTAGATCTGAAATGTACTTGTATTTTCTAGATCTGTTTATGGAGTGATTAGATCTGTGATGAGGCGAACATCTGTCTAAGGTAAAGGGTAAAATCTGAAGTGATGTATCTATTGTGAAGAATTGCAATGACATAAAAGTCTGAAGAACCATACGCTAGTTCGCCGAAGGGGAAGCGCGTATGCGCAATGAAATTGGATCTATAATATGTACAGAAGTATACGCTGGTTTATGTGAACGGAAGTGCGTATATACGCGACATCAGTGAAAGGAAAATGCATATGCAAACTAGGGTTTGTTGAAGTCTATGGTAAGAAAAGTCTGATCTGTTCTGCTGGTTTACAGATATCTGTCAATGAGTTATATGTATCAGTTTCATGTTTGACTGTGCTTAAAAATATGGAGTGGGTCCAGTCTGAAAATATGATGAAACGTGGCCTGCAAGTTTTGCTCTATTGAAGTTGTTTGGATCCAGTGTGAAAATTGATGAAACATGGTCCATAGAGGTGCTGAGGGTTGTAGCCTTCAGTCAGGGGGTCATAGCTCCCTTCCAGGTGAGGCTGGTAAACGAGAGCAGGGGGTTGTAGCTCCCTTCCAGGAGAGGCTGGTAAACGAGTCAGGGGGTTGGAGCTCCCTTCTAGGAGAGGCTGGTAAACGAGCGCAGGTGGGTGCCTACGTGGTGGTAGGAGTCTGCACCAGCACATATGTTGTAAGATGTTTTCTCTATAATAAAATATTGAAGGCTGAGCAACTGCAGTGGTGGTTTTCTCCCGACTTGGGTTTCCACCTAAAAATCCTGGTGTCCATGTGTGATGCTTTGTGTGATGGTTTATTCTGTTGTTTCTACACATGTTTACTGTTAACTTAACATCAGATGAATGAATAGTGCAAAGAACTAAGTTAATAAATATCTTCATAATTAGATCTCTGCTAATACGCGAGTTGTATGAAGGATATCCGCGTGTATACACGAGTTTGCTAAAGGAAAGTAGCGTATGGGTTTTAGAGAGTGAAAAAGTAAGAAAAATTTACGATTATACGAAGGAATGCGGATTCACCGCCCCCCCCCCCCCTCTCAGTATTTTTCCCAACAGTTCTAATATAGGGTTAATGGATTGGGGTTTATGTATGCTTCGGCATGTATATATATGTGTTGTAACACTAAAAGGATTATAATGAAAAATCAAGATGGTCATCTCGATTTGGGATCCAGGGGAAATTCTCTGTGTTTATCTGTTTTATGTTTTATGCTCTTGCTATTGTTTATTTTCTGTTATAAGATTCGTGTGTAGATCATTTTTGTTCAGGGTTAAAACCTACATGGAAACTCTCTTTCCTCCATTGCTCCAGATTTATAAATGTAGTACCCCATAGGATGAGCCAATATTATGCTCTAATAACACTGTAATATTCAAAATTAGGAAAAATATGAATATAGCATACAAAATTGGAAAATGAAGTAAATATCAATACATTAAAACATGAGAAGACCATAGAATCATTTCATTATGTATAACAACAACAAATAAGTACAATATCTTGAGGAAAAATGCACTCAAGCTAGGCAAGAAAAGCCTCCAATGATCAAATACACTCAAACATGAATTGTTGTTGCTACTCAAAATGCCAGAGGACCATGAGAGCATAGACCCAATGAGTGTAACTGCTACTGGAAAATGGAAATACAAATATCTGCTAACATAATTCTCAAAAAGTGCCAGGATTAGAGATCTAAGGTCCCAAGCACAATTCAGCTGATACATTATCCACATTCACATTAAAAGTGTTTTTATTCATACTAAAGATATTTATGGGTGTATTTTCCCACTTATTCATCTATCTTATTAGGAAAATAAAAAATTAATATTCTAACTAGTTGAAAGCTAATTATGAATATTACAATTTACCCTTTCCTAAATCAATTCTCCATTCAACTTCACCAATTGAACTACGCCTCTATCAATGATATGCTTGATAATAAATGGACCCAACCAATGCATTATAAATTTCCCCAGATATTTTACAAACTTATTTTCATAAAGGAGGGCAATGTTTGCTACCTTGAACTTCTTCTTCTTGATATGTCTGTCATTCCAGGCATTCTATCTTGGTTTCTGCACTTGCTGATGGAATCCTGCTATAAATATTTCTTCTTCCAAGGAAATAAATTGTGACATTCTTTCCTCCATTGTTTCAGGGTCTTCCATATCAATGAGGGCTACCATTCTCAAACTGAGCACAATCTACTCAATAAGAATCACAACTTCTTGCCCATACACCAACCTGAAGGGTGTCTGATCCGTCAAATTCTTACATGTGGTCCTATAAGCCCATATCACAGCTATAATTCTAAGGTCTAAGTCATCTCTATTCACATTGCATACTTTGGTGAGTGCATTATCCAAAATATGATTAAATGATTCCATTGTTCCATTGGCCTGAGGGTGATAAGAAGTAATCTTTTGATGATAGACTTGGAACTCCTCAGTAAATTCTTAAATAATCTTATTTAGGAAGTGTGAGCCTTGGTCACTCATCAAGATCTTTAGGCATCCAAATATAGAAAATATGTATTCAAAAATAAACTTTGTTGCATCCTTTGACTAGTTGTGTTTCTACCCATCATGTTAGAAAATCAGTCGCAGTAATTATGTACCTCGCACTAGTCTTTTTCCTAGGTGGATTGATGGGTCCAATAAAATAAATGGCCCATTTATCAAAATCCTTCAATGTAATTTATGGTACTAATGGAATCTCGTCTCTTCTAGAAGGTTGCCCTTTTCTTTGACACAAATCACATGCTCTATAATACTCCTTTGCATTCTTATGTAGTGTAGGCCACCACAATCCTTCTCTCAAAATATATTTCGCGGTAGCTTTTCCTACATAATGTCCACCAGCTGTGCCTCCATGAGCTTCTTCTAGAATCATCAATATTTCGTGTTCAAGAGCATATTTTCGCAATATCTTATCTGGTCCCATCTTATACAATTATCCTACTATCAATGAAAATGCATCAACCTTCACCACCAATTATTTCTTCTGTTGCGTAGTATATTTTGAAGGAGCCATCCCTATGGTCAAAAATTGAATAATGTCTGCAAAATGGTCATATTATACTCTGATTGCAAATAAATACACCTGAGGTAGATTATACTCTATGTTGGTTTGTTCTTCTCCTATTTCCAATATTGATAGATGGTCAGGTCCTGCATTTAGCCTTTCTGGTTTAACAATGACTTCAAAGTCATACTCATGAAATAAAAATAAAAATATGCAAATATTCCCTCCTAGTATAGGCTTATTAACCAAATACTTTAGTGCATAATGATTTGTAAACATATTAAAATATGATCCCAACAAATAATGTATGAAATTTTGTAGAGCATACACCATATCTATACCTTCTCTTTATGTAGTGGTGTTTGCTCTTCTCCTATTTCCAATATTGACAGATGGTCAAGTCCTGCATTTAGCCTTTCTGGTTTAACAATGACTTCAAAGTCATACTCATGAAATAAAAATAAAAATCTGCAAATATTCCCTCCTAGTATAGGCTTATTAACCAAATACTTTAGTGCATAATGATTTGTAAACATATTAAAATATGATCCCAACAAATAATGTATGAACTTTTGTAGAGCATACACCATATCTATACCTTCTCTTTCTATAGTGGTGTAATTATTTTCAGCTTTAGATAGCTTCCTACTTGTAAAAACGATATGATGATCAATGTCTCCTTCACATGGTTGTGTCAGTGCCACTCCCAAAGTTATGCAAGAGGTATCCACATGCACATGAAATTCCTTATTCCAATCAAGGAATACTAGTATATGCGCAGTTACCATCTTTTCTTTTACTATGTTGAGGTTCTTCTGGAATACTTCATCCCATCGAAAAGTTACATCCTTCTTCAGGAATTTCTTCATGGGGGTAGTGATCTTTTCATACCCCTTAAAGAAATTTTTGTAGTACCTTGTATGTCCCAACATAGTGTCCAACTTTCTTGCTGTCTTAGGTGGATCCAAGTTCACAATGATAGAAATTTTTGCAGGGTCCACCATCAATCATTGCTTTCGAACAATATGCCCTAAAAATATACCAAAAGTTTCACAGAATATGCACTTCTTCATATTCAAAGAGATCTGTTGTTGTCTAAAAGTGTTAAGAATAAGCCTCAAACTCCCAACATGTTTGCTCAATAGTCCAAATATTGTCCAGTCATCAAAGTATACCTCAAAAAATTTGTGAATGTACTTAAGCACTATGAACACCACCCTAGAAAATATAGCAGGGGAATTATTTAATCCAAAAGGCATCATTGTATACTAATATGAGCCCCATTCTGTAGAAAATGTGGTCTTATGTCAATCTTCAGGTGCAATTTTGATCTGATGATAACTTGAGAAACCATCTATAAATGAGTAGGCTTCCTGACCTCCTACATTGCGCATCTCACTTCATGACATTGCTTTTGATACGCATGAATCTATAAATTCATGCATCTCTTCTACAACCTTTTGAACTCTTAACAACTTCATACAAGTCTGCAAAAGAGATCTCAAAATACTTACTTGATCTGTTAAATTTTATTTCAGAGCTTGATCTTGTGTCACAACTTGGTTCTGTGTCAGAACTAATGACATGTCGTAATTACTAGGCCCTGGTTGTGCAGTAGAAGTCGATGATATCGCATCCATAAAATTTCGATTGTATTCCTTAAACACTTTCTTTTCTTTGTGAACATCAAAAATAGGAACTTTCTCCATAGTATTTATAACCCACGCACCTATATTTTCAAATTCCTTCTTTCCATCTACATTATCATTTCCAGTCGTAGCTCCACTTATAGTGACAATGTTAACACAAGATTCATCGAATTAGGGGAATTTTGAGGTCTAAAATGGGCCTCCTAAGGAAATTATAAAATAATAGTGGAAAAAATCAAATAAGATTTGATGACATCATCAAATTTTAGAGGGAAAAATGAAAAAACTACTTTTTCAACTAATATTTTCAACTTATCTCCCAAAGTATTTACTCAAATTTCGAGTGGGAGTACTCGTTGGATGCGAAATTTAATTCCTCATCCAAGGAGTACCCATGTTGCATACTTTTGATGGGACCTACTACACGAAAAATGAGAAATACATAAAAAACGTGATTACAATCACGTTTTTTATGTATTTCTCATTTTTCGTGTAGTAGAGTTCATCAAAAGTATGCAACATGGGTACTCCTTGGATGAGGAATTAAATTTCACATCCAACGAGTACTCCCGCTTGAAATTTGAGTAAAAATTTTGGGAGATAAGTTGAAAATACGAGTTGAAAAAGTAGTTTTATTATTTTATTATTTTTTAATATTTTTACACTTTTATTTAAAAAATGGTGAATCATCCCCCATGGTTGACATCATCATCTTGAATCCTATTGGTTGTTATAAAGTTTATTTTTGTTGTACATTTTTCTTAGGAGGCCCATTTTAGACCTCAAAATTCCCCTAATGGTTCTCCTTTCAGCAGTCATCATTTTGATGTTTTGTGTGGGTTGATGATTCTTTTTCTCTTGAATTTTCACCATAATACATGACAATTTTCAATTACATGATCAAAGGATTTGCAGCACTTACATGTTGTATTGGGATTCTCGCACTCTCTTGCAAAATTAACTTCCTTTCTGTAGTTATAGAAAATGATTTGTCCACGTCCTCGACTAGCTCCACCTCCTAGACCTCTTCCTTGATAACCTCCTCGACCACCGTGTTTTCCATTGTCCTCATGTTCGCGCTCTTATGCTTGCATTCTATAAGTATCATCACTGCGCTCCATCATTATATCATAACTTTGATAGTTATTTTGATCATGTCATATTGACTTACAAATTGCAAAATAGATTCCATGGGGTTTGCACATATTTTTGCAATTAATAATATTATTTTTGGTGATTTTGGCCTCTAGTCCTACATATCTCGCACCACAGGTTGGATCCTATATTCAAGGGATTAGGTGCTCCACTAGCCATGTAATCCCTGAAAACATGGCACTGTTCCTTAGAATGGCCCTATGATTTTCACTTTGTACACCACACTTCTTTTCTAACTTCTTCACCTTTCTTGATATCTTGCAATTGCAAGGTCAGGTTCGCCAACTGACTCTGAATTTGTTGTGTAGTTGCATTAGTGTCTCCTATAGGTGAAGCTTTCAACTTCATCGCAATTTCTAGAGCTTCAATATTAGGTCCCTATAATAGTATTTTATCACCTTATTTTTATTGTTAGTATAGCCCCCTTATTTTTATTGTTGTTCCCATGTAGTCCCCATATTGATATTATTGTTCCCCATAGAATCCAAATATTGTTATTGTTGTGCCCTTACATTTTTATTGTTATTTTTATGTCGGCTAGGATTATACTATGACCCATTGGACTCCTATATATAAAAAGGAGGTTTTTTCATTTGTATCATCCAAGAATTTTTTATTTATGTAATGTAAAGGATGTTTTCCCCCCAAAGAGACTAATTTCTAAGTTGTTTATCTCTCTTTTCTTATAGTTTGTAAGTTGGTTTCATAACATTTGGTATCAGAGCTTTGGATTCTAGGGTTTTTCTACTACAAACAAGTCATCGTGGATTTTTTTCTATAATTTTTTTCTATGAAGTTTCAGACTGTGGAAAAAAAACACATTTGAGACACAATCTTGAGGAACTTCTTGTAAAATTTTTAGATATTTGTTCTCTATATTTTCAGAGATATGATCTGAGGATGTTAGGGTTTCTGAAGGCTCCATAAATTCATCTCAAATAGGTGGCTGAGGGAAAATTGTCATAACTTTAGTTTCAGAAATTGGATTGGAATTCTGTAAAAATTGATGGAAAGTGCATCGATTTTAGTTTCTTGTATATTGATTTTAGAGTGAACGGTCGAAATACGAACATGTGTAATTTTGTACATGTGCACTCTATTGAATCAATCCATAATTAGATCATTGTGGTAGTTTGGGCATAACTTTATCTTGAATAATTCAAATAAGGTATGGCCTATGGCATTGGAAATATGACACAGAGGGCTACTATAGATCCTAATTAAAATCTTGGGGATCTAAAATAACAAAGATACAACAGTATCAATAGAGATCTCCTCAAAATCAAGAAAAAGGTGTGTATCATTTTTTTTAATTGCATAAAGTTTGTTTGAAAAATCAATTTGAAGTGATTCCAAGGGCATATTGAAGCATAGATACCAATATTGAGTTATATGTTGCCTCCAAAAAAGAATTATACACCCATTAAGCCATCAGAAAACTCTACTATGACGCATGAAGAGGAAGAATTGTAGTGTGATATATCAAAATCATGGTACCAAGTGCAACAAAGTTCGATCTCATAAAGAGCAACCAAACATGACATAGATGGCTTAAAAGAATAAATGGAGCAAAGTTGGATGGTTTTAAGGATGAAATGAAAGTTAATATGGATGATCAAACAGTGGAAGAGCACATCGAGCATCAACACCAAGTCCTCCAACTCTTAAAGGATAACCTATCTTTGGTGTAGAAACAAATCAAAGAACATGCAGATTAACATCACAATGAAAGAATTTTTGATGTAGGTGAATGTGTATTTTTACGGCTAAAATCGTAAACACCAATGTCCCTCAAACAAGCTAAGAATTGCATAAAATTATCACTAAAATATTATGGTCCTTACAAGGTGCTGCAAAATATTGGTACTATGGAATACAAATTGGAGTTTCTTGCATCTTCCTGAATGCACCCAGTTTTCCATGTTTCATGCTTAAAGAAGGTTTTAGGACATAAACTCCCATTTCAAACAATATTTCCATAACTTTACGAGGAAGTAAAAATCATATTGGAACTTGAAGCACTCACAGAAACAAGAATTTGACAACTATGAAATCGATCAATTTAAGAGTATCTCATCAAGTGGAAGAACTTACCCATTGAAGATTCCACATGGGAGGATCATAATTTTCTACAAAATAATCCCTAAATAATCAAGCATTGCGGAAAAAACTTGTTTTAAGGAGAGGGGCATGTTAGGTCCTATAATACTAGTGTATCCCCTTATTTTTATTATTACTATATCCCCCTTATTTTTATTTTTGGTATATCCCCCTTATTGTTATTGTTGTGCCCATATAATCCCCATATTGTTATTATTATGCCCCATAGAAGCCCATTATTTTTATTGTTGTGCCCTTACATTGTTATTGTTATGTCAACTAGGATTATATTGTGACCCATTGTACTCATATATATAGAAAGGAGGTTTTTTCATTTGTATCATCCAAGAATTTTTCATTTACGTAATGTAAAGTAGGTTTCCCCCTCGAAGAGACTGATTTATAAGTCATTGATCTCTCTTTTCTTCTATTTTGTGAGTTTGTTTCATAACATTCAACTTGAGTTGCTCTCTTCCATTGTGTTAATAGCAACCTGATATGCAATAGCAGTGCAACTATAAGCCATTCTTTATGTTGATGCGGAGGTATGTTGAATCTTACTTGATCCAATAACGCCTTAAATATTTGATCACACTTCCACGCAAACTTGTTAGTTTTCTGTTTGATCTCCTTTAAGTTAGTAATGCACTATGATTCAGAATTCAACTTCTTGAACTCTTGTATCAATTATTTATTAATATATGCAAATGTACCATTTTTATTATTCGAATACGTCATATACCATGTCAGTGCTTTATCTCGTAGTGCCATAAGGATTTGTGCCTTATTTATATCTTCGTCATCGATTTGCTTCATTGTCCATACAACTTCAGCTAGGAGCCAAAACTATTATAGATCTTCTTATACAGTTCCTCTGAAAACATGTAGCTTAATATCATTAACCATACCTATTTTGGAGGGAGAGGGAAATTGGGAGGGGGAAGGGGAGGAGGGGTAGGGGGTAGGGGGATTAGGGGGAGGGGGAATACTAGGAATACCATGGCTCTTACTAAATTCTAGCTTCAGTGAAATTTCAGCCTGGGAGGGGGGACACTGCGAAGTTACCTAAGGGTTCTCTGGGTAGTTTTATTCTTTGTCACCTTTAGATTAACTCAAAAAAGGGCTATAATTAGTATCTATGAAGGCCTTTGGGTCTTGTTCATGATATCTATTTCTGGTATCTACTTTATAACTTTTTTCACATTGTATTGTACTAATTTCTTTCTTATATTTACTACTTCCTCCAAACATAAGTAAACTAGTAATTTGATTTCATCCATAAAACTCCCTTTTCACATAGAAGCATCATAATCTAGAGTTTAAAAGTTTGCAAGTACTTACGTCACAATCCTTTGAAGAAACTTCACTTTTCTTTGTTGTAGGACACAATCAAGTCTACTTCAAACTCAGTAATTAATCCTCCCAAGATGATATCAATCCATAAATCAACGACCCTTGAAATATTCTTGTTAGTTCTCTTGAGTCGTTATATCATCTTAGGATCCATGTTGTAGGTTCATATTTCTTAAAGAAATCCTTCCTTTTAGTCAATCTCAATACCCACTCGTGAAAGTCACCATGAAATGATCCAAAGAAATTATGCATTGCTCTATGAAAATATACCTCTGCAGCTATGCCTCAGATGTCAGACAAGGATTTATGATCTCTTGATCTGCAAATTCTTGGTCCTTATAGACTATCTAATATTTAATTTATTTCATTGACCGGCGCCACATCCAAATATACCTCAAACATATCTTGATCCTAACAACAAAACCATTTTTTGTCTTTATTTGGGCTTGACCCGGGTTCAATCTATACTGCACACCAACAAAACCCTTAATCATTGGCCCTTTGGCAACGACATGTAAAAAGATCATAGTGTCACCCAAAGTGACTATGGGTGGTTGTAGAAATAGGTTTATGCATCCTTGAGGGATAGTACGATGTGGTATTCTTATGTTTTCTACCTCACAACTTTACAAGTTACCTCGCCACTTGCACTTAATCATATAAACACATCATATAACATCATAAATCATTACTTCATTGACATAACATGTAATTGTATTAACTACTTCACAATAATATATATTAAGAAAATAGGTACATAAAACACATAAGAACACATAATATCATCCCAAAAATCCTTTATTATGATGGATAGTTGATTACAATCAAATCTTTGACCTATGCACAGAGCTGCAAGTGGTCTGCACACTAAGTTGCAGAATCTTCCAAGGTCTCTACGCACTTAGCTACAGAGCCTTCCTTTCGCCATAATGTATAGGTTACAAATACTTTCCATTAAAAATCTAACATATCATGACATATCTATCAATTTCCTAAACATAGAATTACATCCCTTTATATATTATTGAATCAACAAAATTCCATGGTCCAAATACCATTGGTTCCACAAAATAAGAAAATCTAAAACAAAAAAATTTACAAAAGGGAGGGGCTTTGAGCCACCCTAAAGCCCCTATGATACTGCACGATATATCTAATATGATTTTCTACGCACTCCACCTCACACTCTGCTCCTCAAAATGTGGAGTCTTATCCAAAATCTAGGCCAAGTTAGGTTGTGCCAAACACCCAATCCTTGATGAATTGATGAATTGATGAATTGTGTAATCCATAAGGATAGTGCATTGGAAAAACTATGTCAATAGTCAATGCACACTTTCCATTGACAATATCCCCCACTTTTATTGTAAATGTGCCTCTACTTTGGTGAGTTTTTCACAGTTTTAGCTTTTGCATACCTTTTCTATCATAAGTGTCACTTTCTCATTCATGACTGTCAATTTTTTTTCTTTCACTTTAACAAGTGTCATTTTCATGTTATCTTCACTCAGACATGTGTTGCTTCCAATTTCCTTAGCATTTGCAATTTTCATTTTCAAGTTTCCTTACTGTCACAAGTGTTTCTTCTAGTTGTTTTCACTCATGTATGTGTCACACCTTTTCATATTAATATAGGTAGTTCTATCACACTCTTTTGCATTAGGTGGTATTATATATCATTAGAATATGTGTTATACATATTCCTAAAACTTATCACACTTGTAATATTCATAAATTAGCATGCAGCTAATTGGAATATTAATTTTTCTCTTGTCATTTAGTTAGATGAATAAATGGGTAGGGAGGCCCATATATATTTTTAGTACGCATAAAATCCCTCTTAATGTGAAAAGGGATCATATTCATAGCTGTATTAAGCACCCTCATGTGTGAGAAGGGGCTAATGAATGTGGGCAAGGTCAAGTTTAACCAAGTCAACAACGCTGGCATGGAGGGAGTGGATCATCAATAGAGACAACGCAGTGTGAATGGAAGGAAGACTCCATGATAGTGGAAACCCTAATGAGTGGGACCCAAGGTGAGAAGGCTCACATTTTTTATAAGGAGGGAAAGTTAGCCATAGTGGGTTATGTAATTGATTATTGATTTTATTTCTTCGTGACTTCTTGCATTCTTAGACATTTAGTTGAGCTTGTAGTGTTGTTTAGCATAGGGTGTTCCTGAGCGGGGATCCAACCTCTTCCCTTGAGGTAGCATCTTGGAAGAGTATTGTACTATAATTTCCACACATCTAGCATTCTGGCCAAGCTTCAGTCTTCAGCTACAATGTAGTGTCTATTCAAATTTGTCTTGTGTTGCAGTGGAGGGCTGAGAAACCCACTTTTTGAGTTAGTTTTTCAAGGGAGGAAGCATTCTTCTCATTGGGAGATCAAAACAGGAGATTCTTGAGCTTTCTTTCACATATTGTCACTAGGCCAACCTATTCCATCATCTACTATGCAGATTCCTTCTTTTACTACGTTATTTCAGTGAGCATTTGTAGTGGAGGTTTCTGTGCTTGATTTGGAGAATGAGATCTTCAGTGTTAGGATCAGCCTTTCACTTGGAGGATTTGTTGGAGGATATCTATTCATTTATTTATCAGTTCAACCACCTTCTTCTAGTATTTAGTTTTTAGTTGCGATTCATCCCTAGGGCCACATTCTGACATTTTGTACTTTTGGGTATTTATGGAAACCCTACTCAGGTTCTCTTGGAAAGGTGTCTAGGAGGCTACATCTTCACTCCTAGAATTATTTGAGCTATATAATAGCAAATCCACATTTATCTATCTTTATGTAGCATTTTATGCCCTAAAATTGTGTTGTCTTGGCTCAAGGCATTTGTATATCAACTATTTTTTAGTAGAGGCTTGTATGGTATTTCTTGAGTGACATGATCCTCAAGATATTTTTCCTAGTGTTTGATGATATGTTAAATAAGATGGTTGTACATTTGTCTCACATATTGGTGTATTGATGTATTCACTGCTACTTTCCATGTTTATGTGATATATTGCTGCTTTCCCCATTTGGGAATATTACAACACTTTTTGGTCATAGTTGATACTTCTATCGCAACTTGTGTTCTAAGTGTCACAATCTGTTGCCTTAACTGTCACACTTAGAAATCAGTGTCGCTTTGTTGTTGTTTCAGGTGTGATTGTTGTTCATGAGTCTTGTGCATTTTAATGGGTTGTATTGATTGCATTCATATGTGTGATCCATGTTTTGGTTTTGTTTCGATGTTTTTACCTCTCTCACTCTATTGGTCCCACACTTAGCCATTTTGGAGTCCTTCTTGGTCCAACTACCCAATGCAAATTTTGGAAGCTTCAATTCTTCACTAGGTGATGAGCATAGACAATTTTTGATCCTAATTATATTTTTGCATTGATCCTTTTCATGGTCATTTCATATGGCTGCACATTCAGAACCTTCAAATCATAGTCACTTAACCCTTCTAGCTTGTACTGATTCACTTCACTAATTTTTCAGCAAGTCTACCTTGTATATTGTATGAATCACTTATAGTGGCTCTCTACAAAATCAAACTATGCCATACACAGTCTCTCCCCTCTAATAGTGTTTGAATCTTCTCCCTAGGCAAAGTGACTTGATCTTTGGTACTTTCCTTAGCCAACTGCACAATATCCTCTTCCAATGAGCCCTCCTAGATGCATAATGCATCTTTAGTGAAAAATCAGCCATTGTTGGAGAAAATTGTGCCCAAAAAAGGTATGTCACTTCAAGAGCACACTTCATAAGAACAAGTAACTTTTCTCCCTTCAAAAACACACTTTAGGAAAACAAGGCGCATGTAGCCTCTCTCTCCTCCACATCCTCATCCTTATCTATGCAGAAGCTTCTAGAGTGCATGTAGGCCCCCTCCTCTACGTGGTGTGTGGGCCCCCTTGGCTCCCCCCTTAAGTCACGACGTTGTGCTACTAGGAAGGTGTTTTATTCCACTAAAGTCAGTTAGACCCCTTTTACTCACTTTTTTATTTATCTACAAATCACATATGGAAAAACTATACAAAGTCGAATATTCCAATTAGCTGTCACTAATTAGGAATATTACAGTCCCCCTTGGCAAAATGTTGCTTTCCCTCAAGCAACTGAAGTGATGGATACTGCAGAATTTTCTCGCTCTCCCAAATGGCATCCTCATCCGGCAAATTATTCCACCTCACCAATAATTCCTTGACCGTCCTACTCCATAACCACCTCTCCTTGGTATCAATAATGGCCTTTGGATGCAACACCAAGTGCCCCTCATCATCTGTAGGCAGTAGCTCCTCCGTCATTGTCACCTGCTGTCCCAACACCTTTTTCAGGCATGATACATGGAAAATGTTGTGGATCTTGCTGCCTTGGGGCAGATCCAACTCATATGCAACCTGCTCAATCCTACGTACCACCCTGTATGGCCCATAGAAAAAAGGCTTGAGCTTCTCAGATCCCTTCAGCTTTAGCGATGACTGTCGGTATGGCTGTAAGTGTACGCAGACCAAGTCCCCTACCTCGAACTATCACTCCACCCAACCTCTGTCGACATACAGCTTCTGCTGGTTCTGTGCTATAGCCATGTTGTCCTTGAGAGCTTTGAAAATATCCAGACTCTCTTGGATCCACATCTTGGCTCTAGGAGCCTTACTCGCACCAAACATCACATCAAAAAATGACAAAGGATGGTACCCATACAAAGTGTAAAATGGTGACATCCCAATAGACATGTGATGTGTCGAGTTGTAGCAGTACTCCCCCAAATGCAACCATCTCAACCATGCTCGCTGCTGCCCACTGACATAGTTACGCAAGTAGCCCTCCAGCCACTTGTTAACTATATCCGTCTGTCCATTCGTTTGTGGGTGGTAACTGGTGCTCGGTGTCAACTCCATCCCCACTAGCCGAAAAAGCTCCTGCCAAAGTCCACCATTGAAGCGGCTGTCCCTGTCACTGATGATGGTCTTGGGAAGACCATACAATCTGAAAATCTCCTGGAAGAACAGCTCGGCCACCTGCGCTGGTGTGTAATGTGCGGATATGGCAATGAAGTGCACATAATTTGTCAATCGATCAACGACGACAAAGATACAATCCCTGCCCTGCACCATGGGCAATCCTGTGATGAAATCCATCGATATGCTCTCCCATTTTCCCTCTAGAATGGGAAGAGGCTGCAACAACCCTGCGGGATGGCTCATCTCACCTTTGTTCCTCTGACAAACATTGCACTCTGTGATGTGCTGGAGTACTTCCTCCTTGAGGCCCTTCCATGAGAACCTCTATTGAATGGCCCTGTAGGTTTTGGTGAATCCCTGATGGCCTGCTAATGGAGAATCATGTGACGCCTAGAGTATCTTCTTCTTAAGCTAAGATCCCTCAATCAAGAAGATCCTGTCCCTGTAATAGATGATCTCATCGACCACCCTGTACCGATCATCCGCCACCTACCTTTCCAGCATCTCACATGCAAACCTATCCTTGGAGTACTCAACTAAAAGTTGAGCTCTCCAATCTGATTCCAAGCTCATAAGAGATAACGTGGCTGGTCTACGTGAAAGAGCATCTGCTACCACGTTATTCTTACCCTTGACATACTCAATGTCGAAGCCATATGCTTGGATCTCACTGATCCACTTCTGCTGCCTCTCCTGTAGCTACTTCTACTCCAAAAAGAACTTGAGGCTGTTGTGGTCAATCCTCACCCTGAATTTTTTTCCCACCAAATACTGCCGGAATTTGGCCAATGCATGCATGATGGCCAACATCTCCTTGTCGTAAATAGGATACAACCTCTCATGCATAAGGAGTTTCTGGCTCTCAAAATATATAGGGTGTCCCCCCTACATCAATACTGCGTCGATCCCCTCTCCCAATGCATCACACTCCAAGACAAATGGTTGCATAAAATCCGGCAACACAAGCACTGGGCAGCTACTCATCACCTCCTTAAGCCTATCAAAGGCTTGCTACACTGTATCTTTCCAATTGAATGCCCCTTTCTTTGTCAGATTTGTAAGGGGTGCAGCAAGCTGTGAGAACCATTTGATGAACTTCTTGTAATAGGCACATATCCCAATGAACCCTCTAAGTTCTGTCACATTCTTCGGCTCCGACCAATATCTGATGGCTCTAATCTTCTCCTCGTGGACCCTCACTCCATCCACTCCAATGATGTGACCCAAATACAGCATCTTTGTCATTCCAAACTCACACTTGGAGAGCTTAGCATAAAACTGTCGCTCTTCCAGGATGCGTAGTACTGCCTCGATATGCTGGAGATGATCCTCCCATGTCTTGCTGTATATGAGTATGTCATCAAAGAAAACCAATACAAACTTCCTTAGATTACTTCGGAAGATATGGTTCATGCAAGATTGAAAGGTGGCTGGTGCATTGGTCAGCCCAAAAGGCATAACCAAAAACTCAAAGTGCCCACAATGGCACCCAAAGGTGGTCTTGGGAATGTCCTGTTCCCTCACGCGAATCTGGTGGTACCCTGATCTCAAATCAATCTATGAGAAGAACTTAGCTCCTCTCAACTCATCCATCAACTCATCGATCTTGGGTATAGGGTACCTATTCTTCAGAGTCTTCTTATTCAGGGCCCTATAGTTAATGCACATCCTCAAAGTACCGTCCTTCTTCTTCACTAGCACCACAGAAGAAGCGAACGGACTCGTGCTCAGTCTGATGTGTCCAAGAGCAAACAACTCCTTGATGGCCCGCTCAATCTCATCCCGATAGGCTTTGGGATGCCTATAGGGTGTAGTGATCACCACCTGGATACCCTGCTCCAGCTCGATGGTATGATCAAACCCTCTATCTGGTGGCCGACCTGGTGGTATAGCCCCATACACCACGTCACATCTGTCAAGGATGGCCTGTATCTCTGGATGAACTGCTCAACTAGTGGTCTCTGCCTCTGATGCCTGCAACTCAACTGCCCACTCTATGTTACTCTTCCGGAAGTCTGCCTCCATTCGGTGTGCCAACACTATCTGAGGTGGGTAAGTATGCATCTCACGGATCTTCTCATGCTTCCCAGTCTTCTTGTCATCCCACTCCATCTCTAAGGCCTCCCAATCCATGGTGACCTTCCCCAGTGTAATCAGCCACTGAACACCCAGTACCACATTGGTATCTGGTATGTTGACCATGAAAAAAAGATCAGTCACGGTGTAAGTACCCATTGTCACTGCTAACTCTGGAACATATTGGGCACACTACATCATCTGGGCTCCTGGGAACAACACTGAAAATCCATCAAAATTATCAGTCGGTATACCTCGCCGCTCAACCATCTGTGCATCAATAAAGTTGTGGGTTGCCCCACTATCGACCAAGACTGATACTCACTGTCCACGTACTGTCCCATGTACGTGCAACGTCAAATACTTAGGAACTACTCGCAAAGTTGCAAGGGCCCCTCCTGTAGGTGCAAAGGCTACACCTCCCATCCTTGGAGGTGTAGGCGGAAACTGATCCTGGGCCATCTAACTATCTCCTTCCTCCTCATCATCCTGCTCATCCTCTTCCCCACTCTCATCGGAGAAGACCTCAATAAAGTGTGCTCTGCCAGTAGCACACCTATGCCCTGGTGCCCACGGCTCCTAACATGTGAAGCATAGCCGCTTCTTCCTCAACTCCCTCCTAGCCTCATCATCAAACTATGCCCATCCTAGATTCCCCTTTGGAGGATTAACCTTCACATCCTTCCCCTTGGGCTGGGTACTCTATCTCTCGGGGTAAGGTGTTCGTGTTCTGGGAAATGCATCCTACAAATCCCTGGTCCTCCTGATAGCATCCTGGAGTGTAGCTGGTCTAGTGGATCTGACTAGACCTCAAAGTGGCTCTGCCAATCCCTCCACAAACATATAGATCATCCGTGTCGCGGATAGATCTGGCACCATCACTGAAACCCTCAAGAAATTTGCAACGTATGTCTTGGGGCTCCCTGTCTGTTTGAGCTTCTTCAACTCAAAAAAATGCTATTTCGGATCCCTTCGGTCAAAACGCTCTATCAATCTCCTGGTGAACTCGGCATATGTCATCACTGTGGAATGCTCGAGTGTCACCATCCCATGGAACCACCATTCCTAGGCCTCACCATCCAAATGTAATGTTGCCACCTTGATGGCCTCCGTCTCTGACATCTGGTTAAGCTGGAAATAGATGTCCAGCTTCTCCACCCAAGACTTTGCCGATCTGTTTGACGATCCATCAAATGTAGGCAAATCAAATCTACTAGAGGCATGGTGGGATTCTCCATCATGGTAATTCCAGTGCCCTCTATGATGGTTGCGGGGTCTACTGTCTCACTGGAGCTGCAAAAAATCTCTGAATGTGAGAGCATCCCTAAAATCCTGCTCGTAGGACTGATACTCTGCAAAGTACTCATCCAAGTGCTTGGGCTCTGCCTCCTACTGGGCTTCTGCCCCTGTATTAACTCCCAATAAAGTGGGCATAGTAGAGCGGGTAGGTGCACAAGAAGCCGTCGGCTGAGGAGTATCACGCTGAGCAGCACCCTACTCTGACAAATGGTGTGATACACCTAATCCCTCTCCGACCTCAAAAGCCTGTGGAGTCTCTTACTGTCTAGCCTCCACAGCTATGAACCTCTGGCCCATCACCTCAATCTATCAGGCTAAATGCTGCACTAACTTGAGGAGTGCCTCTCCAAACTATTTGGCCTCTGTGTCATCTGCCATTGGTGCTTTCTGCTTCAAATCTACTACAAGCTCTACCTCCTCTGCGTCTTTCTCAGGCTCTCTCTCCTGATCTGTGTTTTCTACCTGGGCATAGTCTTCCTCTTCGTAGGTGGCCTCCAACCTACGCTCACGATCTCTATACTTCCTGCCTCTATAGGGTCTCTTTCCTGATGTCATAGACCATAGGCTGAGCCAGAACTATGCTCTGATACCACTGTAATATCATGTTTCGGGGATATCTCACAAACACAGTAAACTCCAACCAGAGATTGACTGGGAGGGCATTTACTAGATATGTCGCCTCTGAAAGAGTATGAGATCCAGAGGCTACCTGGCCCTTTCCAGACTCTATCTAAGAGTGAGAGGAAAACACACCAAGTGGTATAGAACTATAGCGCTCAAACACAATAATAGAAATAGAAAGAGAATACAGCAACTACGGCAACCACGACAACTACGACAACTCAACCAGAAAAAATATAAATAAAATGCTGAGCCATTTTATTAATCTAAGAAATGTAATGAAGTACAAGAGGTGATCTTGCACAAGGCAAGTGAGAAGACACTCTCAGAAAAGACAGGAAATGGCTCCTCTATGAACTGCGTCCTAGCTACTGGAAAAATGCCATGTAGCTGCTACTGCTGGAATTGACTAAAGAGTAGGGGCTGATCCCCTTGCCAGAATGAGATGAAAATAATAAAAACCTCCTCTCCTCAACAACCGCGACAAGATCCACAAACCATTCCAAGAATGTTTGACCCCCCTGAAAATAGTAGAAACTGCCTCCCCAATGAATTATGCTGGCCTCCAAGGGATAGTGCAGTAGCTGGATAGAAACAACTAGAATACTACCAAAAACTCCACCCAAAACCTCTAACAGGCAAAGGCTGACCCTCTGCTCGAGATCCCGGCGAAATCACCTGCAGAAACACCAATCCGGAGCTCCTCCACAATGGGCTGCGTCCTCTCCCCCAGTGAATGCACAGTTTCTATCATCTCTAGCTTTGCAACAAACCTAAACAACGAAATGACACACAAAATGGAAGAAAATAAACCTTGCCCGAGCAGGCACTTGAATTCCCCCGGGCTAAGGGTGAGATCTCCGCACGGAGACACTTGGTGCACTAAACAGTGCTGCAGATAGGCTAAATAGCCAACGTGTGAAAGAAGACCAAAGTCTCACTCCAAAATCAACAAATCCAGAATGATCCAAATGAGGAGGCTCCTCCATATTTTATATCATTGGTTTCCCTCCAAAACCAACGTAGCCTCTCTCTCCTCCACATCCTCATCCTTATCTACGCAGAAGATTCTAGAGCGCAAGTAGGCCCCCTCCTCTACGTGGTGTGTGGCCCCCCTTGGCTCCCCCCTTAAGTCACAACGTTATGCTACTAGGAAGTTGTTTTATTCCACTAAAGTGAGTTAGACCCCTTTTACTCACTTTTTTATTTATCTACAAACCACATATAGAAAAACTATACAAAGTTGAATATTCCAATTAGATGTCGCTAATTAGGAATATTACAATGTGACATTGTGCCATGGTTGATGATGGTTGATAATGGTTGACCATGGTTGATTTTCATATTGAGACAATATTTTTCACAATGTGACGTTGGACCATGGTTTACCATGGTCATAAATCCAATGGATTTATGTTAAAACCTAAGATTAAATATTATAAACCCTATGAATAATATTATACCCTAGGAATATGAAACCTTAGATATGGTTTATTTTCTTACAAAGACAATCTTTGTCATAATGTGATGTTATACCATGGTTGAACATGATTGATTATCATATTGAGACAATCTTTGTCACAATTTTTTGTTGGACCATGGTTGACCATGAATATAAACACAAGGGATTTATATTAAACACAATGATTAATAGTATAAACCATATGAATAATATTACACCCTAGGAATATGAACCCTTATATTAATAAATCCAAGGGATTAATATTTTAAACCCTTAGATTAAAAACCAAAGCGAATAATATTAAACCCAAGGGATTAATATTATAAACCCTAGGTATATCAACCATAAAATAAACAATATAAACCCTAAAATAAGAATGGTTTAGCATGTTTTACCATTATTGATTTTCATATTGAGACAATTTTTGTCACAATGTGACGTTGGACCATGGTTTACCATTGTTGAATTTCATATTCAGACAATCTTTGTCACAATATGACACTCGACCACAGTTGACCATGATTATAAACCCAAGGGATATATATTAAACCATAGGGTTAGTGTTATAAACCATATGAATAATATTATACCCTAGGAATATGAACCCTTAGATTAATAAACCCATGGAACTGATGTTACAAACACAATCGCATAATAAACTTAAGGGATTAATACTAAAAACCTACGAGATTGTAAATCCAAGGGAATTAAACATTAAACGTAGTGGATTAATATTATAAACCCAAGGTATATAAACCGTAATATAAATACTATAAACCCTAAAATAAACATAGTTGACCCTAGTTGATTTTCATATTGAGACAATTTTTGTCACAATGTAATTTTGGACCATGGTTGACCATGGTTAAGCACGATTGATTTTCCTATCGAGAAAATATTTGTCACAATGACAAGTTGGACCATGGTTGATTTTCATATTCCAAAAATCTATCACAATGTGACATTTGACCATAGTTATAAACCGAATGGATTTATATTAAACCTAAGGATTAATATTATGAATAATATTATACCCTATGAATATGAACGCTTACATCAATAAACCCAAGCGAATAATAAACCCAAAGGATTAATACTAAATACCCAAGGGTTTATAAATCAAAGGGAATAATATTAAACCCAAAGTATATAAACCTTATGATAAATATTATAAAACCTAAAATAAACATACTTGATCATGGTTTGTGATGGTTGATTTTCATATTGAGACAATCTTAGTCACAATGAGATGTTGGACCATGGTTGAACATGATTTGTTTTCATATGGAGACAATATTTGTCACAAAGCGATGCTGGAGAATGGTTGATTTTCATATTGATAAAATATTTGTCGCAATGTGACGTTGCACCATGGTTGAGCATGATTATAAACCCAAGGGATTTATATTAAACTCAAGGATTAAATTATAAAACCTATGAATAATATTATACCCTAGGAATGTGAGCCCTTAGATTAATAAACCCAAGGTATTGATATCGTGAACCCAATGGAATAATAAACCCAAGGATTAATATTGTTAACCCTATGAATAATATTGTACCTTTTCAGACAATCTTTGTCACAATGTGAAGTTTTACTATGGTCGACCATGGTTGATTTTCATATTGAAACAATATTTGTCACAATGTGACATTAAACCAAGGTTGACCATGATCGTAAACCAAAGGGATTTATGTTAAACGCAAGAATTAATATTATCAATACTATGAATAATATTATATCCTAGGAATATCAACCCTTAGATTAATAAACTAAGGTAATGATATGTGGTTGTCCAATTTCACCATGTTTAAACATCGCTAACTATGTTTTGGATATCATTTATCATGATTGACTATGACCATGGTTTGACTCTAGTTTATCATGATTGACTATGGTTGAATATGGTTTGACTATGACTGACCATCATTCAACAATGGTTTTCCTATGTTCAACCATAGTTGAATATGATTGAATATAGCTAACCATGGTTTGAATATAACTTGACTATTCTTGGCCATACTTTGACTATGGTTTGTTTATAACTGACAATAATTTGATTATGATTTGTCTATAGATGACCATGGATTGACCATGATTCCCATTAAAATGGCGGTTTTTAACGGATAACCATGGTTTCACTATGGTTAACCTTGACCATGCATTATAAGCCTCCATGGTCAACCGTGGCCATCCACTATGCTTCAATATAACTCATTGTGGTTCATCCATGAACTTTTAGACTTTAATAAGTTGTTTTCTATTGTACCCTTAGATATTCCATTCAATCAAATAATTGTTTTATTTGGAAAGCATATTATCTCATCTTAATACATAAATTTACACCTCAAAATTTTAAAACTACCACACAAACATGTAATTATGATGGTTTCTTATTTTCACACTTCCTTATATCTAAAATAAATTTAAATTTAAGCTATTCAAAAATCGATTTAAAACATTTACATAATTCTCAATAAATCATTTATTTCATAAACAAAAATGTCCATCCTAAATAGAGTGATGCATAGACGTTGAAAATCTATTATCTTTATGTCGATAGAAGATTAAGAATACTTGAAAAATACAATAGATACATGAGTAAAGTGAATTGTTTTGCTTATTTTGACTTATTTCATATTCATCATATCATTTTAAAATATTTAGAAATATATAGTCAATTTTCACATAACCCTAAGACATAAATAATTCAAATACTATGAAAATACTAATATGTTTTTACATAATTAAATAGTAACTTAGTATTCACAGGGCATTTCAATTGGAAATGGTTGTGTAAATAAAGTATTATTGTGTGTAAATATGATATTTCACCCCAAAAATAAATGTTAAGAAAAATATGTAATGTTTGTAATGCACCATATCTCGCAGTCAATCGTGAATCTCTTTTAAAACAAATATTTGTTTAAGGAAAATATCATCTCATATTCTATGACTAGATTCATGACTTGCAAAATTTAAAAGAATATTTTGAAAACCTAAGTTCAATACTTTTCCCATGTATAATGTATTGTATAAATAGATCGACATCAAACTTATAAACCATTTTGCAAAATATTCTAAGTGGTTGTTTCCACTCACACAGTTTAGACCGAAATTCGTAAACCACATATATTGAGAGTAATTTTAATATCTTAAAATCTCAGTTTCTTTTTATTAAGTAATAATATTTCTTATATCTTAAAATTTAATAATAATTATTATATAATTAAAGTTTAAATTTATACCTTACATATGTATCATTTTAAACTATATTAATTATTTACTTATTATATTGCAATAATAAAAAACAATACAAACATATATATAAAATAAATAACAAAATACCCATTAAAAATTATAACAACTTAACAATAACATAATAAAAAAATATACCATTAATAACTACACACTTATAAATTAATTAATTGTAATATTAATTTAAATTAATTATAATATTTTAATTATTATATTTAAAAATATATATTGAAAAGTTTTGGAGTTGTTAGCTTATATTCCATTAAAAAAAAAGGTTAATTAAAAATACTATCACATATTGCTCAAGAAGTTGTCGCAATATAAACCTAAATAATATTCAAAAGTTAACCTCTTAGTCGGGAGAAATCCAACATCCCACTTCATAATACAATATTGAACTAAATATTAAATCTTATTTTAATAAAGTTCGTTCCAAATTTTAGATTATCTTATGCTATTAATAAAAACCCCAAACGGTTGTATACAGGCATATGATTTTGTCACCATGATAAACTTATAGAATTAAAAAAAAAAAAAATTGAAACAAATTAAAAAAATAACAAAATAGGAAACATTTAGAATAAACATAATATGTTTCAAATTTTTCAAACAAAAGACTTTTCCATATACTTCCATAATTCTAGCCCATATACACCCTATTGCACTTTATGTGTGATTGACCCGATATATAATTATATAAGGATGACCATATTTTATACGATTGACCTTGTTATCACAAAATTAGGTCTAATGGGCTGCTTGTCAAGTAAACATTGTATAACTATTTCAAACCAATCTTTTGGTTGAGGCTTAGCCTCCTCAACTTAAGAGGGCTCTCTCAAAAGATTATGATTTTTGATAAATAAGTAGATGGCTAACTCTAAGGTAAAATAGATAGAATATATAACTGGTTGTAAATCACATTAGCAAACATTCATTGGGCTATGGAGTCAAGGTAACTTCAACAAAAACATCACAGTCTATCTAGCATGGAAGTCAAGGCATTTGGAGTTCAAATCAGGGAGTAAAACATATAAATCAGTGAAACACAGTCAATTTTTATGAGAAAGAAGTTAGAGCATTATGAATGAATTCTAAGTATCATAAACAAACACCACTTCAGATAGAAATATTGAATAAAGCCATTAGAACAATAATAGACAAGAAATTTTCATGAATCTTGAGTTGTCTAAAGAGAACTCTGTATTATGCTGAAAAAGCCATTACATACAAAACACAATCTTTTCTAATAAAAATGTCTAGCCTCTTGGATTTCGATATTATGCTCTTTTATAGAACATTTACAAAATAGTATTCCTTCTTCTCCACTAGATACGTCAAACTCATAGAGCTTGACCACTTTCTCTAATCATAAACATGTCATTTATTACAAATTCACAGCGATAATCCTAATGAATAGTCCTATTTCTAATAAGACTAAAACTCTTTAATACCCTCCTAACAACCTTATCTGCTCTTTATTACATCTTTTGCCACCTGAACTCCCATGAAGTCGAATTTGGTGATGATCTTTAACTTGATGTAGCCATGTTGTTGATGATAATGTTATCCTAAAATTTAGGAAACATGTCTTCCTGTTTTTTAGGCCCTTTGATTATTTTATTTGTTTTGAGCACTTTGAAAATTAATGGATCATTTATACATATCTCTTGTTTTCAAATATTTACACGAGGTCTTCACTCAGCTATGTAGGTTCACCTTGAAGACGTGGTAGCCTGGCATATGTAAGATGTAGAAATGTTTTGCTAATGTCCTACTGTCATTAAAGTCATTTGCCATTAACACACTTCCACCAGCAATTTCAAAACAAAATTCACCAAAATTCCCTCAAAATTTGATATGAAAATATAATAAAGACTGCTTCAGTAGTTTCATAGTGCATTTCATCGGATTTACACTATCTATGCTACGAAACTGCTATGTAAGCAGTTTTGTCAAAACTGTCTTCAAAATTCAAACTTTGGAGATAATTAAACTTTAAGGGTATTGATTTTATTTCAAAAACACATCAATATGACCTTGAAAACATAACCTTCATCAAAATTTACCTTCATTTTGATCTGAGATTGTATTATGGATTTATCATTTTGTTTCATTGCCCCTTTAACCTTTCTAGAGATAGAGACCTTGTCAATTGTATCTCCAGATATTCCACTTATCTTCTTAACCTTCAATTTCTAGCTCTCAAATAAGCGTTTATCACTCTTACAAACTTTGCCTCCCTAATGGTTGGGACTGTCCATGTGAAGAATCATTCTTCACTTCTTCGTATTTCTGATTTGGAGACTATTTGACCTTCCCAAACGGCTTTCATCCTCTTAAATTCTGTTTTCTCAATGACATGTTTTCTGGTTCATTTCTTCAACTTAGCAATCTCATGGTTTGCTAATCTTAACTTCTCCTCCAGGGTTTTATATTTGGTCATTTCTTCTTGTGCTATAATTACTCTATTTTTTGCATGCTTTGCCACAAGTGAGGAAAGATCAAGTATTTTTTCAAGAAAAGTAGCTTCTTGATTGGCTCCTTCAACTTCAGCATTAAGTTCCTTGAGCCTTTTGGAATGTCTAGTTACGGGCTTCATAGATTGGAAAATAAATGTTGCATCTTCACCCTTAAACTCCAACTTATTTGCTAATTTCACCTTTTTCTATTTTCTTTCATTTATTCTTAGGAAATTAGCTTGCACTATAGGTGATTCTTCTATGCTTATTGCATGTAGTATGTCATCCAAATTTCCTTTCAATCCTAGACTGTCATTTGATCCCGAAGCTACTGTCTTTCCTTTTGATGTTGCAGCTTGACTCCTTGTAATTCTATGAAATACTTGCTTACCAGCTGTTTGTTTTTGTTTAGCTTCCTTAGTACTTTGTAATCCTTGTTTTGGAGGTGAAGGAGTTTCTGTAACAATCACTGGTGTTCTTTCCAGCTTATCTTTCACTTGTTTCCTTGGCTTCAATTTCACAAACCTTCTTGTCCTTATATTTGCTGGTTGACTGACTTCTGGTAATGGTGATGGATTTTCCTTTACCTTAGGGTTTTTAACTGGGGTTAGAGATTTCATTTAAAATCTACTTTTAAAAAGAAAAGAAGACCAGTCCTTATTAATCTTCTAGAGCTCATTCAAAACCAACAGTTTAATTAAACCATGGTGAAACAAAGATGTTTCACAACCCTCGGATTTTGCTTGCACTTTATCAGCCATTTTGGCAATACTTCTATACAAGAAAAATGGTAAATCCAGTGATATCGTAGCTATGAAATGTAATAGGAGTTTGAAATGATAAGTGTATACTTTATTGTACTTGCCTTCACATGGGAAATATCTTTGGATGTTGAACAGTATTTTAGCATAGCTATCTTTAATACAGTTTCTGGGAACTGCACTGTTTAGGTCCATCTCTGCATATTCTGGCTTCATAAACATCTTGCATGCCTCCATATCGAATCTAAAACCCTTAAACCAAGTTTCATGTCCTCTAGGTATTTCAATCACTAGAGATATGATTTTAGGTGTCACTGACATGTTTAACATTCCAACCTTTGTATTGGTCCCACTGAAATGTAATGCAAACTCTTTGGATACCTGAGAATGTCCACCTTGTAACTTTTCACAGAATTTTAAACAACCTACTTTACTGAAAGCATCCATGGTTGTTTTATCTTTAGCTAAATTTTTTTTTCTTTCAGGTTTAGATCTCGAACGGTGTCCACTTATATGGTTCTTTTTCTCCTCAGCCATGTTTGTTTCAGAAAAACTCTGTTGGCTTCCTTCAAAATTTATAAAACAACCTCTCTTGATTTAATTTGGCAACCTCGCTTGATTTGATTTGGCAGCCTCACTTGATTGTATATGATAATAGCCTTGGTATAGAACAACCATAGGCTTAACTCTAATACTTCAGAGTTTGAAATGGTCATGCTTCACAATTCAGTATGAGCAAATGTAGACTGGAATGACTAGAACAGAAAACAACTTTCAAAATTTTAAATCCCAATTTCCAATGAGAAACCCATGCTATGATAATAACGGATATGAGTGGTTGAGTACCTCGAATATGAACTCTAACTGACTCACCATGATGTTACCCCATCATTACTTAACAAATTTCTGACAATTTTTGGGTTTTGACATGACCTGTTAAGAATCTGCGCTTTCATAGTGCACATAGTGTACTTTTTTCACTTTGCACTACGAAAGTAGCAGTGCTTTCGTAGCGCAAAACCAAAATTTTGAACTGATCGCACTACAAAACTGCAGTTTGTGGCTAATTGCAGGAATTTCATCCGAAACTTAATGATATGATCTATAAATGAATGATAAGCCTTTTTAATCATGGAATGAGACTTAAAAGACTTTATTTGAAATTGAAAACTGACCTTTGAGACTTCTAAATCTAAGATCTACCCTTTATCAAGATTAAGTGACTCAAGGCCTATTTGAAAACTATGATCAAAATAGTGTAAACTTACAGAGTTTACCAAAAATAAAAATAAAAAAAAATTAGGGTGATAACAGTGGCTCCACTTGGGATAGTGTGCCCTTGTGGTACACTAAGAAGCAGTAGCCCTAGTGCTGCTATCCATTTTTTGACAAAAATAGAAAAACTTTTGAATTTCCAAGCTTCCTCCTCAAGCTCTAATGGCCTTCACCTCGGGCTCAAGTTTGCTGATTTTGCTCGTCATTATTAGCAGAAAAAATTGTAAAATGAAATGATATGAATCATCCATTATATTTTAGGAAGAATAATGCTTCAAAAACCTGCCATTGACAGGTCCTCCAACATATGGTTTTCCATCTATCTCCTGTAGTATATAAGTATTGTTTCCATGGAAAGAAGCTACCTTGAAAGGACCTTTCCATAAGTTCTCAAACTTACCATGTTTGCCTTTCTCTTCAATTATGGCCTCCCATTTCAGCACTTCATCTTGAATTTGAAAACTTTCTTCCTTGATCTTCTTATCAAATGTCCTCTTGATTCTAGTTTGAGATTGTTGATCGCTGTCATAAACCTCATTCCTTTTCTCTTGCAGGGCTATCAGCTGATTAATTCTTCTCTGGATTGCATTTGGTTCTTCTTCTAGCCCTTGAATCAACTTCATAATAGGTACTCCTAGTGATGTAGGAAAAATGGCCTTAGCACCATATACTAATTCGTATGGTGAAGTTCCAATTGACCTCTTTGTGCATATCCTATCAGCCCATAAGGCATACTTCAACTTCAAATGCCAAGTTTTCTTATTCTCCTACAATACCTTTTTAATAATCCTTACAATGCTCTTGTTAGAAGATTCAACAAGGCCATTTCCTTGCGGATAGTATGCAGTAGAATGTCCAAGAGTAATATGATACTGATGACAGAAATAGATCAGTTTCTTAGACTTGAATGCCTATGCATTATCAGTTATAATCTTTATAGGGCAACCAAATCTAGATAATATATTATTTTCTAAGAAAGAGATAATCACAGAATCATTAGCTTGCCTAGTTGGGATTGCTTCAATCCATTTGGTGAAGTAATCAGTCGCTGTAAGAATCCAACGATGCTGCCATGAAGATGATGGATGAATCTCCCCAATAAAATCTAGTCCCCACTACTGGAATGGTGCTTCCACATAAATAGGCATTAGAGGTAAGGGTATAAGTTTCTTCTTACCCTAAAAAATCTAGCATTCATGGCATGCAGTAACCTTCTTGTATACATCCTTAAACATTGTTGGCCAATAAAATTCTGCTCTCAGAATTTTGTTCACTGTCGCCTTCCAATAATGATGGCCTCCACAATCCCCTTTGCATTAGGGGAATTTTGAGGTCTAAAATGGGCCTCCTAAGGAAAATGTACAATCAAAATTCACTTTATGAGAACCAATCACATTTTAGAGGATGAAATCGTCTCTAATGGTTGAGGTGGCATTTCTTGAGTTAAAGGTACTTACTTCTCACATTCTCAATGGTGGATAAAAACTCATGGTTAACCATGGTAGTGCTCTATTAGAATTACCATGATAGTGCTAAACCTAATAGACTTACAATGCTCCTTCCATGTTATTCACGTCTTTGTATGTTCCTTCACTAGTTTTCCGCTATGGAGTTTTTTCACAAAATCTTGATGATCATATTGGAATTTATATGGCTATTTGGCTTGGCCTTCATTATGTGTCGAGTAATTTTTTAAAATCAAGGCATATATACTAAGTGTTCGTGTTGTTCGATATAAAAAAAAATTCAGATAAAGTTCAGCATAAAAATTGACATAAAATTTGAAAAATTAATTAATATATATATATATATATATATATATATATATATATATTTTAAGTAAGCTGGAAAATAAATGTGATTATATTTATAGATTATATTGTATGTACTTTAGGCATATATCAAAGAATATAAAAATTTATGACAGCTAGAAAAATTTGCATAAAGCAAAACTAATTGTAAGTCATCTTAATCAAATCTTTATCAAATTTAAAAAAAAAAATTTGTTCGAGTTTGGCTTTTAGTTTGGGTTTGAATTCGGCATCAAGTTGGCGTTTGAGTTTGACATGAAGTTCGGATTACCATATATATACAATTTCAAGGATTACCATAACTCTAACATAATTCATTAAAGGTTGCTAACTCAACGGAAAGGAACATGATTTATAAGCAAGAGAGAGGTGGTTAGTATAAATTAATCGATAACATTGTAGTGTACTTTTAATTAAATAATTTTAATATTGGTTTATTTCAATGGCGAAATAATTCTCTATATTCATTATTTTATATTGTCTCTAAAGAGACACGTGATGTTGTATTATCTTCGAATAGAATTATTTATTGTCTCTAGAGAGACAATAGCTAGGGATTGAAGGCATTGTTTCTTTAAAGACAATATGTCTTTAATCTCAACTATTGTTTCTAAAGAGGAAAAAATAAAATTGTTTCTCAAAAGATAAAAATGAAATTTTCAAAAAAAACAAAAATATTTGTTATATTTTGTCCTTATAAAAACAATATTTTAAAACAATAACTTGAAATACTAGTTTAAAAAAAATATTTAAAACAATATACAATATAAAGAACTTTAGGTTGTTGTAGTGATTAGTTAACCTAGAAGGTGCTTAATTTTGACAGTGTCAACTAACTAGTTTTATCGTATACCAAATCTTTTTTGGCCCCAATTACTTCATTCGCTCGCAACGAGGCCATGGTGATAATAAGGACAAAAACTTAAAACAAAATAGCAGAAAAAGATCTGATTCAGTTACATTTTCCTTCTCATCTCTATATTTATTAATCTTCTATTGATGGCGGCCTTGGTACTAATAAGGAGAATGCCAGTCTTGAGTTAATAGGCAACAACAAGTGGAGTAGGGCTTCTCCGCCCTGAAGATTTCAGAAGTCTATCCTCTCTGACAGATGAATATAGTTCTTTAGCGCGTGGGCATCAACAGGATCAAGGTTTTCGTTGTCATTGTTGTCCAAAACAGTTTGTACGCCCACGTGATATGTCCATGGAATCCAATCAAACAACTTTGTTAACCATCGCCGTGAATTCTCGTTGAAAGAAAATCCAAGATCTTTGGGAACAACATCCCTCTTATTCACCAACTGCAACACCATCACTCCTAGGTCCTGCATCCGCAGGGCGAATGCTATATTCCCTATGCGCGGACTTGCCAATGCAAAAGCATCGGATGTGCCGAAAATTTTGAGATGATAAATTTGTTTGTCACATGAGATTAACGTTGCAAGAGCAGCTCCCAAGTCGTGCTCATTCAAAAGTACGCTCAATATTTCATCCTTAAGTCCTTTCACCAGTGTTTCAATTTCAGCAATAAGAGTATTTCTGCCACATCTTGAATCTTTTCCTTTAGAGATGTAGAAGCTTAAAAATACTTCCTGTACTCAGAGACCCTTATCCCTTGAAGTAATTGTACTTGATAATCTGTGTCCCAGGTCTTTGTTCCTCAAAGGAGTAGTAGTTGGAAATCCGACTCTTACAACCTTGTGCTTGAAACGACTAAAAGATAATCGAGCATGAACTAAAATATCTTGAGCATCCTATATCCATTCGCGGTGTGTTTCAGTTCCTCTCCATGCTACTATAATATCTCGGCGTCCTAGTCTTCGTATCTCTTGAGTATCAGTGCAAACTAAAATAAAGACAATCCAAACAGATTGCTCTATCGGCCTCTCCAATGCATCAGTTTCGAGAACAAATTCTTAGTCACTTGATAGCCGACACTACAATAAGCTCCAGAATACCAACCCTTTCACAGCATTCAAACAATTTATCACGGTCGTACTTACAAGTTACACCCACCCAAATCATTGATGGAATGTTTAATATCAAATCCATCATAGCACAACTCTACAAAATCACCATATCTTAGTATCTCCTTTTCCAAACAGGATTCATGGGATCTAGCAACCCCTTCCAAGACTTCTGTCCTTGGATATCTTTCAACATATCGACAAGTTCTATATTTTAGTATCTGGTGGGGTTCGTCAAATATTCCTGCAAAGGAGGGAAGACCAAAGTTGTCGAGGACGAAGGAAGCAAACTCATCCTTCGTAGTATTGAACACAGGTGACGTAGGATTCGAAACATAATTTATGATTTTCTAGGGTTTTAAGTGAAGAAAGACCGGGAAAGTTAACGACCTTAATAGCAACTCAACTTTGCAGCTCTAAGCAAGATGCTCAATTATATGCAACAGAAATCCCATTATATAAGACATAAATGGCATTGTATAAGACATATCAAAGTGGAATACCTTTTGTATTGATATGACATTGGAAATTCATTTGCAACAACAATCAGGATACACTAGGTGAATTTAATTATGTCAAATTTGAAAAAGTTGCATCATGATAAAAATTCTCACGCTACTGCTCATTTACTGAAGATATATTTCTTGAACTTATGAATTTTCCACCACGAATTGTTCAAAGGTGAATACGCCACATTCAAAATTTCATCCTAGTTGTGCAACGTTCCCTGCAAAACCATCCATCCGATTATATTTTATAGAATTTAACATAAGTATTTTATAATTTATTGGTTATAAAATATTAATTTTTATTTTTTTATTTTTAAAATATATTAATATTTAAAATAAATTTAAATAATTTAATATAAATTTTCAAAACTAAATAAATATAAATATAACATTTTTGCATATTAATATAAAATAAATTAAAATATAATGACATCAATACATATATGATCCATATTTTTTTCCCCGAGAAAAAATCGAACTTTTGATTAAAATAACAAAAAGTTACATCACATATACCATAGCATTCCATATTAGAGAAGCACCTTGCACGCATGCAGCGCAAAAGCAGGTAGAAACCCACAATTACAAACTACCAGAAACACTGGACTTGTCTTTTTTGTCTTTTTTCTTTTGTACCTTTTGCCAACCATCCATTGAAGGAGCAGAATGTATGATTGCCAACTCCATGATGGAGGGGAGTTGGGCATCTTTTTCAGAGTCTGATCTCTCAGATACATCTGCACGCTTTGTGCCACTCACAACTCAGTCACTGATCTATTCGTTGTGCAGGGAATCCTTGTCAATAGGCGAGGACAAAGTGTCCTCATTTTTCTGTTTTTCTGCCATCATACCCCCATTATTTTCTATTTTTCTGCCATCATACCCCCATTCTGGTCTTCTTGCTTATTTCTTGTATTGTCTTCCCTTTGTTTTCCTTCCGTATCTTATTCCTCTTCATCTGATAAACATAGGTCCAAGAAATTCCAACCTTTTTTCTTTTGTTTCTTCTTCATTGTTTTTTTCTTGGTCAAGGTGCACGTGCTTTGTAAGTGCCCGGTTTGGTGACAAGCCCTGCACCTAAACGTTTTGTTCTCAAAATATAATGGTTGAGACCACTTGAGATCTTTGTGGATTAGATTTATGCAGTCTAGTAGACCCATGCTAAGGTCTATCTCCACGCAAATGCATGCAAATGTGAAAATCCCTTTGTCCATTCTCTCTATGTCCATCTTTATAAATCTTCCAATGGTTTTGCCAATGTTTTCTAGTACCTGATCATGCCCGAAAGGGAGTGGCAGGTTGTGTAAATGCACCCAGATATGCATCTTTGAGACCAGCATTGTGGTAGCATCAAAGCCCTGGAACCATGGAGTGAAAAAGAGGCTAGCCCTACCCCAAAACCATGGTCCATTCGTGGCACAACAGTAGTCCTCTGGATTTTCAAACTGAACCACAAAGAAACCTTTAGTGCAGAGGAAAATATCACAACTTTGGGTCCAATTTTGATATACCCATGGATGCAGCTCTTCTGGTTTGGGCCAGAAACCATTAAATCAACAGAAAAAAACTCTGGTTCTCAATGCATCAAAAATCCCTATTACCTCTGGTATTTCAACTACCAGGTTTGGGATGTATTCTGTTTTTTCAACTATGTATGGTCCTAGTAGTGTTTGATCTAGAATTTGTTTTTTCCCCTGTATGTGGGCTTTCCCTCTCAAGATGTCCTTAAAGGGGGGTTTTCCTTTCCTGTTGTCACTACTTTACTTCCTGAATTTGTTCTTGTAGCACCCCCTTTGATTCTGAGATTCAGATAAATGTTGGTGTCTTTTTTAATCTAGTATTCATCTATTCCTCCCCTGTAATGTTATTCCTAACAATACCAGATTTTGTTGTTGTGCTGGGATACACGTTATAGTTTGAATTCTAGTTTCTAACATTGAAACAGAATGAATTTCCAGTACCCATAGTACCTTGGTTTTCCCTTCAATGTTTTTTATAAAGATTTGAAAATGTGACTGTAGTGTGTCAAGGTCATTCCCAGTGCCTTTGTCTGGCAATTTTGTGCTCTGGTTTGGGTTAGGTCTTGTTCTATGGCCAAGGGTCCAGCAGTCTATAAAGGATAAGAGAATGGTAAAAACAAACACATCTTGCAAAAAACATAGTGGTGCTCTGTTGCGCCCCTCCACCACATCAAATAATTTGGGCAAGGGGACCTCCCCCCTACCACGAAACCCCACACCATAAACCCATTCGCATTGAAGAAAAGTAGTGAAATGGAGAGAGAAACAGAGTTTTGGCTTACCATAATTTTTTGCACAGGTTCCAGGTCAGGTGTGCCTGAACCGTCCGTGCCAAGACAGGGGATAGCATTCTGCGTGCAAGGATGCACATCAATATGGAAAGGCCGTCGTAGTCCATCGACCTGCCACTGCCATCCATACGAACCTAGCCGAAATATCTCTGGGCTGCAGATATCCCACAGGCCCCTTTCGCCAAACCATCAGGTGTATGTGCCTCCTTAGAGAGCCATAAACTCTTCAGCTGCCCTTGCTATGTCTTCCTCTTATGCCCACAAGTGATGGGAGACATGTAGCTTTGAGAAGAGCTGAGGACCCAAGTTTGAGCCTTCACATTTCCTAACGGCAACATCTTGAAACCCTAGGGTAGAACCTCTGACTCCGATGTGATCCATCTCTCCTCCCAATCTTCCTATGTTACTTATGATCCATCTTAGTTTTAATAATAGGGAAGAAAAAAGTAATATTAAAGATTAAAAAGAGTAATATTTATGTGTATTTAATGTTAAACGACTTCTATTCACTTTAACCTCAAATCTATCTCAGGCATAGAGGGATCAAATCTCTTGTGGTGTATACCTATTTTTTGAGTGTAGAACTTGAGGAAGGGTTTGCATCTAGAGAGATTTGATCCTTCTCAACACTTGGTAGATATTGGGTTAACATGAATCTAGATCGGTTTTAGTCTTGTGTCGTCGTGGAAAAATTATTTAACATCTAATTATTTTAGTAATTTATATTATGCTAAATATCTCGAAGATTTATCTTATCATTTTAATTTTAAACTTGTTTAGCTACCTTATTTTATTGAGATGATAGAGACATACAATAAGTAGAATGATGAAAAATGATCAAATAATAATTTTGAATGCAAAGTGACAATGTAACAATGTTAAAAGATAAAAAATGTGAATAATAAGAATCTAGTCAATTACAAATAGTCTTCATTGTAGTCAGTCTCAAACTCTTTTTTCCTACATCGCATTGTTAGTTTTGCCATTTTTCATATGGATTATATGAAAAGAGTGGTTGGAGCCATAAACCATTTGTAATGACCCTATGTTCTTTATGTTAATGTCTTGCTACTATTAGACTGGGTCTATTTTTTTAGATTTGATGGCTAGAAAGCCGTGTTGGATTTGAAATCAATGTAAACAATAAAGTTAACGTGATGTAATAAACAGTTTTTTATTAATAAATAAAAAGTTGGAAATTTGTTCGGAAAGAGAAACTACAGTTAAGAGATTCTTGCTAGGATTTGGAAACCATTATTGGTGGATGAGATCAAAAAAGAAAATATTCCCTTAAATGACTCCCAAAAATATCTAGGGGTCAATTGACAAGATTTAATACGATCGTAGAGAAAATTATATTAAATGACTTAGTTGGAGACAGAGAATAAGTATGGGTGGAATAAAGCACCACGAGAAATAAAAATGGCCTTTAAAAAAAAAACATATTTTTCAGAAAAAAGAAAAGAAAAATCTTAGGAAAGTGGGTTGGTAGACCGAAAAAGCAGGACACTGCTAAAGTAGAATTATAAAAATATATTATTAGAAATAAATTGAGTGGTTGGTTCGGCGAAAAGCATATCTCACCTCGGGGGAATTGGTGGATGACTTCATTGTCGGGAGGATGAGGATTTTCCCAGGTGTAGTTCTACCGTTGGACATGATTAGAAAGTCTTTGTACTTTTATGTTTCGAATCTATTGCTCGATTATTGTTTCATATAGATAATTTAATTACTTGGATATCGGTGAATATATGAATGTAAAGTAAATGCATGCATGCGATATAGGAATATACTATATATTTTGATGATTGGTTGTTTACACATCTTCGATTTCTTATCGGGTTATTGCTCTATATGCATCCTGGAATGTTATGATCAGGACTATGCATATTTAGCAGATAATTTACTTAGGTACTCATCATTATTTGGGTATGAAGGGAAATCTTGTATAAATATATATTGTCCTTGAAAGGTGTGAAGGTTTAATTCGGGGTGAAAATACCTAATAGTGGTGCAATCATAGAATGAGAGAGCAGATACACTCACTTTTGTCCATATTATATTTTTTGTATTACGCTAATTAAGTTTCAAATGCATGAATTATATGATAGGAGACATAGCGGTATAGATCAAACCAATCATTAGTAATTCAGTCTATGGTGCTAAAACCACTGAAGTAGACCAAAACATATATACATAGTTTAACTGAAACAAGTTCAAGCAGAGCTTTCAAGGACTCCAAAATCAAGTTGTCACTAAGAACACACTACCAAGGCTTTTTTAGCAAGCTTCCTATGTAGAGACTGATTAGAACATGGAAATTTCTATAACATTTACCAAAAAGCACAACACAAAAATGCCAATATACAAATTTTTGGATGAGCCATGCGAAAAAAAATAACATATTATTTTGATGAATCATTAAAGAACCAATTAACACCATGATTTTTCTATCACATTAATAACTTTATTATTACACATTTTAATTTTTGTAGATTTGTGGGACTCAAACACTAAATATGAGCATAGTAAAATATTGGAAAACGCAATTCTTAACAAGTTAATAGAAAACTTAAACCCATGCATACCTGCTTAATTTAGCGTAACGAACAAAAACTATGGAACTAAAGAGTAGAAGTAAATTCGACAGGAAACACTTAATATATTACACTTTTGGCGAGAAGATCGAATCGAATTAATGGTAAACATGTGAAAGTCAGAAGTGGAATTGAAATAGGGTACCCAATGTTTCTTTACAACTACGGAATTGAACAATAAGCCGAATGTATGGAAAATGAGACTGTGAGGCACTAGAGTATATGCTAAGAGTTGCGCGATATTCACACACAGTACTGAACGATAAGTACTGTAAAAAAAAATTATTCCAAGAATCACAACAAAAAAATGAGAAATTTCATAACTTATATGAGATTTTCCTAAATTATAAAGAGAAGTATTATGATGAAGGCAATCACATTTGACAGAATAAGATATTCATTTCAATTATATATAAAATTCTTTGATATTTTAAACAAGCAACAAAGAGATAAGGAAAAATATACCCGTTAGGGTTTTGTTTCAAAATTATTGTTCTACTACACCACGAAGGGTCTTGGGTTTTAACCTCAACTTCATACATGGTATACAGGATTGAAACCAGAGACTACAGACCAATCGACAATATTCTACTTATAAATCATCTCTCGTAAGAGTAACGTCAAATAGCTATCATCCATTAGATAGTTGAAGACAGGAGCCATCATCCCTGTGACAGTTAAAGACATGATCACTGCGTCATAAGAACCCCTAAATTATGCATGGAACAACAACCTGTAGGAATAAAATTGTATAGGTTAAATTTCGGAAGCCGACCTCATTGATTAGAAAATCAACGAACCCAGTTTCCATCATACCTGTAGTCATAAAATTAGATAGACTAATAAGTCTCAGAATTTCAGAGTACAATTGTAGAATACCTCTTACAGAGGAGGAAGAGCAAGGTCCATAGAATGGTGTAACATACATGCGTATTGGAAAGAAACCAATTACCCTGCTCATGTAGCTTGTTCATGCAAATTTAGGTCCAGTGATGCATTTGTGCTGTGGTAATAAATTCAGAAAGGAAAACAAAAGGTAAATAAACACACTCAGTAAGGGTTGAGCTCTATGATAGACACAATAGAGGGAGAAAGTGATTAACACCCTACTTACTGTGATAAAAAACATCATTTCAAGTTACCTACCGTCATCACTGGTAGGAAGGACTGCTTTACCCAAGGATTCCAACGCTGCCCGCGAAGGCACCACAACCCTTGAAAATGAAGAGCCAAGAACATGAACAATTTCACAAAATTAGGAAAAAATTTCTCCTATTCGATTAATGCCAGATGGAGGTACTCACATTTCATAAACAAGAGCCTTATGGGTACCAGACGCCAACATCACAAGCCTCGTTTTTACCTCCACAACGCCATATGTGGAATAGTGAAAGAAACGAAAAACACAAACAGCAAAACAAAAGAACAATGAACTTGAATGTACATAGCGTAGACCCAAGAAGGTCGCTTTAAACTCTTATCCTATATCCTGTGGAAAATTTGCCTAGAATTAAGATAAGATAACTCTGTTGTAAATTCCAACAACCTTCCAGTTTCACACCCTTTTAGAGAAACTAATATATCACACGTATAAAGCAGTGCAAAGCTAAATGTTAGGGTTACTCAAGAAATTCTCACCGTTGGATCTTAGGAAACCATCCTATTGTCCACATCACCATCGTGCCAACATTCATGTGAATATCACGTCAACCACCATGACTTGGTGGAGTCCGTATGGTCACAACATTGAAGGAACTAACCATTGAATTATGGAAAAACACTTGGCATTCCAGTATGGAAGAAACAAACACCGTTTTCAAAGTCATGCCAAAAGTAACAAATAATATGAAGGCGAGTGATAGAAATTCTTATTGAGTCTTCAACACCCAGTATTTAGATGTCCAGGTGCTGCTTAGGTATTTAAGGGTATAGTCGCTCATGTATATAGAGTATAGATATAATAAAAAACTATACGATAAGTTGCCTCAATGCCAAAAGATTAGCAGAGTGTGAACACAATCACTAAAAATATAGATATATAACTATCCTTATCCTTCAATGTGAATATAACGTTTACGGTGAATAAATTATATAGAATACTTTCCCATTATGAATTAACAATTGAGTCTACGTAGGTGTCAAATGTAGGAGGATCAATGTCATGTACATAAATTCTCATGGTGCTTATAATAAAGCCAGAATAAAAGAATTGAAATGCAAAGAAATGATATACCTCAACATTTTATTCTTCACCATTGTGCAATATAGGAAGGGGGTTCCATTTTAAGTGAATGTAAGAAAAAGATGTTATGGTATCAACTGTCATGAGAAGATTTAGGTATATTTTTATAAATATAAGAAAAAAAAATGAGTTGTGGTATGTGACATTATTCAAATCTTTAACTTGAGCTATTGTAGTTAAGGTCATAACTTCTATTTTTCTATCTAATATTAATAGTATTTTTTTGAAAATAAATCATTGTGACTTATTGAGTGTTAAACCCCAAGTAATTTTCAATGATAATTATATTCTATTACCTTGTTTGAATGCAAAAATACTAACAATGTTGAATGATGGAGAACATGAATAATAAGTATGTAGCCAATTATAAATAGCTTACAGTTTCAAGAAGCAAACATTTCAACTAGGTGAATATTTTATTTAAGATGAGAATTCAATTATTTTATTTATAGTTGAATTATATAACATGAAATGAATGCACAAGACAATTTTATTTTGTGCTTAAATTGAAACGAGTGCACATTGTTAATACAATTACTTTGAAATTAATGTAGATCATAAATTTAGTTACATCAAATCATAAATAAACATCTACACTAAAATCAATGCATCTATGGAAATCATTCAAATAGAATCGTAAACAAAGGTCCTCTATACTTAAATCAATACATCTACTACAAGCATTCAAATAGGATTATAAAGCAATAGCCACACTCAAACCAGTGCATCTAGTGCAAGTAATCAAATAGGATTAGAAATCAAAATCTTCACTAAAATCAATGCATCTAGTGTAAGCAATCAAATAGGACTAGAAATCAACATCTACATTGATATCAGGGAATCTATTGCAATAAACCAAATAAGATTAGAAATCAACAACTACACTAAAATAAATGCATCTAGTGCAATCAATCAAATAAGATTAGGAATCAACACCTACACTGAAATAAATGCATCTATTTTAGTTAATAAAACTTTTTATCCCCCCATCTCGCCCCCAGCTCTCTCTCTCTCTCTCTCTCTCTCTCTCTCTCTCTCTCTCTGACACTCTCTCCCTCTTTTTATCTCTCTCTTCTTTTCTCCCTCTCTCCCCACCATCTATATCTATGTCCATATGTCCTTCTTCATCTCTATCTCATCCACCCAAACACACACACACACACACTCTTTGTATGTTGATTTCGTATTATTAATGCACATCTCCCCTATATTGGGTTGCAAAGCATATTTGGACGTAAAACAATTTGTCTCTATTATGAAAATTCTAGGGTTTCATTTGCATAGCCATCTATGTTTGGCATCACGAGAGGTGTCACCACCCACTCCATTATTAAATGTTTTGTGAGTTTATAATGAGTCTAGACCTCCTATTATTCCTCATCAATCTCATCAAATTTGACATCATTTTCATATAGCGACTGGACAAAGTGGGGTTTTTGTTTTCACAAGAAACCATTCGTTCAGTCCATCATGGAAAACTAGGAATCTAGGGCATTACTAGCTAAAAGTAGCACAATATCCATGATATAAAGTTAAATCTACCAAAACTAGAGAATATATCCAATATATGTAGGATCAGACTTTGATCCACAAATTTATTGGATTATGGCTCTCTTACAAGGTTTTCATTGGGTGGATTCAAAATCAATGGAACCCCATGGCCAAATAGAGTTGGAGTTATGTGTCGAGGGATTTTTCAGAGTCATTTTAACTATCTTAGAAAATTGCTCTAGGGTTTTTCGAGGGCTATATTTTTTCAACAATGCAAGGCTCTTCATGTGATTCTAAAAGAAGAAATTTAAACCGTATAAGTAGGATTCACTTGCATCCGTAATGTGGGTCTATATATTTTCTCTTCCCAAGGAATATTGGGAGGATGAAACCTTTAAAGGCATTATAAATTCCATTGACAAAATTTTCAAATTATAAGATCCTTGCAAGAGAGTTAGGTAAATTTTATATCCACAAATATTTGTTTAAATGAATATATGCTAGAATTTGCTCGTCTCCATAAATATATATTTTATGATAGTGTTTGGAAGAAGTCTCTAGATTATCAATCAATCCCCTTTAGATGCATACACTGTCATAAATATGAGAATATTATTGGGGATTGTCCTGTGAGTACAAAGGAATTATTTGAATGAAATCCTTCTCATAAAGATCTAGTTTGTTCGGGAAATTTTCCCCAAAGAAGAAAAAAATTGAGTCCCAGGGGTACCTCAAATTTTTCCCAGATCCCTAAATCTAAAAATACGTTCGAGTCTCTCTCCTCTCCAAAGGATTTTCCAGAACAAGTCAATATCTAATGAATCATGTAATCAATAAAATCCATAAACCTACGCAAGAAATCCATTAACCAATGTAATCCTCTCAAAGAGTACCAACGAAATCCATTACCCAAGGAAATGCTTATCTCCCCTTCATATTGAGTTAAAGAATAATCCCTACTAGAAGTTATGAATGTAGATGACCCACTATTGTTTTTCCTTGCCAAAGAATAACATGGAAAAGATGTGAACGACATGCCAGTTCACGAGGTTAATATTCTTTGTAAAGGTTATGTTCAAAGAAAGTATTTGGTCAAGAGTTCCTCAAAGTTTGGCCTTGGGGTTCAAACAATGGATTTGAAGGTGGTATCCAACAAAGAAAAAGAAGAAAAAAAATGTGACTACAAGAGAGATAAAGAAAGGATCTAAGAATACCATGAATAATTATTCAACTTATCGATCTAAGAAGACCATGAATAATTAATCAATTCTAGGAAAGTCATACAAATTTCAACGAATTCCCCCCTTGAAATATTAATTTTTCTAGAAGTTTTCAATGTTGTTATGATTATCCTAGTTTGTAACTTTGAGGAAACTTCTTAGTCCTAAGTAATATATCCTAGAATTTAGTCCTCTAATGGACATTGAATTTATAAAACACTTTATGATTAATGAAAAGATTCATTTTCTCTCTTCCAAAAATAGAAAAAAAAAACTTTAATTATAACTTTATAAATTTTGAAAATCATAAAAAATAATACAACAAAATAAAATAATTTCTTAAAATATTTATCAATTATATATTCTGATATTAATATTAAAAATTAAATAATAACGACATTCATATCTTCTATTACTTATGTTAAAATAATTGATATTATGTCGTAATCATAATAGCCTTGATGGGTAGCCTAATTGTTTGAAGGCCCCACCAAGTCATTGACCCTATACCATGAGAAATATGTTCAATTCTCCTTGGTCCCATTAGGCTCAGGCACATTGTGATATACATGATAGGGTGGGAACTCCGACCATCTATGGGTGTTACAAGGACAAAATATAATAATATGTAATAATTCATAATTCATGCTTTAATAGTAAAATAAAATGTTAGTAATTATAGTTCTGGGACACATTATTGTTAAAATATATAGATATTATTTTAAATAGTTTTTTTAATTATATAATAATAATTATGATGAATAAATTTAACATTACATTAAAAAATATGATAGTTTAAACACAAAAATATAATATAAATATAAAATATGATGATGAAAAAATGACATGATATATTAATATAAATAAACAATATCATACATTTTTCAAGTGAAATATTATGTTAATAGATTGAAGAAATTGGAAATATGAGGTTTTTTTTTTCGAAATGTAATTTTTATATATTTGGTAAGGAATTTTTTTTTGGTAAATACATAATTTTATATTTCATTTCGAGAAAATAAAGTACATGATAAGCGATCAACCAAGCATGTTGAAAATTTGGTTGTTACAATTTCCTTCCTCCTAATGGCCCAGCACTAGAAAGTATCCACGTAAAAGCACACCAGAGATTATGTAACACCCTTCACCCACATTTACCCAAGCTAATCGAACAACCGAGGTAAAAATGTGACAAAGAGTTATGATGATATGATTAAAATCCCCATGTATAGTTAAGGAAGTGGAACCGATAAAACAAAAACCAATTTTACCTTCCTCGGGAGTTAAAACCCTTATGGAGGAAACCAACCCTTCCAAGTACTTAAGCCCTAAGACAACTTGCCATTTTTCTGATTCGGACTCTCACCCATTCGCATGAGAAGCCATGCATGTGACTGAGGCCTTCCAATCACTCCCATAGCAAGGCATGCCAACAACTATGGCCTTTTTTAGGTAGTTCTAAGCCATTGACCCTAGATTCTGAGACACTTTTCCAGGGCTAGGTCTTAGGATTCTACCTATAAGTTCATGAAACTTCCATAAATTATACATAAGCATGAAATTAAGCTAATAATTCAAACATTTTATAAACGACCTGATCGGACCCCTAATAGCCATGACAGAGATTTCATCAAACAAGTTACAAATATGTAATTTACATGACATAAGAACAAATACGAGCATAGGGGTCTCATATTTATATCAGATTTGTAAACAAACATTGATTTCTTATCACAATAGTTGCATTATCATATCGTAGGTCATATATTCATTGTTCATTTATTTTCTAATCAAAACATGATAAGAGCCATACACCAAGTATGTAATAAAACATGCTTATAACCAACATCTAACCAACATAAATAACAAGGATATAACAACTATAAGAATCACAAATGAACAAGTAAATTTACACATGAAATACTGAGGAGAAGGATTTCTTCTTAATTAATGCAAAATCCAACCAGGTGAGGGATTTCCATGACTATAAGCTTCACAAAGTGGAGAGATGAAATTTTGTTTTGAGTATATGGTGGAGGAATTCCCCTTTGGGCTTCTTGTTCCCATAAAATAGGAACTACTCCAAAGGATAAGATTTTTTCCCATTATTTGAGGGCCCATATCCTTCTCCTCCTTTGTTAAATAAGGAGACCTATTTCACCTATGCTACCCTAGTTAGAAGTGGAAATCATAGAGAGAAGAAGCAATTATAGTTCTATTATAGATTCAGGGGAATAGAGCAGAGTGTGATTGTTTTTGTGTGTTAGGAACTTAGTGAGATCATAGACCTTTTTGTATGAGGGTGTCGCAAACGTGCTTGGATACGTACATGCCAAAGGAGAGCCTCAACATCAAGGCTTTGTTGTAAAATACCCTTGTATTTATCATAATAAAATACAACTGATGTTTATCTTCCACTCTTGTTTACATTTATAATGAGATTTCTAGCATTCCTTGATAAGTTAGACAAGCTTTAATTGTTTTATTTTTGTCGTGATTTTATGCTTGTCGTGGTGTCTTGACTGTCTATACATGTAATCAAACATTGGTAGCAGCGTCTATTGAGCTTAAGAAGAGTGGCGTATCATGAACCTTTGACAGAAGATGAAAACATAGCATTAGAACAAGGTAGCTCAACTTCTTTTCTTTGAATCTCATTTACAATCTAGGAAGGTAGATGTTAGTATGTTCGCTTAGTTGCTAGACCCACCCTAGGGCTAGAGGGATCACCTCTATTCGCAGAGGGGATTTTCCTTCACAACAAATTGGTGACTGCGCTGGGGAGTTTCCTTTGAGTTTGTCACTCTTTAAGGTCTTATTCATTCAATGAGTTAAGTCAACCAACCATTTCCTTGTTTGTTCCTATGTTTTTCATCAATTACAATATTTTAGGTTTTGCTTGAAGTGGTGAGTCTGGTCTTGGTTACGAGAAATTATTTGTTTTTTTTCTTTTTTAGAAATCATCGCTTTTATTTGTCTAAGAGTCACGCCGATTAGCATTTTAGCACTAGTTGTCATTTATAAAGTCGCATCGATTGGCTTTTTCAGTGCTAGTTTTAGCCCAAAAAGTCGTGGTGGTTCCTCTGTGTGTTAAAAGTTAAGTTTTTTTCCATAAGTCCTTCACCAGTGTCTCTTTCTCTTCCGGCCATTTTCTCTATATGAATTACATTTTATCCCTTCACTCAAGTTGGTTTGATTGGCTCTTTGGCTTGGTTTTTGGTTGTTATTTTTTTTCTTTCTATTGGGACGTGCATCCTAACATGGTAGCATGCTTTGCGGGACATTCCCCTGTTGATTGAGTCAGTCTCCTTGCTTGGTAAGCCATCTCTAGTTGATTTCATTTTGATTTTTGGTTGATTGAGTGATCAAGTCTCAAGTGTCTATCTGAGTTCATTTGATCCACTTTTTCACTTGTGAGAATAGATTACATTGCTCATTGTTCAGGTGAAAAGTCTTCTTTCTATGGTTGCTTGATGTAAAAGGGAAAGAATGCCTTATTTTGAGCCCGCGCTTTGGAAGTCCTCTTTTTTCTTGAAATCATATCTCTTGTAGCCTTTTGAGGAATTTCTTTACAAACTGTTCAAAACAAGATTGGATTCTTAATGGTTGGTTGCATCCCTTTTGTGTTAAGAAAATTTTCATTCATTTATTCTTCGTCTCAAAGTTTTATTTTCGTTAAAATTCATTAGATCAAGTTGCATTGAAAAGTCACGTTTGAAATTTATCATTTAAGTTAGATTACATTGTTTAATGATTGAAAAATAAAAGTTGCATTGAGTGCATTGTATTTCATTAAAAGCGTCAATTAAGTAGATTCACATTTCACCAAAAAATGCATTGAGTGCATTCTTATTCATTCAAAAGAAAAAGGAAATTGTGCATAGATTACAATTGCATAGTTTTCAAAAAGAGACTTTTTCATAGATTACATTGCATAATTTTTCATCTTTGAATGTTTTAGATTACTTTGGGATAGTTAAATTAATCTAGTTGGGAAATGTTTCATTTGCAGTATTACTATTTGTTGCATAATTGTTTGAGACTCTTCCCTTAACTAGATAGCATTCATCGAATTCAAATATTTATTTTCTCATATAGCTACATATAGAAGATTTTTCAGATGATAACTATAAGGACTTGAAACTAAAACATAATTTCAAGATAAACTATAAAATCAACTCAATTAACCTAAGGAAGCATTGAAACTTAATGCTCACATTTAGAGGTCTAAGCTAGTGACGTGTTCTGACGTCATTAAAACTAGCAGTTGTCACTCACAATATTGCATTAGACAATGCTAGTATGGACTTGTGCTCCTCGTGCTATCACACATATAAACGGAGACCCGCATAGGTTGCAATCCTTTATCCATAGGAAGCTGAGTTTGCCACCCTTTAACCATGATACACCGAACACAACATTCATGGAGACTCCCTGCATGTACGTTAATTCCTTGGTTATTTATCTTTCATTTTATCACCAAGGTGTATATTGCAGTTCATGGGAGCTTGGTACACCCTTTTGCATAGAGTTCCCGAGTAGTCCTTTTAATATTTCCATGATTCTTTAAACTTGAAAGGTCATCGAGAACTTTCCCTTTCAAGCTCGTTCAACCTGAAAGTGACTAGAGTCACCTTTTTTCCTTTTCTCGACTCTTAAAATATGAAAAGGCAGAGACTTGTTTCAATGTTATTAAATTCACTGCCCACGAAATATTCTTGGTTAAATTTTTATTCCTTAGTGATTATTTAGGGCTAATTCCAATGGAAATGTTTCTCGAGGTTATCAGTCGAGGACTCCCCTCTGATCAGAGTCCTGGTCCTTTTCCTTCTTTTGGAAATGTTGGTTCCCCTTATATGGCAACATTGTCCCTTCCCGGGTTAGCTATTGGTTTACTCGTTTGGTTATTTTCAACCTCAGTGATCCTGAGTGTTCCAACCTCTGTCCAACCAAGGTCTCCTCTGCCTGAACCATGTAAACTGCATGTTGATCCTAAAGTTGGCCCCTCACCCATTTCGCCTATTTCCTCACCTCGTTCTTCCTCTTCACCTGGTGAAAGTCTATATTCTAGTAACCAGGTGACTAAGAAGAAGAAGAAAAAGAAGTTGAGGAAGAAGAAGGAAAATAATTAGGGGGGGAATCGGCGGCCATCACTACCGATGCAGCTAATATCGAGAAACCTCCCACTCCATCTCACCAAGTCAAATTCCCTTGCAAGCTATGTAAGGGTGACCACCTTCTTCATGATTTCCCTGGTATTCCCAAGGTGTTAGAAGTGTGGTCCGTTAGACCGATTCATCCTTCATCATCAACCTCTGGCAATCATGTTCATGATGAGCCTTCAGCTAGAGATAATGAGACTCATAAGAAACAAGGGAAAATCAAATTTCCCTACAGATTGTGTGAAGGGAACCATCCCATTCACCTCTATCCTCATATGGATGAAGCTTCTAAAGTATTGGATAACCTTTGCGATTCTGAATCCTATTTTCCTTTTGGTTACCAGATGTTTTCCTTGAGTCTTTTGATAGTTGATCAAGTCATTTATCGGGATTCATCTCTGATCAATTCCACTCTCTCTTAAAGTCAGTCTCCTGAGTCCATTCCTGATCAAAAATTGGTTGAGAAAAAGGTTGACCTAATTCCATCTATAGTTCATTAGGTATTTTCAGTCAAGAGTGGGTCTCATCCCAGTCAGGATCTTTTTTTCTTGTCTGATTCTCAAAGATTATAAGGAGATCCTCTCGTTTCCATGATTCAAGAGGGTGATCGTCCGACTCTTGTCGCCACAGTTCCATAAAGTGATCCTCCTCCTATCATTTTTGGAGCCTAGGATGATGTTATTTCTGCTCTTTTAATGCAAGGGGATAATCCAATTATTCCTATGGAACACCCTCCATGTAGTTTGGTCGCTTCCTTTGAGTGCAGTCGATTTACGGGTTACCGTATTCCTTCTTATATGCCATTTGAGATCACTATATAGGCCTACAATATGGTCGTACGAGACACGATTATAGATGAAGGTGCCTCGATTAGTATTCTATCCTCAACTACCTAGCAAGATTTGGGTTCTCTGCAGCTTGTGCCTATTATTCAGAATTTGTTGGCTTTTAACAGAGGAACTAGTCAACCATTAGGTATCCTTCCAAAGTTTCCTATTACTTTGGGATGGAAAACCATCTATATAGGCATGATGGTGGTCCAAGGCCCCTTGGATTTTAATTTACTCTTGGGGTGTGATTATTCTTATGCCATGGGCATGCTTGTCTCTTCCCTCTTTCGTGTGATCTGTTTTCCACATGAAGGTCAGATTGTGACCATTGATTAGCTATCATTATTTGGTCTTGATGTGACATCTAGTGCACCATCATCCCTCACTTGACTGTACGTTTGGGTGGTATTTACCCCACGACAAGTCAATTATGTGGCCACTTGTTCCATGTCCACATCCACTGATAATTCAATCAGTGAGGTAGTACACAATGTACTGCAGGCATTAGATCCTAATTTCTAGAGTGTTGTTCTTCCGTCAAATGAGAAACTCTTGGAAGCCATGACTTCTTATTCATCATGATAAAGTCTTTTGGATCATAGCTCGTTTTATTGTCTTAAGCTCTTTAAAAAATGAAACAAGATCTTCGGAGCATAGTTCATTTTCTTCTATCAAGCTCCTTAAAAAATGAAAAAAAATTATTTTGGAGCATGGTTTTTTCTCTTGTGTCAAGCGCCTTAAAAAATGAGACAAGGTCGACGGAGCAGAGTTCAATTTCTTGTGTCAAGTTCCTTAAAAAATGAAACAAGGACTTGGGGCATAGTTCATTTTCTTGAGTCAAGGTCCTTAAAACATGAAACAAGGTGTCATAAGGATTATTCTTTTACTGTGTCAACCTTGTTAAAAAATAAAATGGGTTCCTTTTTCAATTCGAGTCTTTGATCATATCTCGTAAGATCCAAGTCGAGTCTTTTTCCCGATCTTGTAATTGAACCTTAATTCCATCCAGCTTTTAGTAACCAGTACTCTACTCAAGTGAATGCCATGAAGTTGGGGGGCATGTACCTCAAATTGAGTCATCATGTTGGGGTCATGCAAACTTATTTCAAGCACAATTTGTTTCAGTTTCAATTTTGTGTAAAAATGAAACCGGTTTCAAGCATAGTTTTTCTAAAAAGTTACGAGATTATGTAAAAATGAAACCAACTTCAACCAGAGTTTCCTGATTTCAATCCTGTGTAGAAATGAAACCATTCTAATTTTTCCTCTCGCGATTGCCATTTTATTAGCCTATTTTTCCAAATGAACCTTGGTTTTCTCATTCCATTGTTACCATCTTCTTAGCCAATCATATTCCCTCACTTGATTATTTTACCCATTCTTGAGGAACAGCTACAATGAGTGGTTTTATTAGCAAACCTCTTGACCTTTACTTATTCTGAGCAGTTCCACCATCACCAGAACCAGTTGCTATCCTCAATACCACTGATTCCTCCAGGGGGAGTCAGCTTTTAGCTCTTTTTTGACTCTCAAAACGTGCAAAGATTGCCAAGTTTTGGTCATGTTGAGCTTGTTAAAGTGGATTAAATTTCATTTACCCAGTATACGTTTATCCTTTTTTTGGGTTGCGATAAATTATTTACGAAAAAGGAATACCTTAGTTGATCGCAACTAAGAGGATCTCTCATATTTTGTTTTCTACCTTTTTGGGTATAATGAACTATTTATGAAAAGGGAATTTTAGAGTTTTATTTTCGCCTCTTTTCAAACTCATTAAATGCGAAAATACGGTCAGTTTCACCTTTGTCGGGCTCGTTAAAATTTTACGAAATTGGATCCGTCATCATGACGATGTCAAGTTCCTCCTTCATAGGGCTCGTAAAATGTACTAGGATGGATTTGTCTAAAGGAGAAACATATATGACACGAATATGATATCCTCTTCAAGCTTTTCTAAAAATAAAGAGGTACTCGCCAGAAATGGTGGGGGGGAATGGAAGTTATCCATCAGTGGTGTCGGCAGTTTGTCACTCTTGAACATGACACTTATCTGCAGTTTGTGTCGGGTTGGGATATATTCACTCTGTTACTCTACCTCCATGGGTTTTGGAAATATGTTTGCCTCTCATTTGATTACCAATATTGTCAACATGACCTCTAATCCTATTTGGGTCAAATGTTGCCAAATTCCAGAGTCGTGTCGCCAATGTTCAAGAGAAAATCCTTCTACGGTTTGTACATTCCCTCATTCTCTGTTTCTGTCTTGATTAACACTCATATTACATTCTTTGTTTCATGTGGATGATGTGAGATTCATTATGACCCTCCTTTGATGGATTTCTTCCTTTCTACTTCACCTCATTATCTAGGAAGTCGATCTAGAGTCTCCTTTCTGGTACCTTAGAGCTTGCATTCCCTCATGGCAAGTTCTTCGCATTCGAAGATAGGTTCACATCATTGGCCTTCGATCGGGTGATTTCATTGGTGTTCGGCTTTAGTTCCTTATTCATATTTCATGGATTGTACTGGAAGTACCCTTAGGGCCATTGTCATCATTGGTGTTTTCTCTCATGTCTGTTAGAAATTTACGTCATTGACTGGTAATCAAACAATTTTCATGCATATTCAACTTCAGCTCATTTCTTCGTATGCTTGAAATTGTACATGATCGGGTCGTGATGGACCACAGGACCCTGGATTTTATTCTCTAGAGTCCACGTTGAGAGGAAATATGATTTTTCCATGATTGGATACATGTTTCTTTTAGATACATGGTTGCAACCATACCATCAGTGTATTTGTGATCCTTCTCAGATGGATGGTTGCAATCATACCATGGTCTCTTTTACAGATGGCTACGTCCATACCTTGATTCATGTATTTTCATGAGATATTTCAGTTATGTATATGTATCTATGCTTTATTTATAGGTCTCCTGATGGCCGAGTCTTATTCCTTGCACGTACTCATAAATCGTTTCACCCCTCACTCTTGTTTTCACTTTATACTTTAGGGGGCATCTGTTACACATAAATTTGTCATTGTCCCTTTAATCCCCGTTACTTGTTCCTAGAAGACCCATATAGTGACCCTTGTGTGCTTTCCATGCATGAAATGCATACCCCTGAAACACACTTTTTCTGCTAATTCATCTCCTTTTACAAATTTTCCAGAATATCTCTATACAAACCTAGTTTTCAAGGTCGACGCTTTGTCTCTATGTCTGACACACACCAATAGCAGACATTTGCACTAAGACCAACACCTATCGGTGATCTTCCTTAATGTTTGAATTGCGATGGTCCTCTTTTGGAAAGTTTTTTAAATAGAAAGAATGTTTGCATGACTAGAAGATTCGCGAAGCGTAGAGCTCGAAGTTTTTTTTGAGGATATGGTAGAGGAATTCCATTTGGGATTCTTGTTCCCATAAAATAGAAACTACTCCAGAGGATAAGCTTTTTTCCCATTATTTGAGGGCCCATATCCTCCTCCTCCATTGTTATATAAGGAGGCCTCTTTCACCTCTGCTACCCTAGTTAGAAGTGGCAATCATAGAGAGAATATGCAATTATAGTATTATTATAGCTTTCGAAGAATAGAGTAGAGTGTGATTGTTTTTGTGTGATAGGAACTTAGTGAGACACTAGACCCTTTTTTATGAGGGTGTTGCAAACATGCTTGGATACGAACCTGGCAAAGGAGAGCATCAACATCAAGGCTTGGTTGTAAACTCCCCATTTCTTTATCATAATAAAATAAAAATGATGTTTATCTCCCACTTTTGTTTACATTCATAATGATATTTCTAGCATTCCTTGATCAGTTAGATAGGTTGTAATTATTTTATGTTTGTCATGATTTTATGCTTGTCGTGGTGTCTTGGCTGTCTTTATAGGTAATCAAACATTGGTAGTAGCATGTATCAAGATTGAGAACAGTGACACATCAAGAAGCTTCTACAGAAGATGACAACAGAGCATCAAAACAAGGTAGGTCATCTTCCTTGCTTTGAATTTCATTTACAATCTAGGACGGTAAATGTTAGTATGTTTCCTTAGTTGCTAGACCAACCCTAGGGCTAGAGGGATAGCCTCTGTCCAGAGAGAGGATTTTCCTTCACAACAAAAAGGAAAAATTTATGTATTAAATTTGAGGATGAGATCAAACAAGGAAGTGAAAATAAAATACAGTCAGCTGAAAATGATTTTGTAGGTAAAATGATAAGGCAACAAATGAAGATTTTGGATACTAGAAGGGTGCATAAAAAAAATAAGGCAACAACAAGATAATAAAACAAATGGAAAGAACCAATATTAGATATGGAATCCAGGATATATTAGAAGTAGATTCCTTGGAAAGAAACATTGAAAGTTAAAATGATTTTGGACACAAAGTATGTAAAGAAGACTAGAGGGAAATAATATTAGAAATAATTGGTGAAGTGGAAAGGTTATTGAGTTCGAGATTCTACTTGGATGAATTTTGCAACTCTATAGATATTAATTTATTCTATTGGATGCCTTAAGAGTAGGAGAACTTAAACGTTTCTTTCCTAGGAAACCTAATGCAGGGGCATAGATGGAGCACAAAATTTGATGAATACTGGAAAAAATCTTGCCAATGTAATTGCATGATGACATTGCGATAATGAGGCGGGGGGGGAGGGATATTTGTTGAGAAATTGTAAATATTTAATTTAGGATGATTTTTGATATTTTTTATTAAGTAGATGAGATATTCTATGTTGTAAATATGGCTTTTAGTTTCCTTTATTTGTAGATAATATGAAATTATTCATCTCTTGTGACTCTTCATTTTCCCATGTCAACATTCATTTTATTAGGAAGTATTCCCTTGAAGGGAGAGAGGAGGAGAAGAGAGGGCACATTATTCTTTGTGAAATTGTAGTCATGTAGGTTGAAAGGTGTTGCACTTTCCATATATGTGAACACGGAAGTGTTTTTTTTCTGTCTGAATGGAAACATTGAATGGCCAATGGGACTATAAGTTGATGTGGTTTTGAATTGAATTGAAGTCTCGTGTTGAAGAAAATTGATTTCTATTTATAATTTTTTCCAAAATGTAATTTTTATTCAAGTATTTTGTTTATATTTAAAGCCTACTTTTGTTTAATCAAATTACACCAAGAATATGAGTATTGAAGCCTTCGTTCTTGTGATTGGTTCATATATTTTGTGTATACTTGTTCAAAGGGTATCACAACTGCCATAGGAACATGCCACAATGTTCAGGAGTGAGAAATTGATGTAGTTACAGGAAATTGAGCGTTGAAACAAAGTATAGTTGTCTTAAACGCTTCCATATCCTTTATACTCGATTTCTGACTGCAAAATTTGAGCTATCTTGCAAACCGTGAGGGGGCGAAGTTGAGTGGGATCATCCCGTAAGTTGATAAGTGATTCAAGGGAGTGGAAAGTCGATTTTATAGATATTCAAGTCATTTCACTTTCCTAAATTTCATAAATACAAAGTTTTTCAAGAGCGCGATGAAATCGTTTCGTAGCACCTACAAGTTTGTTTTTTAGTGCTACAAAATTATTTCATTGTGACAACAGAAATATATGTGTGTGTGTGTGTGTGTGTGTGTGTGTGGGGACTATATCTTGGTATCTAGGTATCCTTTAGGCCTGGCCACTGCAAAAAATTATGGTATCCAAGTTGGTTAACATAATAAATTCATATTTTTATATATAATTCATATGCTAAATGCTTCATGAACTATTTTCAAATCTGATGTAAATTTAGAGCTATATGTGGAGTATCCTAGGGTTATTGACAGTAGGGGTACATGATCTTATCACTAGGGTACCTCAGATCTTGACCAAAACATTAGTCCAAAAAGTAGGTCTGAATTTATCTTCTCTCTGTAGAATGCTCCAGAACAAGTAAGCATTCAATCACTACAACAGAAAGGGGGGTTTTAAGACAATATTTAAGAATTTTTTTCAGTAAATTGTCTTAACTTGAGATAAAATAAAACTTGTGTGTTGTCTTAAATATTTTCTTTAAGCTGGTGTCTCAAATTAAATTGTCTTAAAATTGAATTGTCTTAAAATATTGTCTCTATAAAGACAATATATAACACAAGCATTTTTGTCTCTCCAGAGACAAGTTCATTTTTATCTCTCCAGAGACAATTTCATGTTTGTCTCTCTAGAGACAATAGTTGCAATTAAATACATATTGTCTTTAAAGAGACAATGCCTTTGATCCTAAATATTGTCTCTCTAGAGACAAAATAAAATTACATTAAAAAATAAAATCATTTTTCTCTTTAGAGACAATATAAAATAATGAATCTAGAACATTGTCCCACCATTGAAATAAACCAATATTAAAAGTATTTATTTAAAAATAAACTACAATATCACTGATTAATTCATATTAGGACACAGTGGAATTGCACCACTGACCTCCTTCTTATAAAGCAGGTTCTCTTCCGTTTATCTAGAACCCTTTAAAGAATTATGTGAGAGTTATGGTAGTTTTTGAAATTGCATACATAAGCATTGATTTTAAAAAAATGCATGACACAAAATGGTGTACTATTTGTAAAATCTAAAATCATGCAACCCCTATTTTCAACTTGATAAAGATAACTCAATGGAGTTACCTTAATTTCACTTTTGCCTAAAATCCATCAACAACAACAACTAATGCATGCCTGCTAATCAACATATAATAACAAGGGAAGTTGTGAGGCAGCAAGTCCCTACCAAAGAAATCTAAATGCAAATTGTTGATCTGAAACTAGAATTCAATCGATTCAGCTGTAGAGTCACCTCTGCATGGTAATATAGTATTATGTAATACTGATTTCAGTACCGCATTCATGGGACCATTACACAAGCATTGATAATTGCTTCCAATTGAAAAGACATTGATCACTTTTGTAACCCTACAAAGAAAATTAAGAAAGAATCAATTGAAGTTGATTTCTCACTACACTTTCAATCCTTCTTAATGCCTTTTCAAACTATGCTTGATCCAAGAGAACATATCCACAAAAGTTTAGAGGCTACATTTGTAATAAACGTAATTCCAACCATCATGAAAATAAATTTGAAAAATGGATGCGATTTAGAAACAAAATTTTTCAACCATCATGAAATTTATAATGAACATATATATCTAGAGCATACGTCCAAATTCATATATGCGTTTAGGTCAAAAATACAATATATATATATATATATATATATATATTTTAATATTTTCAAAAATCAAAATCATATGATAAAAATACAAATTACCTTAAAAAATATAACTCTCATGACATAAAATAAAAATATGATAATAATAAAAATAATGAAATAAGAATCGCTGAGTATGTGTTGCTTTTAATAGATATTTGTACCACCTTGTGCACTCTGCAAACTTTGACTCTGTCATAGAGATGCTTCATCTGATTGCATGACCACAAAATTGGCTTCTTGGTTTACTTGATTGGCATGGATGAGTCTCTTATTCAACCAGATATACAAATTTTATCCAAAACTCTTAAATCAGAAAGAAGCACAAATAGTGGTCATGGAAAAGGTGAAACTAGTTTACCATTTTAAAGGAAGAGATTCGGTTGCTTCAATTGTAGATTTTTTTAAGTATTTCCAAACACTAAGACTTGGTATAAAATTGCTTTAAAAAAGAGACAACATCCTGAAAAGCAACAATAAAAAATTAGTACCTACTTGATCTTAGGCATAGCCCCTATCACTTTAGCAAGTTACCAATTTTCCATGATTTAAATAAAAAAAAGATGTTTCTCTAAATCTAGCAGAGACCAAGGTCCTCTCCCATCATGCACCTATAATCTCGAGTGAATGCGTTCTTCCATAGATCTGAAAGGTATGTTACAACCTACTGTTAAAATTTCTCTTTCATTTTAGTCGTGAATTTTTTACCTACAAAATATAACTGCCAAGTGGTATCTGCATGCTCCAGCAGTGGTGTCTGCATGTTGTTACTGTCTATGGGAGGATAAAGAACTACTGATGTTTTGAGAAATTCATGACTATTGATGTTTTGAGAATGTAGGTTCTTGAAGATTTTTTCCTATCAATCTAGTTAAGATGCTTGCTCCTTCTCCTCTGATGATGCTAGCTTTAATTCATTTGCTTTAGTCTTAGCCATTGGTCGTAGTGTTGCTTCAACTGGATTTGACCTTGGCTATGTGAAGAGCATATGTGTCCTCCCTCCGAGATTGTAAGTCTCGCGGGCCACCATCATTCCATTGTTCCTCCTATTAATCGTTCATGACTATTCATTTAGTTTTTTATAAATTAAAAGAAAAACGATCCATAAAGCTCAGGCCATGAAATCTATGAGAGAACGCATGGACAGAGATATTGTGCACATTTTGAAGAAGGAAAATTTCATTAATGAAAAATTGGAGGAGCTGGACAAGGCCAATCTGTCCAGCTGTGGGATTCCTGGGTGCCGGCAAGGGAGTTCCACTGACAGAACAGGCATTTCCACCACCAATGGCTTCAGGAATTCTCTGAAGAAATTGATGGGGTGATTCCAAAGTCTGAGACAGAATATCATGGACAAGTACAAGGAAACGATCGACATAATTTACTATACTGTTACTGGTGAGAGAGATGATGAAGAGACCATAGATAATATTATTCAAACAGGGGATTTAAGTGAAAATATGTTGCAGAGGGTGATTCAGGAGCAAGGGAGAGGGCCGATTACTGAAGTGATCTGTGAGATTCAAGAGAGACATGACACTGTCAAAGAGACCGAGGGGAATTTTCTAGAATTGCAGAAGATATTCCTTTACATGGTTGTGTTGGTGCAGACATAGGGTTATGAGACCGACAACATTGAAGCCAATGTGGGGCATGCAAACTCTTTCATTGAATGTGGCATGAGGAAGCTCATACATGCAAGAAAACTTTAGAAGAATACAAAAAAGTGGACATGCACAGGGATACTCATTCTTCTCATAATAATTATCATCATAGTTCTCCCTCTGGTGCTGAAAACATAATTCAAGAGAACTTCTGTGCAGGATGGACTATCTGTCACCTATTTTACATATTGGTTAGAAACAAATATTAGCTTCCTCTTCTAGTTGTGATTTGAGTTTGAGTTTGTATTATATGGTCTTATGGCATTGTATATTCATATTGGGTATTGCCTTTGTTGGGTTTATCAGTATTTGTTTCAGGATTTCTAGAGCCATATAGAAGAGATAATGTGCTATTCCAGGGTAGAAAATTGAAGGGGATTGGGTCAGTGAAAAAAGAGTTTGACAGGCATATCTGGTGGCTATTTAAGAAGAGAGACAAGGAGTAATTCATTGTATTATTTATTTTACTTGGTATTCCAATTTTTCATCAAAATTTTCACTACCATGGCAATGAGATTGTTGATTAATGAGATTATTCAAGGAAAATATTCCTTAGACAAGGGGAACGCACCTTTGTGTCATTCAAAGGATTTTATTGGAAAATGGTAAGGTGAATCGAATTATTGCCCCTATCAAGTTGTGTAAGGTCTTGAATATCATAAGTGTTCAAATATTCCCCTTCCCTTGGTCGATTAGCTTATTCCAAGTGGAAAACCCTTATGTATGTATCAATAAAAGCAAGATCAGGTTGCAAAGCTCTGGTATTGATTCTAGATGCAAGTATTGTACATAAATTCAGGTTGGCTTTGGACATTTTTCAGTTTATATGAGATGAATCTATTCTTCATGTGGCTTGTGTGGTATTCCCTTTTCCATATTTTTCTCTTTTGAACAGCGTTGCTGAGTTGGGACTAAGTTAGAGAGAGAAACATTTGATCACAAGTTGAGATCAGTCTGCCCTTCAAAGGGAAAGATGAGTATATGGGCTCAAAAAATTCATGAGCCAATGTATGTTCGAGGCCTAAAATGAACATAAGAAGGGCCAAGTTTAGGGAAAAAGGAAAAGGTTTGATTTTTTCTTCACAAAAGGCAATGAAGGATGTTGAAATCCCTTAAAAGAAGGCTCCAAAAACTAAATAGACATTCTGATCCACCTATAAAGAGCAGTTTAGCTAGTAGCAGGATTTAGGGATTCTAATTGAGTACATGGTTGTTTGTACATTCGATTGAAGAATGGATATTCTTTTGTTGAGTTCTGAGCCCTAACTCCTGTCCTGAACAGTGAGAAATGGCTCTTTCACTGTAATTCTTCTCCAGGATGAAAAAGAAAATCCTTCGCCGCTCATGCTGAAGCATGCTGCCTTAGTCTAGGAAAAATATCGCTCTTAACTTTTAAGTGTTGAGCATGAGCATGCCAGACAACCAGTGCCATAATTTATGGTGGTGGTTTCCAGTTGGCTTGGAGCTGGAACTTGGCACTACTAAGTTACTAATTAGGCAGGAAGTTGCATAATGTAGACTTGTATTTAATGGAATTTGGAAACTGAACAAGCTCTTCCTTGCAGTTTCAAGTTGCCATTAATCTCCTTCAATTTTGCAACAACCTAAGTCTAGTCACCAATGACCATTCATGAGTCACAAGTCATGACTGAGTCACCAACCTATTACACTTTATTAACTTAGTAACTTACTATACTTAAGAATTTTTAAAAATTTGATTGGCTCTGACAGGCTACAACACTTCTGGTGACATTTTATAATATTATTCATTTTTTCTTTTAAAGTTGTAAAAATCCAAATTTAATTTTTTTTTTACAGAGAAATTTCAATCTCTACTTCTCTGACATGCCATATGCCCTTTGGAGGGCTCTGTGTTCAATTTTGAACACAAATCATGTTCAGTCAAAAGTACGCTCAATATTTCATCATTAAATCTTTCACGAGTGTTTCAATTTCAACAATAATAATATTTCTGCCACATCTTGAATATTTTCCTCTAGAGATGTAGAAGCTTAAGAATATTTTCTCTACTCAGACACCCTTATCCCTTGAAGAATTTGTACTAGATAATCTATGTCCCAGGTCTTTGAAGTAGTTGGAAATCCGACTCTTACAACCTTGTGCTTGAAACGACTAAAAATAATAGAGCATGAACTAAAATATCTTGAGCATCCCATATCCATTAGCGATGTGTTTCAGTTCCTCTTCATGCTACTATAATCTCGGCGTCCTAGTCTTCATATCTCTTGAGTATCAGTGAAAACCAAAATAAAGCCAATCCAAACAGATTGCTCTATCGGCCTCCCCAATGCATCAGTTTTCGAGTACAAATACTTAGTCACTTGATAGCCGACACTACAAGAAGCTCCAGAATGATCAACACTTTCACAACACTTAAACAATTTACCACGCTCGTACTTACAAGTTACACCCACCAAATCATTGATGGAATGTTTAATATCAAATCCATCATAGCACAACTCTACCAAATCACCATATCTTAGTATCTCCTTTTACAAACAGGATTCATGGGATTTAGTAACCCCTTCCAAGAGTTTTGTCCTTGGATATCTTTCAACATATCGAGAAGTTCTATATTTTAGTATCTGGTGGTGTTCATCAAATATTCCTGCAAAGGAGGGGAGACCAAAGTTGTCGAGGACAAAGGAAGCAAACTCATCCTTCGTAGTATTGAACACAGGTGAGGTAGGATTCGAAACATAATTTATGATTTTCTAGGGTTTTTAAGTGAAGAAAGACTGGGAAAATTACCGACCTTAATAACAACTCAACTTTGCAGCTATAAGAAAGATGCTCAATTATATGCAACATAAATCCCATTATATGAGACATAAATGGCATTATATAAGACATATCAACGTGGAATACATTTCGTATTGATATGACATTGTAAGTTCATTTGCAACAACAATCAAGATACACTAGGTGAATTTTGTTATGTTAAATTTGAAAAAGTTGCATCATGATAAAAATTCTCACCCTACTGCTCAATTACTGAAGATATTTTTCTTGAACTTATGAGTTTTCCACCACGAATTTTTCAAAGGTGAATACATCACATTCAAAATTTCATCCCAGTTGTGCAACGTTCCCTGCAAAACCATCAATCCGATAATATTTTACATAATTTAAAATAAGTATTTTATAATTTATTGGTTATAAAATATTAATTTTTATTTTATTATTTTTAAAATATATTAATATTTAAAATAAATTTAAATAATTTAATATAAATTTTCAAAACTAAATAAATATAAATATAGTATTTTTACGTATTAATATAAAATAAATTAAAATATAATGACATCAATACACTTATGATCCATCTCTTGTAAAATCATTATTAATTATTAGTATTATTAATGAGTTTTAATAATAGGGAAGAAAAAAGTAATATTAAAGATAAAAAAAAAGTAATATTTATGTGTATTTAATGCTAAACGGGTTAGATTCACTTTAACTTCACATCTATCTCGCGCATAGAGGGATTAAATCTCTTGTGATGTAGACCTCCTTTTTCAGTGTAGAACTTGAGGAAAGGTTTGCATCTAGAGAGCTTTGATCCCTCTTAGGACTTGATAGATATGGGGTTAAGATGAATCTAGATCCGTTTTAGTCTTGGGTAGCCATGGAAAAATTATTTAACATCTAATTATTTTAATAATATAAATTATGATAAATATCTCAAAGATTTATCCTATCATTTTAATTTTAAAGTTGTTCAGTTACCTTAGCTTATTGAGATGATAGACGCATACAATAAGTAGAATGATGAAAAATGATCAAATAATAATTTTGAATGCAAAGTGACAATGTAACAATGTTAAAAGATAGAAAATGTGAATAATAAGAATCTAGTCAATTACAAATAGTCTTCATTGTAATCACTCTCACACTCTTTTCTTCTACATCACATTATTAGTTTCACTCTTTTTTCATATCGATTATATGAAAAGAGCTATTGGAATCATAAACCATTTGTAATGACACTATGTTCTTTAGGTTAATGTCTTGCTACTCTTAGACTCTGTCTATTTTTTAGATTTGATGGCTAGAAAGCCATGTTGGGTTCAAAATTAATGTAAACAATAAAGTTAATGTGATGTAATAAATAGTTTTTTATTAATAAATAAAAAATTTGAAATTTGTTCAGAAAGAAACACTAGAGTTAAGATATTCTTGCTAGGATTAGGAAACCATTATCGGTGGATGAGATAAAAAAAAGAAAATATTCCCTTAAATGACTCCCAAAAATACCTGCGGGATAATAGACAAGATTTAATATGACTAGAAAGACAGTTATCTCAAATGACTTAGTTGGAGAAAGAGAATAAGTATTGGTGGAATAAAGCACCACAAGAAATAAAAGTGGCCTTTAAAGAAAAAGAAAAAAAAAATTCAGAAAAAAAGAAAAAGAAAATCCTAGGAAAATGGATTGGTAGACCGAAAAGAGAGAACACTGCTAAAGTATGCTAGGGAAAAGGAATGATAAACATATATTATTAGGAATCAATTAAGTGGTTGGAATTGGTGGATGACTTCATTGTCGGGAGGATGAGGATTTTCCCATGTATAGTGTTGGCATTGGACACTATTAAAAAATCTTTGTACTTTATGTTTTGAATCTATTTCTGGATTATTGTTGCATATAGATAATTTAATTACTTGGATTTTGGTGAATATATGAAAGTAAAGTAAATACATGCATGCGATATAGGAATATGCTTTATATTTTGAACTAGTGATTGGTTGTCTACATATCTTTGATTCTTATCAGGTTATTGCTATATATGCATCCTAGAATGTTATGACCAGGAAAATGCATATTTAGTAGAAAATTTACTTAGGTACTCATAATTCTTTGGGTATGAAGGGAAACCTTGTATAAATACATATTGGCCTTGAAAGGTGTGAAGGTTTAATTTAGGGTGAAAATACCTAATAGTGGTGTAATCATAAAATGATAGATCAGATATACACTTATTGTTTTCCATATTTTATTCCTTATATTACGCTAACTAAGTTGCAAATTTTACAGTATGAATTATATGATAGGTAGATCAAACCAATCATTAGTAATTCATTCTATGGTGCTAAAACCACTGAAGCAGACCAAAATAGATATACATAGTTTAACTGAGACAAGTTCAAGAAAAGCTTTCAAGGACTCCAAAATCAAGTTGTCACTAAGAACACACTACTAAGGTCTGTTTAGCAAGCTTCCTATGTAGAGACTAATTAGAACATGGAAAGTTCTATAACCTTTACCAAAAATCACAACACCAAAAAGCTAATATACACATTTTTGGGTGAGCAATGCAAAAAAATAACATATTATTTTGCTGAATCATTAAAGAAGAAATTAACAACATGATTTTTATATCACATTAATAACTTTATCATTACATATTTTAATTTTTTTAGATTTGTGAGACTCAAACTTTAAATATGAGCATAGTAAAATATTGGAAAACACAATCCTTAACAGGTTAAGAGAAAACTTAAACCCATGCATACCTGCTTAATTTAGCGTAATGAACAAAAACTATGGAACTAAAGAGTAAAAGTAAATTCAACAGGAAACACTTGATATATTTAACCCTTTTATGACACTCAAGCATTATACTTTTCGTGAGAAGATCGAATTGAATTAATGGTAAACATGTGAAAGTTATAAGTGGAATGGAAATAGGGTACCCAATGTTTCTTTACAACTACGTAATTGAAAAATAAGCCGAATGTATTGAAAATGAGACTATGATGCACTAGAGTATCTACTAAGATTTGTGTGATAGTGACACACAGGTAACTAAAAAATTGAAGTAAATTTCATTCCCTTAACTATCGATACCATTACTGAACAATAAGTACTGTAAAGAATTTTTATTCCAAGAATCATGACAAAAATGGAGAAATTTCCTAACTTATATGAGAGTTTCCAAAAATAGAAGTGAAAAATTATAAAGAGAAGTATTATGTTGAAGGAAATGTTGGAGTCACGATTTACGTTAGACAAAAACCCATAGGCGTTAGTCTCCGCTACAATCACCAGAGTTAGGATTCACGAGAGGCGGTTAGTCCATGTCGTGAAACACACTGGGAGTGTTGAAACCAATGTCCAACAATATCCCCCCCAATGCAAGTCGGGTGAGTTTCAAACTCGAGACTTGTCAATCTGATACCACTTGTTGGAATCACAATTGCCGTTAGACCAAACCCCACAGGCGTTAGTCTCCACTACCATCACTAGAGTTAGGATCCACGAGAGGTGGTTAGTCCATGTCGTGAAACACACGGGGAGCATTGAAACCAATGTCCAACAGGCAATCACATTTGACATAATAAGATATTAATTTCAATTATATATAAAATTATTTGATATTTTAAACAAGCAACAAAGAGATAAGGAAAAATATAACCCTGAGGGTTTTATTTCAAAATTATTGTTCTACTACCCCACAAAGGGTCTTGGGTTTTAACCTCAGCTTCATACATGGTATATAGGATTGAAACCAAATACCACAAACCAATCGACAATATTCTACTTATAAATCATCTCTCGTAAGAGTAACATCAAATATCTATCATCCATTAGATAATTAAATACAGGAGCCATCATCCATGTGACAGTTAAAGACATGATCACTGCGTCATATGAACCCCTATATTATGCATGGAACAACAACCTGTAGGAATAAAATTCTATAGGTTAAATTTCAGAAGTCTACCTATAATATTCCAAAAATTCAGCTTTCAGCTAAATGGAATATTATAGTTTGTTTTATCACTAGGTAGGTGAATAAGTGAGTGGGGAGGCCCATAAAACTCTTCAACAACAATAAAAATACTTCAAGTGTGAAAGAAAACCTTTGTAGCAGCTAAATAAAGTACCTCCAAGTATGAACAAGGATTAGAGCATGTTCATTTAGTCAACTTTGATCAAGTCAACAGCGTTGTTATGGAGGAGTGGAGATTAAATGAAGAATAACATAGTTTTGGAGGGTGATTGATCTCATGGAGGAAATGATCTAATTGAGTGGTGCCAAGGGCGACTAAGCTCATAATCTATATAAGGAAGAGGATGCCAACCATATGAGGTTATGTTTTTTATTATTATTTTGTGTATGGTCTGTTTATACTTGCATTCCTTTACTGTTTAGCACTGGGTGTTCTCGAGTAGGAATCCCACCTCTTTCCTTGAGAGGCCTCTTGGAAGAGTATTTTATTCATTTCCACATTCAAGTTTTTAAGACAAGCTACAAGTTTCTTAATCAACGCAGTTTCTGTATAGGGTGCAGCAATGGAGGATTATATCGGGTGTCTTCAGAGCTAGTTTTTTAGTGGAGGAAGGTTTCCATCCTTTAGGAGGCCAATAAAGAAGCCCCTTGGGATTATTTCACACATTTGTCACTAGGCCAAGCAGTATTCATCCCCTATAGCGCAATTTCAATCTTGATCTGCGTTATTTTAGGGAGTAGTTGCAGGGGTAGTTGCAGTGATTTTTTTGGGAGGATATTTCTTCAATGGAGGAGGCACTCTTCAATCTAGAGGGTTTGTTGCAGGAAGGTTGTAGATCTCTACATTAGCTTCAGCCATATCTTCTCATTTCTATTGCTACCGCATATCTTCAACCCTAGCATTGCAGCTTACATTGGCACATTTTGTGCATTTTCTGAAAACCCTCTTGGGTTGTCTTCAAAAGATGATATAGTGCCTGGATCTGTATGTTTAGATTATATTGGGGCCTATATCAGTATTATTGTATCATTTTATCAACTCCAACTATATATGTGCATAATATAACTGCTTTGTAGTAGCTCTTCGGCATTTTGTGTTGTAGAAACGTCTCACTTTTGAGAGTGTTTATGTATTGGAGGCTTGCGTGACCACATTTTATGATTGTTGCCTCATTTTTTTGTACCTATTTGCTGCATATATGATCAATAATATGGATTTATATTGGTCTCATGATTTTATGTGTTAAATACTTGTTTCCGCTTTCATTTTATGAGCTATATTGATGCTATTTCCAATTTTGAATATTACAGTGGTATCAGAGCATAGTCTTGGCTTAGCCTGTGCATTCAGCCAATATGTCACCATAATCAGAAGAATTTTCAAAACAAGAGGAGATGTATAGAAAAAAGAAAAATAAGACTCCACTATTTGGAGGAAGAGAGGAAGAGGAGCTCTCAAAGCTTCTCTTTCAAACTATGCAAAATATCAAGGGAGATCTCAAGACGATGAGAAGAGAGAGAGAATCTCTGAGAGAATTTGGATATAAATTCAACTCTATATTTTCACAGGATGAGTGTGACCATGCAACTACACACTATGATTAACAGCACATTCATATGCCCAGATTTGCTATGAAGGAGATGGAAGAAGAAGAAATGCCTAGGAGGGAAGTTCTTAGTGATTATCTTCAAGAATATGAATCTTGAACTAAGAAGTATCACTTTCGAAGAGTTTTGCAAGATCAAGGTGGAAAGGAGCAAGCAGTATGACATGGGTATATTTTTTCTATCTACTTTTGATGGATCACCAAAATGTTCAGTTAGGGCTTCGGTGGAGGAGCTAGACACCTATTTGTAGCAACACCATGTTTTTGAAAACGAAGACATCAAAGTTGTAGCGCTGCATTTTGGAGGTAAGGCCTATGCTTGGTGGATATTTGAGTATTTTTCATTAATAAATGTAAGTAATTCTTCTTATGCAAAGTTCACTAAGATATTAGTGGAAAGGTTTGATGGAAAACATTCTGAAACATCATTGGTGGAACTAAACAAACCAAAATAGACAAAACCTTTACATATGTTGGAGGAATCTATACACGCAACTCCACTTCATAAAACTGTTGAAGAGACTAACATATTGCATAATACGTTTCTTGAGGCAAGACCTCTATCTAATATTCTTGAGCAAGAGCGCACAGAGATCCCTTTTTCAAAAGAGGATCCACTTATTGGGGGAAAAAACGTTGTCACATGTAGAGCATATCTAGTACCTCATGCAGAGGAAGGAGGAGCACATGCTCCAACAAGAGGAATTATTGTATCGTTACAAGAAGTTCCCAACAATCTTTTGTTTGGAGGTCAAGGTACAATTTATGAACAACATGCTTGTGAAACCTTGCAGATGAAAGGACAAGGTAGGTAGGATGACCCATATCATATGATGACGAGCACACACCCATATCTATTTTAGAGAGTTAATGCTAAAAAGAGGGAGACTGATTTGTGTTGTGAGGTCAGGGACAAAGTTGTCCATCCATATGTACAATCTACTCTTTACATTGATGTCTCATTACATGGAGGCATTCCACCGGGGAGACCACCAGATCTCAAGATTATGAGATATTATTCACATGGTGTTGCACCACTCTTCGATCCTAGAGGGGTGGATACTTTAGAGGGGTATATTACAGTGGAGAGAGTTTGGGATAGACTCAAGGAGGAGGGAGAAATTCTCCCATTTTCAACATTACCCACTCTCACCACACATACTACGCTGACATAAGTTGCTGCAGTGATGGAGGATGGCACCTTCATAGTACAAGGGATCTGCTCCATGGATTTGGAGAAACAGAGGGTGCATCCTTTGAGGAATGAATCCTCCATACTTTGGAGTATATGTAGGCCACTCATGCTCACATTGGCCAAGATCAGGAGGTTATTTTTGGATGGTAGCATCTCATGGGAGGCCCACTTCCAAAGGTCACCACTTCTGTTTGAGCATGAGCAGCTGCATGATGGGCATGGAAGAATTTTGAAGGACGAATTTGGCACGAGGGATGTCAAAGGAGAATACAAAAACATGTGGGGAGCTTCACATTTTAGATCTTTAGTGTTGTCTCTTAGGAGGATTGATCCATATTGGAGGTCTCAACTCTTGGAAGAGTAATCCAAGGATCTTGGTGCTTGTAGGATTCTTGATGACCCGGATGGAGATGATAGATATATGGTGGATGATGTTGTCATATATTCTTATGGTAGAGTCTTCTTGACTAAAGCTCTTGAGCTCAAGGAGAAGCTGCTACATGCAGCACATGAGGACTTCCTTTCTATGCACTTTGGTGCATATCATCTTTGGCAGAGGAGTTCACTTATGAGGGATTCCAACATGATATATTTTAGCATATGGAGAGATTCATAGCTCAGATGATGACGAAGAGGTTGGTACAACCACTTCTCTACTCATTGAGAGTGAGGGAGAACTTTAAAATGAGCCATTTCAGCTCAATGACCAAAGTACATAGTAGAGAAGGTACATTTTTTAATTATCATTTACACTTCCTTACTTTATATGAGTAGCATGTTGTATTAAGGAGGGTCATTCCTTCTTATAAATTATATTATGATGTACTTGAGGGAAAATGTAGCATTGATATTGGCTATCCTATTGGTGGTTTGTGGGGGAAGCCACATGATTCTTGGTGTGCACCATTAACACCACATTTTACCTTCATGATCCTATCTTATAGGATGATTGAGATAGAAAAAAAGTGGCTGGGAAAGAACTTGTTATTATTTGATTTGAGGCAAGTAGGGGATGGACTCTGCTAGTTCTATGTGTGGAAATATGATCCACTTTTCGGTTGTCATATGGCAACTGGTTTTCATTGGTTTTCGCTTACACATGTTGGAGATGTTCTTATGTTTATGGGAAGCTTTGTTTGGAGAGTGGCACAAGAGTTGCGGGTGCCCATTGGGAGTATGCTTTTCCCTATTTTGTATGTTGCATGTTTGAGAAGAAACCATGGGAAAACTATGATGGACAAACTATATCTCTTCTCTTCGTGTGGGAGGAGCCATTTGGAGAACTTGAGTCCTTGGAGGGGCCACTTCATGGATGTTTTAATTGGAGGGGTATCTTGGACCATTCTTTTAGACCAAAACATTTCAGCCCATGATCAATAGCAGCCCTAGACATACCATAAATGGAGAGAGAAACAACTTGGGTGGAATAATTTAATCTCTCCATGCAGCCCCAATACATTGCATGAACCGGGGGTTGAGGATCCTTTTGATGAGCTACCTAGAATCACTCATTTCATTTGGATGATAGCATGGGTTTGGGAGTTTCCCATTGGGAATGATTTTCCCCATGTTTTTCGTCACTCCCACCTTAAGGAGGCCATTGGATAGCAAGAAGGTTTCCACTTACACCTTCCACCTTTTCATGATGTGAGCCATTTGGTTTTGCATACCTGGGAGGAAACATTGGAGGGCAGATTTATTGTAGATTTATTTGAGCAGTAGTAGGGACTATTGATGAGGAGGCCACAAGAGGAGGAGGGGAGGAATTTTTCTCTCCCTATATAGTTTCTTGAGGACAAGAAAAAATTTGGAGGGGAGGACTGTAATATTCCAAAAATTTAGCCTTCCGCTAAATGTAATATTATAGTTTGTTTTACCACTATGTAGGTGAATAAGTGGGTGGGGAGGCCTATAAAACTCCTCAACAGCAATAAAAAAAATTCAAGTGTGAAATAAAACCTTTGTGGCAGCTAAATCAAGCACCTCCAAGTATGAACAGGGATTAGATCATGTTGATTCAGTCAACTTTGACCATGTCAACAACGTTGTTATGGAGGAATGGAGATTAAATGAAGAATAACGTAGTTTTGGAGGGAGATTGATCTCATGGAGGAAATGACATAATTGAGTGGGTCCAATGGCAATTAAGCTCATAATATATATAAGGAATAGGATGGTAGCCATATGAGGTTATGTTTTCGATTATTATTTTGTGTATGGTCTATTTAGACTTGCATTCCTTTGTTGTTTAGTAGGGTTGTAGTGTTGTTTAGCACCGGGTGTTCCCGAGCGGGAATCCCACCTCTTTCCTTGGGAGGCCTCTTTGAATAGTGTTTTATTAATTTCCACTTTAAGCTTTTTATGCCAAGCTATAGCTTTATTCATCAGTGCATTTTCTGCAGGCTATTGTGCTGTGTTGCAAGGTGCAGCAGTGGAGGATTGGATCAGGTGTCTTCAAAGCTAGTTTTTCAATGGAGGAAGGCTTCCATCTATTGTGATGATAGAAAAAAATTCCCTTGGGCTTATTTCACACATCTTGCACCAGGCCAAGCAGTATTCATCCCTACAGCACAGTTTTAGTCTTGATCTGCATTATTTTAGGGAGGAGTTGCAGGGGTAGTTGCAGTGATTGTTTTGGGAAGATATTTCTTCAGTGGAGGAGCCACTCTTTCATCTGAAGGGTCCATTGGAGGAGGGTTGTATATATCTACATCAACTTCAGCCATATCTTCTCATTTCTATTGTTGCATCATATCTTTAGCCCTAGGGTTGCAGCTTACATTGGCACATTGTGTGCATTTTCCATAAACCCTCTTAGGTTGTCTTGGGAAGCTGATCTAGTCCCCATATCTATATGTTTAGATTCTATTGGGGCCTACATCAATATTATTTTATCATTGAATCATGTCCATCTATAGTTGTGCATAATATAACTGTACTGTAGCAGCTCTATAACATTTTTTGTTATAACAACATCTCACTTTTGAGAATGTTTATTTATTGGAGGCTTGTGTGACCACATTTTATGATTGCTGCCTCATTTTTTTGTACCTATTTGCTGCATATATGATCAATAATATGGATTTATATTTGTCTCATGATTTTATGTGTTAAATACTTACTGTTGCTTTCATTTTATGAGCTATATTGCTCCTATTTACAATTTGGAATATTACATGGCCTCATTGATTATAGAATCAATGAACCTAGTTTCCATCATACCTATAGTGATAAAATTAGATAGACTAATAAGTCTCAGAATTTCAGAGCATAATTTTAGAATACCTCTTACAGAGGAGGACGAGCAAGGCCCATAGAATGGTGAAACATACATTCATATTGGAAAGAAACCAATTACCCTGCTCATGTAGCTTGTTTATGAAAATTTAGGTCCAATGATTCATTTGTGGCATGGTCATACATTCAGAAAGGAAAAAAAAGGTAAATAAATACACTCAATAAGGGTTGAGCTCTATGATAGACACAGTAGAGGGTAAAAGTGATTAACACCCTAATTACTGTGATAAAAAAAAATCATTTCAAGTTACCTACCGTCATCACTTGTAGGAAGGACTCCTTTACCTAGGGATTCCAACCCTGCCCATGATGGAAAAAGGTAGAACCAGAAAGCCACCAAAACCCTTGAAAATGAAGTGCCAAGAACATGAACAATTTCACAAAATTAGGAAAAAAAATTTCCTATTCGATTAATGCCAGATGGACGTACTCACATTTAATAAACAAGAGCCTTATGGGTACTAGATGCCAACATCACAAGCCTCATTTTTAGCTCCACAATACCATATGTGGAATACTGAAAGAAACGAAAAACAGAAACAACAAAACGAAAGAACATTGAACTTGAATTTACATAACATATACCTGAGAAGGTTGCTTTAAACTCTTATCATATATTTTGTGGAAAATTTCCTGAGAATTAAGATAGATTATTGTTGCCACATAACTCTTTTGTAAATTTCAACAACCAAAATGATAGAAATTGGTATTAGCGACAACCTTCTATTGTGACACCCTTTTAGAGAAATTAATATATCATATGAGGTATGAAACATAGAAAAGTGAAATGTTAGGGTTACTCAAGAAATTCTCACTATTGGATCTTAGGAAACCATCCCTACTATACACATCACCATCATGCCAACATTCATGTGAAAATCATGTCAACCACCAAGACATGGCAGAGTCGGTATGAGAACTAACCATTGAATTATGGAAAAACACTTGGCATTCTAGTATGGAATAAACCAACACCATTTTCAAAGACATGCTAAAAGAAACAAATAAAATATTATCAAGGTGAGTTATGAAACTCTTATAGAGTTTTCAACACCAAGTATTTAGATGTCAAAGCGTTGCTTAGGTATCAAAGTGCTTAAAACTATAGTCCCTCATGTATATAGAGTATCCATATAATAAAAAAATATACGGTGAGTTTCCTCAATGCCAAACGATTGTTGCTTAGGTATCAAAGTGTTTAAAGTTATATTCCCTCATGTATATAGAGTATACATATAATAAAAAACTAAACAGTGAGTTTCGTCAATGCCAAACGATTAGCAGAGTGTGAACACAATCAACAAAAAGATAGATATATAACTACCCATATCCCTCAATGTGAATATAACATTAAATTTACGTAGGATCACACTTTGATAACATTAAATATATCCAATATATGTAGGATCACACTTTGATCCACAAATTTATTAGATTATGGCCCGCTTACAAGGTTTTGATTGGGTGGATTCAAAATTAGTGGAAACACAAGGCCAAATAGAGTTGGAGTTATTTTCCAAGGGATTTTTCATAGTCATTTTAACTATCTTAGAAAACAGGTCTAGGGTTTTTCAAGGAGGGCTATATTTTTTCAACAATGTGGGGCTCTTAATGTGATTCTAGAAGGAGAAATTTAATCCGTAGAAGTAGGATTCACTTGCATCTGTAATGTGGGTCTATTTATTTCATCTTCCCAAGGAATATTGGGTGGAGGAAACCTTTAATGGAATTAGAACTTCCATTGACAATATTTTCAAAGTATAAGGTCCTTCCTAGTGAGTGAGGTAAATTTTGTCTCCACAAACATTTGTTTAAATGAATATATGCTATCAGCTTCTGGCCTCCATAGATATATATTTTTATGATAGTGTTTGGAAAAATTCTATAGATTATGAACTAGTCCCCTTTAGATGCATACACCGTCATAAATATGAGAATATTATTAGGGATTGTCCCATGAGTACAAAGGAATGAATTGAATAAAATCCTTCTCATTGAGATCTAGTTTGTTTGGGAAAGTTTCACCAAAGAAGAATAAATTTTATTCCTTGGGGTACCTCAATTTTTTTCAAGATCCCTAAATCTGAAAATATGTTAGAGCCTCTCCCCTCTCTAAAGGATTCTCCAGAACAAGTCAATATTCAATTAATCATGTAGTCAATAGAAGCTAAAACCCATAAATCTATGTAGGAAATCCATTAACCAATGTAATCCTCTCAAAGAGAACCAAAAAAATCCATTACCAAAGGAAATGATTATCTCCCCTTCATATTATGTTAAAGAAGAATCCCTACTAGAAGTTATGAATGTATATGACCCACTATTGATTTTCCTTTCCAAAGAATAGCAAGGAAAAGATGTGAAGGACATGCCAGGTCATGAGGTTAGGATTCTTTGTAAAGGCTATCTTCTAATAAACTATTTGGCCCTGAGTTCCTCAAATTTTGGCCTTGGGGTTCAAACAATGGATTTTAAGGTGGTATCCAACCAAGAAAAAGAAGCCAAAAAACATGATTGCAAGAGAGATAAAGAAAGGATCTAAGAATACCATGAATAATTATTCAACTTGTGGATGTAACAAGACCATGAATAATTAATCAATTCTAGGAAAGTCATAAAAATTTCAAAGAATACCTCCCTTGAAATATTGAATTTTCAAGGAGTTTTCAATGTTGTTATGATTATCCTAGTTTGTAACTCTGAGGAAACTTCTTAGTCATAAGTACTATATCCTAGACTTTAGTCCTCTATTGGAAACTGAATTTATAAAACAATTTATGATTAATGAAAAGATTCATTTTCTCTCTTCCAAAAATAGAAAAAAAAAAAATTAATATAAATTTATAATTTTTCAAAATCATAAAAAATAATATAACAAAATAAAATATTTATCAATTATATATTATAATATTAATATTAAAAATTAAATAATAACAACATTCATATCATCTATTAATTTTGTCGAATAATTAATATATATTTTGTGATAATAATAGCCCTAATGGGTAGCCCAATTGGTTGAAGGCCCAGCCAAGTCATTGACCCTCTATCATGAGAAAAATGTTCAATTCTCCTTGGTCCCATTAGGTTCATGCTCATTGTGATATACATGATCGGGTGGGATTTCCGACCATGTATGGGTGTTACAAGGACAAAATATAATAATATATAATAATTCATAATTCATGCTTTAATAGTAAAATAAAATGTTAGTAATTATAGTTTAGGGATGCATTATTATTCAAATATATAAACATTATTTTGAATAGTTATTTTTTAATTATATAATAATAATTATGATGAATAAATTCAACATTACATTAAAAAATATTACATTTTAAACACAAAAATATAATACAAATATAAAATATGATGATGAAAATATGGCATGGTATATTAATACAAATAAACCATATCATACATTTTTCAAGTGAAATATTATGTTAATAGATTGAAGAAATTTGAAATATGAAAATTTTCTTGGAAATCTAATTGCTAGTTATTTGGTAAGGAATTTTTTTTTGGGTAAATACATAATTTTATATTGCATTTCGAGAAGATAACGTAAATGATAAGTGATAAACCAAGAATATTGAAACCGTGGTTGTTACAATTTCATTCCTCCTAATGGCCGAGTACCAGAAAGTATCCACATCAAAGCACACCAGAGAATATGTAACACCCTCCTCCCACATTTGTCCAAGCTAATCAGTCAACTTGGGTAAACATGTGAAAAAGAGTTACGATGATAAAATTAAAATCCCCATGTATACTTAAGGAAGTGGAACTGATAAAAAAAAACCAATTTGACCTTCCTAGGTAGCTATAAAACCTTTTGGAGGAAACCAACCCTTCCAAGTACTTAACCCCTAATACAACTTGTCATTTTATTGATTTGGACCCTCATACACTCCCATGAGAATCCATGCATGTGATTGAGGCCTTCCAATCACTCCCACAACAAGGAATGGCAGCGACTATGGCTTCTTCCAGGCAGTTCTAAGCCAGTGACCCCAGATTCTGAGACACTTTTTTAGGGTTAGGTCCTAGGATTCTACTTATAACTTCATAAAACTTCTAGAAATTATACATAACCATGAAATTAATCTAATAATTGAAACATTTGATAAAGGACCTTGCCAGACCCCTACTAGCCATCACAGAGATTTCATCAAACAAGTTACAAATATGTAATCTACATGACATAAGAACAAATATAAGCATAGGTTGCTCATATTTATATGAGATTTTTAAACAAGCATTGATTTCTTATCACAATAGTTGCATTATCATATAGTAGGTCACATATTCATTGTTCATTCATTTTCTATCCAAAACATGATAAGAGCCATACACCAAGTATGTCATAACAGATGCTCATAACCAGCATCTAACCAACATAAATAACAAGGACATAAAAACCATAAGAATCACATATGAACAAGTAAATTTACACATGAAATACCAAGGAAAAGGAGATCTTATTAATGAATGAAAAATCCAACCAGGTCAGAGACTTCAACGAACCACTCGGCCATAGATTGGGTTGAACCATGTCTTCTTTCAGCCAATCACCCTCACGCCATATTCCAAGAATTAATGTGGGACTTGCAACAAAACCAACCAAGGATTCCTCATGATTTTTCATATATCCCACAAAGGGATTCATTGAACCACAACCCTCATTAATCCATCCATGATTTACTTCAATCCCGTCAGATCACTAGGCCCTAAACAAGCATGGATGGCTGCAAATCTCTCCACCTAAACCATGAGGAATTTTTTTTTCATATTCTCAAGGATTTACTGCATATCCCATCATTCATGGGTGGAGGATTCTTAGGAATAGTCGAGACTCCACCCTCTAGGCTTTATGATATATCCCACCATTCATCAGTCAGGGATTCCTAGTCCTTATCGATGGAATACACCTCTAGGCTTTACCATATATCATGTCATTCATTGGTCTAGGGTTAGGTCCACCAAGGGACACACAATTCGACTTTACTACAATCCCACCCTCACCGGTCCAGGGATTCCTAGGCCTTGTGTTATTCTTCGAATACCACCCTACTCAGTTTCAAAAACATTTTGAAATCCAATCAAACTAGGTAAAAGAGAACCCCATCAGCTTCGAAACCATTTGGAAATCCAAATCAACCAAGAAAAGGAAAATGCCATCAGACCATGGCTATCCATAAATGGAAAGGCAAGGCTAAAAATCACTGTCACACCTGGAAAAAAACATGGGAATGATAACAAGGAAAGAAAATACACAAATTCATGTACCATGCATGCCAAATATAGCAAGGAAAAGACACATGAAAATCAATACCTCCAATTAATCATGTTGTAGCTCCTTGATTCTTCTCTTCCTTGCTTAATTCCTGTCACATCAACCCAACTAACCTACCAACCCGAGTAAACATGTGGCAAAGAGTTATTACGATATGATTCAACTCCCTATGTTTTAGGTAAGGAAGTGGAATCTACAATCCACAAAAACACAAACCTTCGACACTTGCTACAAGATACTGAGGAGCCATCCAAACCTTCTAGGAGGATAGCCCCTGAGAAAAACTAATCTTTTAGTGCATCAATCCCCTAGTCGCTCCCTTATATGGGAAAGAGTGTGACTTGAAACCTCCAGTCACTCACACAACATGGGCACGAGTGAAACTCGTGAGTTTTCCATGTTGTTCTAAGATTACGACCCCAATTTTTGTGTCACGGAATAATGATGTAAATGAAATCACTTGAAAAAGTAATTGATTGGACCCCTACTATTCATGACATGAATTTCGTCACACATGTCACAAATATGTAATTTATAGGTTTAAACAACATATTTGAGCATAGGGGTCTCATACTTATTTGAGAATCGCTAAGAAGCATTGATGCCTTATATCATTATATGCATTATCATCTATCAAGTAATATATTCATTGTTCACTCATTTACAAATAAAAACTTGTTGGGAACCATACCTTTTCACTGTCATAAAACACATTCATAACCATCATATAAAAAACATAAATTATAAGGATACAAAAACCATAAATTCTACATAAAACCAAATGCATTTAAACATAAACTACCAAGGAAATGTACTCTTATTCATGAGTGGAAAAGCCAACCTGATATGGGACTACCATGTGACCATATATTTGTTGAGCCAAATATCTCTTCAGCTAACCACCCTCGTGCCATATTCAAATCATGAATGTGTCACTCAAATCGAAAGAACCAACCAAGGAATTCCAACGCTAAACCACCTCACCCTCATAAATTAAAATTGGCTTTACTCCAATCCTCACCTCATCACTAGGCCATAAACAAGCCTGGATGCCATCATATTTTTGCACCTACATTGTTAGGAATTTTCGTGCCTCCTAGTATCTGGGCTTACCACAATCCATTGTCTAATCTAGGGATCACTGGACCATAACCAAGGCACCACCCTCCAGGATTTACTGTATATATCTCCATTCATTGATAAGGATTCCTAAGCCTGATCAAGGGAAAATACCTCGAGGCTTTACTGTATATCATGCTATTCACTAGTTGAGGATTCCTAGGCCTACAGGCACAAAATACGTGTCTTTACTGCAACCCATAGTTATTTTTAGGGGTCACTAGGCCAGTGGCTTTACTTCCCATCTAGATATATGTTATGAAATTAACACATTGAGTTACTTCATGACTGAGCCGCTTCATACTTTTTTTATTGCAGCCAAACATGTATTGAGATACTTACATGGATCAATCACACTTGGTATGAGATGTTCTTCTAGAAATGTTCAACTTCATGGATACACTTATGTTGATTGGGAAGGTAATGTCTCTGACAGAAAGAGTACATCTGGATGTTGTTTCAGTCTTATTTTTTCCATGATATCCTAGACGAGCACAAAGCAAAAGTTGGTAGCCTTGAGCACCGCGGAAGTAGAATAATAGTTGTGAATTTGTGTGGTTAAGGAAGCTCTTTCGTGAACTGTTTGGTCAAGTCTTAGATACCACAATGATAAAATGTGAAAACAAGAGCGAGACATGTTTGGGAGACAATATTTTATTTCATGACCAGTCCAAGCATATCAAGATTCGATATCATTTTATTCATGAAATGGTGCAAAGAGGAGATATTAGACTCAACCACATATCGATTGACAATAAGATAACAGATATTCTCACAAACACACTTCCTAAAGGAAAGTTCTTGGTCTTGAGAGAGAAACCTGTATTGATGGATGTAGCTCATCCAGAGAAGGGGCAATATTAATCGAGGACACTAAGAAAAATCTTCCTACCTTGCTTGAGCTGTTGGGGTTAGGAATTGAGATAAAGGGGTCCTAGGGTTAAGGGATCTATGGACAATAAGGCACTTTCCTATCTATTACCCATGGTTGAGATGTTGTTCCCCTACTTTCACAGTGTCCAAAATATTGCTCCCTTATCTGGTCTATGCAGGGTATACCTGAGTTGGCAGCATACCCTCAAGCAAGGCTTAATGGGAATACCACTCCTTGTTTAGCCAAATATTGGAGAGTGTACTTGGGATGTGCAACCTAGGTTGATTATGATGCAGTTTTTCTACCACATGACTCATGGAATTTATTGATGGGAAGATCAGTAGGAAACAAGATTGGGTTGATATTTTCTTCCCTTTTTTGATTCCAGGTTGAGAATGGAGTCCCTGATAAGATTCAAGGGTTAGAGATGTGATCCCCTGTAAGATGAATTATCTTTTTTCTCATCACGGGTGTACGTTATTGATCCCCAATTATTCTTCTTCTAGATTCGAGAAAGTTTTAGAATATGGAGTTGATTCATGATGACACCATAATGTGAAGATCTAAAAGCAGATATTACCAAGTACTTGAAATAATTTCATTCATATAAAATCCTAAAAGCGCGTAATTCATCTTGAAGTAATGTATGAAATATATGAAAAATAAATCAAAAAGTACTAAGATTTCAAAGAAGAAAAAGCATCCTTCCATTTACCATTAAAAGAGACTATCGTTCGACATGGGTATTCTAAATTATGTGATGAAAAAATAAGGGGGGAGGACTGCAAGCATGGAATCCTACTACCTCCACAAGAACTACTTGCACAAAAAGTTAAGGATAAAACAAAATATCGTAAGCCTCGTCCACTACACTATTTGCATGGAAAAATGCAAAAGGCATGAAGGAACCATATAAATCTAAACGATTAAGAAAGGAATTCAATATACTAAGTTTCAAAATGGATGTATTATTTCCACGAATCACTTCCTTCTTTATGACCATCATTGATTTCCTTTTCACCACCAAATGCACCCCTAGTCTTTGTCCCACTAGTTGGTATATTTATTTTTACAATACAACATTCACTACCACAAGGTATGTACACATTATACATAACATTATAGTTATAATACCACACATATAAAATAACATTTTATATTTAAAAAAATTGACTTAAAAGTAGAATCCTGTTAAATTACTACAAATTCAGCATATGTATAACCATGCAAGGGTTAATAACTCCTATCTCAGATCTATTTCTATATTTTTTCATTTAATGAGTTGGAGTTGCCACTCCATTACCATGTTTTATTTTTTATTATTGTCATTAAATTTAAAATGGTTGAATGAACTATTTTTTTAGAATGCTTCATAATACATATATTAAAATCAAAAATAAAAATTACACAGTTAATTGAGAGTTATATGAAGGGGAATTAAAATTTCCTTAAAATAGATTAAGCACATAAATCATGAGGACTAGCGTCTTTTTCTAATGAGAGGACCCTTTGATGTAACTTTAGTTTTCAATTCAAAGTAATAATCAACTTAAAATTCTAAGGAAAATGGAATTGTTAAAAATTGCAATGCATCTCATACTTAAAATGCAATACAAACAAATTATACTAATATAGTGCCAAACTTCTCATAAATAAGCGAAACCAATAGAACAACCTTCCAAAAATGGTTTCTGCAAAGGATATAATTCAAGGAGGCCAATATTAGTTCCCAACCATCTCAAAACACATGCAATTCCAAAAATTAAATCATATTATATCAGTCACCCCACAATACAAGAAAATTGCATTTAAAAATCCAGACATAACAATTCTCACCTTTCTAGGTAGATCCTAATAAACCACCAACCAAGCAAAGACCCTCAACTGCTATGAGATTGTCTGATCCCAAACCGAATTAAATTAATCAATCCGTGTTATTTCCTCATCCTGAATATTCTATCCTATGTTGAGGATCTTCTTAAACATATATCTCACATCTAGCATATGTTACAAATGGTAAAGTCTGTAAATCAAAATTATTTTTCCATATCGCACCTAAGCCAACCCATCCATAGAGGCTTTGGATAATTATTTTTTAATTGATACAAGGTGGAGGAATTATAATTCTTGTATAGTAGACCCTCTTATTTAAGGAGGTCCTTCTCACACAAGAGTGAGGACAAGGATTATAACCTCTCATACATTGGCCCCAAAGGTATAAGTCACCCCACACAAATCGACCTTTTTTTTGAAATTTTTTTAGAGGAACTTTTCCGTATGAGATATTGGAGTTCTATTTCTCTTCCAACACCAAATAGTAAGATAAATAACATAATTGTCCCTTTATTATGGAACTAGATCAAAAAATAGAAGAAAAGATAGATCAACGACTTAAATTATCCTCTTCGAGGGAGGAAACACGTTTACATTATATAGATGAACCATTCCTAGATGATTCAAATGAAAATTCCTCCTCTCTATATATAGGAGTTCATTGGGTCATAAAATAATCAAAGTCGACATAATTATAATAATTTAAGGGCACAACAATAATAATAGTGTGCTTTTATGGGGCACAATAATAACAATATGGGGACTACATGGACACAAAAAGAACAATAAGGGGGCTACACTAGCAATAAAAATAATGGGATATAGTAGTATTATAGGGACGTAACATGCACCTATAATTAAAAAAAGTGTCATCCTCAATGCTTGAGTAGTTATGAATGATTTTGTACAAAATTCTCATCCTCCCATTTGGAATATTCAGTGGGTAAGTTCTTCCACTTGAAGAGATATTCTAAAATTGATCAATTCTGTAACTGTCGAGTTATCATTTTCATGATTGCTTCAGGTTCCAATATGATTTTTCCTTCCTTTTAAAGTTTTGGAAATATTGTTTAAATTGGGAGCTTGCCACCTATAACCTTCTTTAAGCATGAAACATGGAAAACATGGTGCACTCAGGAAGATGTAGGAAGCTCCAATTCTTATACCATAGTACCAATATTTTATAACACCTTGTAAGGACCATAATACTTTGGTGATAATTTATTATCCTTCATAGCTTGTTCGACGGAAATTTAATTGTATGGTTGTAGTCGTAAAAATAGCCAGTCGCCCACATGAAAAATTCTTTCACTGAGATGTTGATCTGCCTATTGTTTCATTTAATTGTGCGCCAAAGTGAGGTTATCATTTAAGAGTTGGAGAACTTGTTGTTGATGCTTGATGTGATATTCCACAGCTTGAACCTTACAATTTTCTATTAAAGATGATGTGATGGACGATGGAGAATATCCATAAAGTTCCATAAATGGGGTCATTTTTTTTGTAATATCGAAGGAAGTGTTATACCATGATTCAAGCAGAGGTAACCACTTGACCCATTGTGCATGTTTCTTAGATACAAAGCATCGAAGATATCATTACAAACATTTGTTCACTATCTAAGTTTTCCCATCAGATTGAGGATGATAAGATGAGGTATGAGCTAATTGGCTACCCAGAGAAGAAAATAATTCCATGCAAAAATTTGTAGTGAAAATGCGATATCTGACTCTTACAATAATATTTGGGTTTCCATGTAGGTTTTGAATTGTTCCCATAAAAGCAGTAGAAAATGTATTGGATTTAAATGGATGAGATAAAACACAAAAGTGTGCATACTAGGTAAGTATACCAACTACAACCATAATGAAACTCTTTCCTTCTAACTTAGGTAAAATTGTGATAAAACCCATTGAAAACTCCTCCCAACATTGACATGGAATGAATAAGGGTTTTATCAAAATGGAGGCCTTAATTTTATCAACTTTATTTTGATGGAAAATCAAACATTCCACAACAAAATTTTGAATATCATATTTAAGACCATCCCAAAAAAAATCCTTCTTAACACTATGGTAAGTTTTTAAAAATACTGAGTTCCCTCCTAATGGAGAGGTGTGAAATTCCAGAGAATATTTTTTTTGAGTTGTTAATTTTTCATATTGTTCTATGCTATGTCAATTACTTTAGCCAAAATTGCTTCTTCATAAAAAATGCATCTAATTATAAGCAGTGTAAATAATCATAAACTGTAACTGAAGATAGAACAATGCATGGAGTGACAAAGAAGACAATAGCACAACCATAAGAGACAACATATTGGTCCAAGACCAAGTAAAAACACCACTATGGGGGAAACCCTTTAAAATATTTTTCTTCAATAGGTCGTTATAAAATGTTTTTAGTAGAGGGTACAATGATCCCAATACATATGTAGCGGAAAATAAATATATGATATCTATATATTTGCAAATCTACAACATCAATAGAATCAGTCCAATAGATCACCAAAACCAAGTGATATCAACTTCCAAGTCCTTGATTTGGATCTAGGATACTGTCAAAGACTGATATGAAGAAACTGTGACTAAACGAAAAATGTATGAAGGCATTGCGCCAACAACAGAATGTGACCCAACTGATATCTTCCCAGAAAATACCTTAGATGCAACCTCAACATGCTCATCCCACTACTAAAGCTTCCCTGGTCATGACCTAAACAATTTGTTCTCCCATCCCTGGTCTTGTTCAGACCAGTCTAGCTCAGAAACCCTAGCTATGACCTTAACACTGTGAGCACGCACCTATAACATCTTAGCCGCTACCTTGACACTCTCAACCCACAACCCTGGCTCGAAAATTGTAGTAGTGTGCTCACTGCCCTAGCTCAAAAGGCCCAAATAAGAGCAAGCCTCTCACCTGTGATCCTGAACCCTGCATCGGCTTCTCCCGACGAACCTCAGTGGGCCAAAGTAGAAAATACAATCCAAAGATAAAATTGCATGAAGAAAATCTCATGAGATAATATGTGAGAATGATCTTGAGGTCACTTCTATTTATAGCTTTTGTGACAGACCACTTGGGGCTTTGAACAAATCCACATGAGTTGAGGCTAACCCATTCCATTTCATTAACAAAGTAAAATAATTCATCACTTAACGTCTTCTTAACCAATTGGGGTGATCTATAGGTCGATTTTGGTCCTCTCAAAAATAGGAATCTAATTCAATTATAGTATTAAGCATTTGAGCTTTCAGAAGTGGACTTTCATTCTAGTTGCAAAAATTAACACTCCTTCTCAACTAGGAAGAATTCAAGTATTAGAATTACATAATATAATTTCAGTTTTTTTTACAGAACCTATTTATTTCAAGTATTAGGATTACATAATATAATTTCAAATTATTTCAAGTATTAGGATTACATAATATAATTTCAGTTTTCTTTTACAGAACCTATTTAGATGACCATCTGTGAGGGTCACATGATTCCTAACCACATTCTCAGAATATCCTTAATGATAGATGTTATTTCCATGTCAAGTAGCATTATTTACATAAGAATAAAATATCAAGAACATTTATTTCATTCATTTTTCATGTGCATCTCTTCAATCTATCTAAATCTCTATGCGTCACCATATTTTTAAATTATTATATGTATTATTTGCAAATATTGCTAATGTGTCTGAATAGAAAATATTTCATTCATCATAAATATAAGCAATTTCTTAATGCACAACCTCTAATATCAAAATTGGATATTAGTACGATCCTCTTCTATTCATTCATGGTAACCAAGTCCAAAGTCAATTATGACCCACCATAGATGACCATAAGTTTTTCTCCATGTGCACATTGTAACAACATAATTAGTGCTTAGTATTATATTTTTTATATCAATTCCATAGTAACAAAGTCCTAAGAAGTCAACTATTTCCCACCATAGATTGCCTGAAGTATTTATGAATTGTGCTTTGTTGAAACTTGAAATTAACATATCCTTATAAAAAATAACATATTTCAAGGTATTGAAAATGGTCAACAATTATAATACCAATGTTAATTGACATTTATATTATATATGTTGTATTGACCATATGTATATTTAATTTATCCCATCTGTGTGATTTGATGCATAGTGGCAGTAGTGTGTAACACAAAAATATCAAGTACTAAGACAATAACAAGTCTTCAAACAAACGTCACATTTTTTCATGTATTTAATAAATACGTTTTAATGGGTTATATTTCCTTTTGTTACTAACCCTTATGTCTTAATTCCATTTCCATGAGACAATATTCATATGGTTATTATTAAAACAATTTTTATCCTGCACGGGATTTTCCACCTACGTTTTTCACCTTCATTCCTTTCCAAAAATTTGTTTGTGGAAATTTACAACTTTCCATACAAAATATTATTACTTGTTACTATTTTTAAGAAATAAATGTTTCATGGTAAAACATTAAAAATTTCATGCTCGTTGGAATAATAATGGTGTTCCACTAGGATGTTCCCCCATGTTTCCTAATAATGCTTGCAGGATAAGGAGATAGTTGGTGATATTATTAAGTATATATTTAAATCTTCCTCATTTTAATTGTTTATACATGTCATCTAGCCACATAGTGGCCACTATTTCTCAACTGAAGAAAATTTGTTCAAGTTTCTTGCTTTTCTGGGGAAAAATGGGATTGATATTGCTAATGTTGAGGTAAATGTCATATAAATACTTTACAATTTAATTCACTTTATATTCTATTGTTTATCATATTTCTTTTATTATACTCTTCGTTATATATTATTTCATTTTCAGAAGAGGAAATTTATATTTATGGTAAGAATAAGGAATTGAAGAAAGAGGAGAACAATAATACTGGAGTGAAAAATGGAAAAAGAGGTCCAAGAACTTGTCCAATGATACCATTAAATCCAATATCCAACATGACACACACACACACAAATTGATGGTCAAGCCTTTAGAGTTTGTGAATTCCCCTGCAATGCCTTGGAAACATAGTGATAATGTCTTCAAGTGATGAAAGAACATTTCATGTGTAAATTTTAGTGTAACCAATATTAAGTTGGAAACTCATATTGCAATACTTGACATTTCATATAATATAATATATGTGGTTGAAGTTATTTATCGTTGTACTTGATATTATTTAGTGTTGTAATTAACATATGTAACTTTGTGTTTACATATTAGATGAACATGCACATTATATGATATTTTTTTTTAATTTAGTTGCAAAATAATACTAATTAGTTTATTTTGATTAATAATGAGCATATAAAATGAATATAGAACTACGAAAATAGTAGTTTATATTTATTAATAGTGAACACAAATAAAATGAATATACGACAGCTAAATAAGTTGCTTATAATTATTATTAATGAAAGTAAATGAAATGAGTATAAACTTCTAAATCAGTAATTTATATAATGAATATGAAACTAGTAAAAGAAAAGTAAATGACTATTGTAAATGTAAAATTTGTTATTACAAATGATAACTATATTTTGCATATATACGATTATTAGTTGCTAATTTATAGTATCTTATAACACAATTGAAATTTAGTAGTATTTCTTTGGCCACTAATTGCTTTGAAACGATGACTAAAATTTGCATATATATGACTATTAGTATCTAATTTAAAGTATCTTATAATGCAACCAACATTTTGGTCATATTTATTTGGTTATTAATTTGTTTTCTCGGGTGATAATGTAGTAGTATATTTTTTTGTGTATTTAGTCATTAATTGTGGAAATTAATGATTAAATCAATGACTAAATTAATGGAAAAATTTATGACTAGATATACTACTAGATGATAAAATTGAGACAATCAATTAATGACTAATATAAATACTACTAAAATTTGTTCATGTTATAAGATACTATAAATGAGCCACTATTGGCCACCTAATGAAAAATTATCGTTCATATGAAAATTTTAATTAATTTTTTTAGTAACTTATTAGTCGTTTTGTACTAGTGCAGGAATCCTATGATGGAGAAGAAATTTTAAGGAATTAATATGGTAAATAAATAAAAGGAACTATACCAACATTGTATATAGAAGTGAGACAAGATATGGATAACAGGGATGTGTACCAACAAGGGAAAAAATTATATATTAAATTTGAGGATGAGTACAAACAAGGAAGTGACAATAAAATACAATAAGTTGAAAATGAGTTTGTAGGTAAAAAGATAAGGCAACAAATGAAGATTTTGGATACTAGAAGGGTGCAAAAAAAAAAGGGCAATAGCAAGATAATAAAAAAAATGGAAAGAACCAATATAAGATATGGAATCTAGGATAGTTTAGCAGTAGATTCATTGGAAAAAACATATAAAGTTGAAATGATTTTGGATACAGAGGATGTAAAGAAGACTAGAGGGAAATAATATTTGAAATACTTAGCGAAGTGTAAAGGTCATTCAGTTCAAGATTCTACTTGGATGAATTTCAAAGCTATATATTTATTAATTTATTATATTGGATGCCTGAACAGTAGGAGCCTTTAAACTTTTCGTTCTTAGGAAGCTTGATGCAAGTGCATAGATGGAACACAAAATTTGAGGAAGACTGGACAAAATCTTGCCAATGTAATGGGATGATGACATTGCAATACTCGGGTAGGGGGGGGGGGAATATTTGTTAATAAATTGTAAATATTTAATTTAGGAGGATTTTTTCTATTTTTTATTAAGTACAGGAGATATTTTATGTTGTAGATATGGATTTTAGCTTCTTTTGTTTTTAGAGAATATGAAATTGTTCATCTCTTGTGATTCTTAATTTTCCCATGTTAGCATTCATTTTAAAAGGAATGATTGCCTTGAAGAGAGAGAGGAGAAAAAAGGGCACATTGTTCTTTGCGAAATTGTAGTCATGTAGGTTGAAAGGCATTGTACTTTCCATCTATGTGAATAGGGAGGTGTTTTTTTATGTTTGAATGGAAGCATTGAATGGCCAATGGGACTATAAGTTGATGTGGTTTTGAATTGAATTGAAGTCTAGTGTTGAAGCGAATCGATTTCTATTTATAAATTTTTTCCAAAATGTAATTTCTATTCTTTTATGTTGTTTATACTTAAAGTGTAATTTTTTTAATCGAATTACACCAAGAATATGAGTATTGAAGCGTTGGTTATTGTGATTGGTTCAAATATTTTGTGTATACTTTTTCAAAGAGTATCACAAAAGTGTAGGAATCTGCCACAACATTTAGGAGTGAGAAAGTGATGTAGTTAAAGGGAATTGCACAATGAAACCAAGTACCTATGTCTTGAATGTTCCCTATCCTTTAGACTAGATTTGTGACTACAAAATTTGAGCTAGTTTGCAAACCGTGAGGGGGAGAAGTTTATTGGGATCATCCCCTGAGTCAAGAAGTGAGTCAAGGGAGTGGAAAGTCGATTTTATAGACATTTAAGTCATTTCACCTTCCCGAATTTTACAAATACAAAGTTTTTCAAGAGTGTGACGAAATCGTTTTATAGCACCTACAAGTTTTTTTTTTAGTGCTACAAAATTATTTTGTAGTGACTGCAAAATAAAATAAAAATAAAAATTATATATATATATATATATATATGGACTATATCTTGGTATCTAAGTATCCTTTTGTCCTATCCATTGCACCAATTTATGGAACTGAGTTGGTTAACATAATAAACTCATATTTTTATATTGCATTCATATGTAAAATGATTCATGAACTATTTTCAAATTGGATGTAAATTTAGATCTAAATGTGCTGTAGCCTAGGTTTATTGGTCGCAGGGGTACATGATCTACATGACTAGGGTACCCCAAATATTTACCAAATCATTAGCTTAGAAAGTGGGTTTGAATCTTTCTCCTCTCTGTAGGATGCTCCAGAGCAAGTAAAAATCCAATCAATCATCCACTCACCATAAGTTAAATCCCATAACCCTATAAATGACGTTAAAATGTCTCCTAAAGAGCTTAAAAAAAATCCATTACCATAGGTAATGATTAGATCTCTTTCAGAAGAAGATGAATCAAAATCCCTGCTAGAAGATGTGGATTTGGATGACACACAACTAATTTCCCTTGCAGAAGAATGACATGGAAAAGATGTGAAGGACATACCAGATGATGATGCTAGGATTATCTCTAAGGGCTATTGTGGAAGAAATCAGTTCGACTTAAGTTCCTCATAGACTGATATTAGTGTTCAAACAATGGATTTCAAGATGGTGTCTACTACAAAGAAGCTAAAACAATGAAGGTGCAAGAGTAATAAGGCATGAAAATGAGAAGTCGGTGGATAATTGGTTAACTCGGCTTCAAAAAGTTTGCAATTGATTGAAACATTTCTCCCATTAAAATCTTGAATCCTCAAGGAATTTTCTATGTTTTTATGATTATTTTACTCATTTTTTTATTTTTTATTAATGATAAGTATTACGATAGTCTACCGTATTTCCTACATTTTAATTCTTTTTTTTCAAATTCAAATTATACTTCATTTTTTTTATTAATAAAAATATCTATTTACCATTAATAATAATAATAATAATAATAAATAAATAAATAAATAAAAATATTATGCGTCTTGATTTTGACTCGGAACATCGAATAAATGAAAACTATAGATATTCTGAGCATTTCATCTCAAATTCTACAGAGAGAAACATCCAATCTATTTTTTTTTTTTTTTTTTTGTGAATTTGGTAGTACCTCTCTATTTTCTATTTATAATTTGAAATAAGGTTACAAAATATAAAAATCCAGTCTGTGGCCTCAACCTGCCCGTAGGAAACCAGGTCTGTTGGCCACCTTAAAGTGTTAAAAGAAAACCAAAATTGAAATAGTTTCATTCGTCCATGTGCCTCATTATGCCACTGACCATTTACACGAATATCTACAAGTTGTGATATTAAAATATGTCCATACAAAAAACAAAATTGCATCTAAGAACCATGAGTAAAATCAAAACAACTAGCCATCGGAGGAGTCAATCGATGTTGGATCCTTCACTGTGGATCTAGGCATATCTACTTGTTGCAACTATTGAAGTTGTTTCTCAATTCTGCCCACACGATCGTCAATTCTACTGATCCGATTAGTAGCCTGATACTAGGTGATTTTGATATGATTCAACTATTCTTGAATGTTCTGTAGCAAATCTCCTAGTTGTGGCTCAATCCTCACTTGATTAGGAGGGAAAATCTGCATAGCTTTAGCCAAAAGGCATTTAACTATCCAGTAAGTATGAATTTTCTGCTGAAACAATGTTAGACGGCCTCGAGTATTGTTAGGATCTGTTATAAAATCCATGATTTCTACTTCCACATCATTATCTTCTGGATTAGTGTTAATTTCCCGCTCCCATCCATGAATTTCCTATCGAACAGTGGATGAATTGCCAATAACATAGGTTGCAGTAAGATTTTCTAAAATCTCTTATCTTGTTTTCCGACCACGTTTCTTGGGCCGGGCCTTAGACTGAACCTATTGTTTTCCCTTGACAGAATGGTTACAAGACTGTCGCTTACCCATAATGGAGATTGGCCTAAGGATGGACAAAGAAAAGAAAGAATAAACCATTAAAGAGTGGACATCTTCAGTGAAGTTACCAGTGCGATCTATTAGAGTTCCGGTAAGTGCAGAGACCATATGACTGCCGCGACGACATGTAAAAGGAAAAAAGAGAACCCAACCCCTAAGACTTATGGTCCAGAAAGAAACAGAGCACGCAAAATAACAGTGAACAAACATAGTAATGACAAAGAAAGCCGCCTCCCAACCATCACAAGTAACCAAAAATATATCTACATTCCAGAAATACACATGGCCATAACTTGGAATAGGGAAACAAAGATGCATACTAGCTCAGCTGTAGCCATGCAAGATGAAGCCCATAAACCCTACCCATTGAAATCTCGGATAACTAGAGCAGTGTAAAACCCGCCAAGCCCTGCCACTAGCAGAAGTCGTAGGAGAAAATAGAGGAGCAGCATAGTTAAGGGTAAAATGAAAATTCTTAACCCATCCGCGGCCAGTGGAAATTGAAAACAAAATTCCAATCAATGCCACAGTCAGCTGAACAGAGAACTGAAACATCCACCAAACCCAACGACACCCATACAGAATGAACCTTTGAATTACAATCCATCTGCGTCTAGTGGAAATAAGAAACAGAATTCCAACCAATGCCACAGTCGGCTGAAGAGAGAATTGAAACAGCCGCCAAACCCAACAGTGCCCATATAGAATGGACCTTTGAATTACAACCCACCCAACAGCAGAACGCAAAACAAAGATTACTTTGACTAAAACCACGACCAAAATAGTGGAATCACCATAAAGATGACAAGGGTCACGAAAAGAAGGTTCAACAGGGCGCAAAAGGGGAACAACAAAACTATTATCCACCAGTTGAATCTAAAGAAACGAAGCGTTCTGTGAATAATACATAGCCCTTACAACATCAATGATCAGAGATAGAGGAAAGGCGAATACATACCCCAACAAGGTTGTTCAACTGATGGAAGATATGGCCATTGTCGTTCTCCTTTGCTGCCGCCGAGCTTCCACTACAAATGAACTATGCATGGTAGAATGAAAATGCCAATTAAGATAAATTACCAACATCAAAACATTCCTTTTCTTGGAACCCTCTTTAGCACCATCATCAACTACCTTAATAACTGATGGTTCACCTTCTTCTTATAAGACCTCATACCGGTTTTCAGTAGCTTTCGAACTAATTGGGTTCTGCACTGGGGTCAAGGCCGGACCAGTATTCCCTGTTTGACTAGGTCGTTTTCGATTAGTAGCAGTTACAAAACCATCACCACTTTGGTGAGGCTGATCATTTGAAATGTTCGTGCGAGAGGTTTTTTGCTATGAAACATTTAGGGGGTAGGATTTATACAAATGCCTATACTCATTACAGGGCCAACAACGAAAAGGGATATGTTCATAATCTAGAAGCTGAAGCCAGATTTTTCCTTCATATTCCAGTTCAATCATTTTAGGCAGTGGTTCAGATATATTCATATAAACACAGATTCGAGAAAAATATGTATATCGTCCATGGGAAGTGGAGTCTGCTATTTTAACAAAATTGCCTAAAGAATTGCCAATACCTTCTAGAATTTTTGGGTCCCAGAAATCCATGGGAAGGCTAAATAAGCGAACCCAAACAGGTGTAGCCAAAAATTGCTCTTGTTTTTGGTTGTAACATTCCTCCCATTGTCTGAGAAAAAGCCCAGCATTGCTATAAAAATATGGCCCTCCCTCAAAAATGTGTTCTTTATCTAGTAAATTAGTAAAAATAACTATAAAAAACCCTTTTGCCCCAAATTTTAGATCAATGTGACCCTTGGGCTGCCATTTTATTTGAATCCATTTTAACAAATATTTTTTTGTAGGCCAAATACCAATAAACTTATAGATTAATGCATGATTCTTCATGTATCCTCTGTATTCATCCAACTTAGAAGCCAGAATAACAAATCTTGGCTTCTTGACCGCTTGTGTCAAGCATTGGCCCTTCGTTTTTGCTTGCCATTCAGCACCAAAGACTGGAGCGGTTCTTTGCTGATTATTTCCAGATAGCGGTGGTCACACCGAATGCTCCTCGCTTGTGATGTTGCAGTAGTAGGGCGGCAGCCCTCCTCCCGAGGATGCTGCCATGGCGAAGACCGGACAACAAATGCAAAAGCTTTCCCATGAAACCCTAATAACAACCTGACTAAAACTTTCTTGGAGCCGTTCTTGGAACTTGTTTCCTCATTTAAACTATAAACTATAAACATCCATGTATTATTATAAATAATGTTTTTTAATTAATATTTATTATTTCAAATTTAAATTTGGTATAACCATTTCTAAATTATTTACAGCTTTTGTTTAATTATTATATTTAACTTTTTCACTCACATATTTTTATTAAATTAATTTACAAAATAATTTATATCATTTATTTTAAAAACATAATTTTAAAATAAAAGAACCTACAACAAAGAACCTGGATGGATGTTGTTGTTATTCACTTCCATATTTGTTTTTAAAACAAAGAACCTGCAACGAGATTTATTGAGGGGACTTTAAAATAAAACGGGGTGCTTCAACCTAAAGGTTTGGGTTATAGGGTTGATGTTGGTGTTACTCATATTCCATATTTTGGTTAAATCATAAAATTGGTGATTTGTATATTAAATTTCTTTTATAAAATAGAACTATTATTTCAAGTCTACATATCTTTAAATTATTTTATAATAATAATAATAATAATAATAATAAAATTATAATTTTTTTAATTTTTTAAATTATTTTTAAAATTTAACTATAATGAAATAAAATATTAGATATTATTATATTAATATTTATATCTTTATTATGAATTAATTTTCATTTATTTATTAAATATTTAATCGATAAAATTACACTAATAATAATATTTTAAATTTATTAATTATATATATATATATATATATATATATATATATATATATATAACTTCCATTTATTTTTCAAATTCTAATCCTTTTAATTATATATATATATAATTTCGTTTTTTTTTTCACATTTTGATTCTCTTAACCGGTTTAAAATATCTCCCTTTCCTTTTCAAGTATGAGGACTGCTACGCACCCGGGGAAGGTCATTTACTTAAACTCCTTTTCATCGCTCTAAACATCGTCCAAGAGAAAAAAAACCCGGAGTTAAAATAAAGATTAAAGCACCCAAACGGCCCGAAATTGCGTTGAAATTTCAGAGTATAGTGCCATATCCTGAACTGTACTGTAGAAAAATATCAACAAATTGAAGACAGCCATGGTGTGTAGCAAGATTGCATTGAAATGATATAATTAGGATTTTAGTGTTCTCATGAAATGAGATAATAATAACAAATTAGCAATAATGTTCCTTAACATTAATGTCTATGTCTATTATGCAATCGACATTCTTAACAAGTCTGTTAAATAAGCATTAGGTCTGTTGCAAAAGCTATGAGAACAATAGAGGAGAATTTATTTTTTATCCTATACAAACTAGCTCTATCTTCTTATTTTTTTCCAGGAGAAAAAACAGTTGGTTTATATTTTGTACGAGCCCAGTGAAATAGTTTTCTTTCTTACTTACATTCATGCACGGAATCAGATTTCTGTTCTATACCTAATACATTTTTCTAAATATTTCCAGCATAAAAGCTATTATGATTCTTACATACCAAAAATTCTTGGAAAGCAGATAGGCGAGTAAGTTCAATATCATCTCCAGATCAATATATCGACCTAAAAACGCTAGTCCCTTCTTTCCATACTTTTTGAGGGGATCACTTGATTCGCTTCCAACGGGGTAATAAAGGACAGAAAATTAAAACAAAATAGCAGCAAAATTTCTGATTCAGTCACTCATCTTACATTTTCTTTTTCTTCTCTGATGGCGACCTTGGTACTTCAGTAAATAGGCCGCAGCCTTTGGAGCAGGCGTTCTCCGCCGTGAAGTTTTGAAAGGTCTACCATCTCCGACATAGCCTTTAATCATATGAAGATAATTCCTTAGACTGTGGGCGTCAGCGACATAGCCTATAATCATATGAAGATAATTCCTTAGACTGTGGGCGTCAGCGGGATGAAGATTGCCGTTGTCGTTGTCCAAAATAATCTGTACACCCACGTGAAAATATGTCCAGGGAAGCCAATCAAACAACTTTGTTAACCATGGCCATGAATTCTCGTTGAAACAAAATCCAGGAACTTTGGGAACAATATCCCTCTTATTCACCAACCGCAACACCTTCACTCCTAGCTCCTCCATTCGCAGGGCAAATGCTCTATTCCCTACGCGCGGACTTGCGAATGCAAACACAGTCACAGGTATATGCATTGCCGGAAAGTTTGAGTTGAGAATTTTTTTTATGTCATATGAACTTAACGTTGCCAGGGCAGCTCCCAAGCTGTGTCCGGTCAAAGTCACGCTCAAGCTTTCATCCTTGTATATATCCACCAGTTTTAGAATCTCAGAAATAACAGTAACTCTGGCACATCTTGAATCTTGTCCTTTAGAGATGTAGCAGCTTAAAAATCCTTTCTCTACTCGGACACCCTTATCGCTTGAACTTGATAATCGGTGTTCCACGTCTTTGTTCGTGAAAGGACCAGTAGTTGGAAATCCTGGTTTGACACCCTTGAAACTATTAAAAGATAGTCGAGCAGGAACTAAAATATCTCTAGCATCCTGCATCCATTCTTGGAGTGTTGTAGTTCCTCTCCAGGCTACTACAATATCCCGGCGTCCTAGTCTTCGTATCTCTTGAGGATCTGTGCACACTGCAATAAAGCCAATCCAAACAGATTGCTCTATCGGCGTCCCCAGTGCATCAGTTTCTGCGTGCAAATACTCGGTCACTTTATAGCCGGCAATACAGGAATGACTAGCCCTTTCACAACTCTCAAACAATTTACCATCGCTGTATTTACACCCACCTAAAGCATTTGTGGAAAGTTCACTATCAAATGCGTCATAGCATAACTGTGCAAGATCACCATACCTTAGTATCTCCGTTTTCAAAACAGGATTTATGGGATTTAATAATCCCTTCCAAGAATTTTCTCCTTGAATATCTTCCCACATACCGGCAAGTGGTATATTTTCGTACCTGACGGCTTTCGTTGAATATTCGTGCAAAAGAGGGCAGTTCGAAGTTTTGGAGGACGAAGGAAGCAGCCTCATCCCTCGTGGTATTGAACACAGGTGATGCAGAATTCCAGACATGAATTTCTGATTTTGAAGTGAAGAGAGACTGGGCTAGTTAACGACTTCAATAACAGCTTAACCTTTGCAAGATGTTCAATTATCTGCAACAGAAATCCCAATATGTGTATTGTGATACCCCAAACACCATTATATAAGTTGGATCAAAGTAGAATACCTTGTGTATCGATATGACATAGGAAATTCATTTGCAAAAGCAAGCAGGATATACTACATGAATTTGACTATGCTAAATTTGAAAAAGTAGCATCAGGATAAAAATTATCACCCTATTCATTGACTGAAGATATTTTGCTTGAACATGCTGAATTTTCCACGACAAATTCTTCAAAGGTCAATCAATATTTCTTCCCAGCTGTGCGACTGTCCCTCCGATAACGATACGATTAATTTTATGTCCTAATCACCACGGCTGTCGTGCACCTTCGTAACGTGCTCCACAGCCGCCACTTACTGTGCGGTGACTAATTACTGTGCTCCTTTGCGACGACTCCGATTTTTACGGTGAGGCGAGTACTCCGATTTTTACGGTGAGGAAATACCTCTTCCTCACCGAGGCAACATTGTTCTTGATCGATTATTTTATTATATGGTACTTAAAATTTGTCCAAATCATATCTTTTCATCAATGACTACGATTAAAAATTTAATAAATAAATAAAGTATTTCCACCATTGCCTACTTAATATGCCTTTACCGATAATATTTACAACACTTCCATAATATTTTATTTCATTTCTATATGCGGTAACACCTAACAAATATATATATATATATTACAGAATTTAAAATAATTATTTTATAATGTTAATTATTTTTATTTTATAACGTTGTTAGTTTTGTTGAAATTGACAACAAGAAGGTTTTCTAATTTAATTTTCCATTAATTAAATTAGAAAGAAATTGTAAATCCACATCATATGACACCATGTATGAGTTAACTGAGTTGGGAAGACTTAGCTTAGTCAATTCAATTTGGGGGTCAAACCGGAGACACATAGAGTTCACTCTAAGTTTTAGTGGGTGAGTTACAATATATTTTGAGTTGTAATTGTGTAACTTAATTGTTTGAGTTAAATCACTTTAACTAGTTCTAACTAATGGATGAGCTAGTGAGAGGTTTAGTGAATTAAATCTGATTTCATTCACATATATTGATCAATCACATCACTGATAATTCTATATAAATAGTCGTGGCATGTGAGTTCTAATAGTGACCTAGTTGAGATTTGAGTTAAAGGGAAGTAGACTATTAGTTGTATAATTAGAAAATTATATAGGTCATGCATGAGGTAATCATGATGCCGAGGATCGATTGCACAATTAAACTAAGTGAATTTCCTAATTAACAGGGGCTCAATTCCCTCAGGAATGTGTGAGCAAGGCTCGTCAGATATGGGAAAGGAATTGGTTAAGTATTGGACCAAACTTGCTCAGGTCAGAGTGAGACAATCAAGGAGAGTGAAGAGATCTCTCAAGGTTGAGAGAAACATTGTATTTTTTCATATTATTGAATCTATGCAGTATACAAATAGTGGGGTTTTTAGCTCAGGCTTTCCCCAGATAAATCTTTGAGTTGTGAGATTGAAATACTTTCTCTTTCTTGTTCATGTGATTGTGCAATCGTAATTGGTTTCAACAATCTGTAGAATAGATTCAAGTATTTTTTTTTAGCATATTACAAGGTCAGTTGAATTTATGTGGATTTTCGACGTGGTATCATAGTAGGAATCACTATAGAAGAGAAGAACCAGAGTTTGTTTTGAAAAAGTGAATAGAATTTGTAGATTTATTCTTAAGGACCAGCAACAGATTAGGATATGTTTCTTTGGATGGAGACTTCAATACTCCCTTGAGGGTAATTCGAATTACATAGCATGGAAGGATAGGATGGGGGCAATGTTGGAGCACAACGGACTGAAGAAATTCATAGAAAGTGACATTCCCAAGCCCGCAACAGCAGATGCTCAAATTCTTGATGCATTGAAGTAGAATGTAGCATAGGTGAGAAGGGTTCTAATAGAAGGAGTTGGAGATCATATTGTCTCTAACCTCCATGGAAATGAAACCTCCATATACTATGTGGAAGGCCTTAACATATATGTTTCAAAATAGCAGCAACCATAGGAATTTTGTGCTAAAGGAAAATCTCAGAAAGATCAAGATGGAGAAGGGTGAAACGATACTAAAATACTTCACGAAGTTCACTCAATGTCGAGATCATCTCGGCAGTATTGGTGTGATAGTTAGCCAAGATGATTTGGTGAGCCTAGCACTTCCAGGCCTTACAAAGAGTTGGCATAGCTACGAAGACTCTATGAATGGGTGGGAGAACCTACCATAGTGGTAGCGATTGTGGTCCGTCTTGGTACAAGAAGAGATTTTGTGAAACACCAGAGATGGATCCTCATCAAATACTGATAATGAGGAGGATTCTGAATTGGATGGAAAGGGAAAGAAAATGAAATGGAAGGCGTCCCATTCCAAATTGAATTCCAGTCGAGAGGGAAAAAAGTGATACTTGTTAAAGATAAAATGTTTTCACTGTCATGTGCTTGGACACTATGTTACAAAGTGTCCACAAGAGAGGACTGGAAATAATCCCTCAAGAGGAGTGGAAGGTGAAGTGTAGGAATTTACAGGGTGAGCTCCTTAGATCAAAAACCAAAGGTCACCACCCACAAACATATCACAAATTAGTACACAAGTATATCACGTGGTTAAAACCCTCGAAGAGGGAAATAATCCACAACCTGAGCCAACACAGTCACTTCAGGAAATTTATTAATATAAAAAGAAAAGTTACGTATGTTTCTCTCATAAATGGCTACCAGAAAAATGACCCTCCATGCTCTTTAAATAGATATCATGGACCAATCCTATGTTAAGCCATGGATCAAGTGTTGTTAATACTGAGGAGAGAGTGAACCATCGGATCACTACAAATCGTGACCGTTGGATTATAAGTTACAAATGTACATAGTAAACAAACACACTTTACCTAACTCTACAGTAGACCAAGTTATACTTAACTATTTCCTATGTGTCGGAATATCCTAACATCCCCCCTTAAGAAAAACTTGGGATAGGATTGAAGGATTTACAAAGGTGACACAAAAGAGCCTATTTCCTATGTGTCAAAATATCCTAACATCCCCTCTTACGAGCAACTTGGGATAGGATTGAAGGATTTACAAAGGTGACACAATAGGAGAAGGAAGGAGGAATTAGAGCCTGTCTCCCCTTAATGATAACTTTCTTGAACTCCAAGCATGGATCGAATTTTGGTAAACTTCGCTTCTATGAGAGCCTTTGTAAAGATATCGGCTAGTTGATCATTGGTTGGACAATACTAGATTTCAATAACATGATCATGAATGAGCTTTCAGATGAAGTGTGTGTGGAGATCAATGTGTTTCATACGCTGATGTTGAACTAGATATTTACATAGCTGAATGGCACCTTGATTATCACACCAAAGTGTAGTTGGATGTTGTTGATGAAGACCAAATTGAGACAAGATATGATGAAGCCACATGGCTTCCTTGCTAGCTTCACTAGCACCATGATACTCTGCTTTTTCCTAAGAAAGAGAGATGGCACTTTTTTTCTTACAATACTAAGTAATAGGTCCTGAACCAAGAATGAATACATATCTTGTAGTAGAATTTTGATCATCAGGGTCACCACGCCAATCAGAATAAGTGAAACCAATCAACAATGGAGATTCTCTTGTACTGTAATGAATCCCGAACTGAACGGTACCTCGAATATATTGAAGTATTCTTTTAGCTTCTTTCTAGTGACTTTCATGAGGTTGGTGCATAAACCATGCAATAATATCACCGACAATGGAAATGTCAGGACAGGTATGGGTTAGATACAGAAGTTTTCCAACAAGTTGAAGGTATAAGGTAACATCAACTTCAGGGTTAGTACAAGTGACTGAAAGCTTGAGTCCAGACTAAAAGGAGAAGGGGTTGGCTTATTGTCTTCCATGTGAAAGTAGTGTAGAAGATCACATGCATACTTGGATTGAGAAAGGGTAATACCTTGTTTGTATTGCAAGACTTGAAGACCAAGGAAATAATGCAAGCATCCTAAGAGTATCATTTGAAACTTCTTTTTGAGGCTATAATTCACATGGTTTATATGGTTGGGATCACTACTAGTAAGGATAAGATCATCAACATAAAGAACAAGGATTGTGAAGGATTTACCCAATTTCTTGGCGTAGATAGTGTTGTCATAATGACACCTAGAAAAGCCATTATCTAATAGAAATCTATCCATTTTGTCATGCCAAGACCTAAGATCTTGTTTGAGACCATAGAGAGACTTCCTAAGGAGACAAACAAGGCTAGAGTTGTTTTGGATAAAGCTAGGGGATTGTTCCATGTATATTTCTTCATGCAAATCTCCATGTAAGAAGGCATATTTAACATCCATCTAATGGAATTCCCATTTAAAGGAGGTAGTGAGGGAAAGAACAAGGTGGATAGAATCCATTTTCACAACAGGGGAGAAGGTTTCAATATATTGAATGCCTTCAACTTGTGAAAATTTTATACTGACCAGATGAGCTTTATGTCTATCAACTTTTCCATCTGGTCCAAAATTTGTTTTGTAAACCCATCTGCATCCGACAACTTTTCTTCCTTTTGGAAGAGGAACAAGATCCCAAGTATCGTCTACAAATAAGGAATGATATTCTTCATTCATAGCTTCATCCCAATCTAGATGACCATAAGCTTCTTCAAAGGTTTCTCAATCAGGTTTTTCTGGAACTTGAGCCACTAAGGAAAAGGTTCTTTTGAACTGAGAAGATGTATGTCATCGATCTACAGGGTCACCTACAAGAGAACCTGTTGCATCTCGAGTAGAGCAGACCCAGCTTGGAAGCTATGGAGCGGAAGGAATATCTTCAAGAGGTGGAGGAGGATTTTCATCCTCGTTTTCATCATTTGAACTAGAAGGAATGCTATAAAAAATATAAGGGATAAATAGAGGTGGCACAAATGCCAAATCAAGCTCACGGGCCAAAGGTGGCACACCTGCAGAACTAGGCTCGTATGCTGATATATTTTCATCAAATTTCATATCTCTTCTAATGATTATATTTTTGAATTTTTGTTGAAGAATTTTATATCCTTTGACATCTTCAGAATATCCAATAAAAATGCATTTTTCACTCTTAGGTTCTAAGGCTTTATATTTCTCATCTGGAATATGGGCCCCAGTATCACCTCCCAAAACATGAAAGTGACTTACATCTGGTTTGATTGAGCTCTAGGCTTCTTCTAGAGTTTCATTCCTTAAAACCTTAGTAGGAGTGCTACTTACTGTGTAATTTGGACAATGAATTACTTCTGCGCAAAAATTGAGACTAAGTCCTTTAGATTGAAGCGTACAATTAGCCATTTCTTTTAAGGTGTGATTCTTCCTTTCAGCGACACCATTTTTTTGTGGAGTTTATGGAACAATATGTTGCAATTGAATGCATTGCTCAATGCAAAAGTTGATAAATTTTTTGTTAACATATTCTCCTCCATTGTGTGATATTAACTTAAGAATTAGATGTCCATATTGTTTCTCAACCAAGGCCTTAAAGGCTAAGAACATCTTAAAAACTTCAATCTAGAGTTTTAAGAAGTATACCCAAGTGCATCTGGAAAAATCATCAATGAAATTTAAGAAGTACTTGCAACCATAGAAAGCAACGACATGAAGTGGACCACATAAGTCACTATGCAGAAGATGCAAAGGGGTTGAAGCGTGCCAAGAGGCACATTTTTCAAAACTATTCTGATGATGTTTTCCGAGTACACATCCGGAGCACACACCATCTTGGCAAGATACCATAGGAAGAACTGTCACCATATTTTCTTTACATAGAGTTTGAAGAGAGCGATAGTTTAAGTGAATAAATCGCTCATGCGAAAGTTTTCTCACTTCATCATTATGAGAAACAAAAATAGAGGGAAGACATGATGACCCAAAGTTGTCAAACTTATACAACCTTGGAATAATCAGTAATTTCAGTAGCTAAAATATGTCTAGGATCTTTGAGGTACTTGATTACAAAAACATGAGGTGAGAATTATATTATTTTCCCTTCACCTAAATGATTTATCTGATAAACAAATAGACAATTGCATGATAAGGTAGGAACACATAGTACATAATTAAACTAGCCATTATCTAGATGAATGGTTCTCGATCCTACAACACTAAGAGATCTATCATCACCAACATAAATAAGAAAACATGAAGAAAACATGGCTTTATTTTTGGCCATGTGGTAAGAAGCTCCTAAACCAATGAGTCACTCATGAGAATGAAAATAAGAAGATAAATTTAATGCATAACTAGATCCTTGACAACCACAAGCAGAAAGTGTCATTCCTGAAGATGAAGTTGAAGAGGTCTCCAAATTGATGTGGTGCTTCTTCATTGCTACTTCCAAGGCTTCCATCTTTTTAAAACATGTGGAATTTACATGGCCATCATGATTACAAATGTAGTAATGTCTATTTGTTTTCTTCCCTTTGTTTTTAGTTTCCTTATCAGCTTGGTGAGTTGCTTTTTCAGTTTGCGGTTGAAATTTCTTATAACCATTGTTTAGTTTAGGACCATACTTTTTAGGATACTGCTTCTTGGGATTCTTTTGATAGGGTTGTTGTTGGGTTGCTAAGGCTTTCTCAGAATCATTTCGAAAAGTGATAAGACTAACGTGTAAGAGATTTTCTTGTTCTCTTATCAAAGAATCAGAGAAGGCATCAAAGAGGGGATCTTGTAGGTTTTTCCTTGAGAAATGAGGGCTTCTCTAGTGGAATGGAAGGTGGAAACAAATACAAAGTATGCAGGGCCAAGCTTAGAAAGAATGGAACAGATGAGGCTACCATCTTCCTTTTTGAACTTACAACCTTCTAAAAGAAGTCTAAGGGTCTTGAATCTGAACAAAAAATCTTCAATAGAGGAGAAATTATTGCGGTCCAAAGTAAGCAACTCATTTCAAGCTGGAGGGCCCTGATTTGATTCTGAATGTCAAAAAAATTATTTAGCTTTTTTCAAGGCTTCATCACGGGTGTTAATTTCAAGAATATGAAATCGAAGATCTTGAGCAATGGAAATTTCTATCAACCCTTGTGCTTGATCTTGTTTTTTTTCCCATTTAGTGGCTTTATCTCCATCGATAGGTGTAGTTTCTTGTCCTGTGGTTATTCTATAAAGCCCTTTACTTCTAAGTAAATCTACCATATGAGGTAGTCATTGGAAATAATTGGTGATGTTAAGAATAACTGGGCAAACACTTTCCGTTAAAAAAAAACATAAATCTGAAAAGGGCCGAAAATCACTGCTCTAATGGAAAGATCTCGAAAAATTAGGCCAATTATTACATTAAACAAATAATATTAAATATGTAAAAATAGAAATATAAAAATAAAGAAAAAAATATTAGGTTCCATAATGATAAATTTATAAATATTATATTATATAACTAATTAAAAATAATAATAATAATATAAATATAAATATTTATTCCTGGATGTGGGTGTTCGGCAAGATGAATAGGTGGCAATGGCAGTGGGTTGGCACGTGGGGTTCTACCACTGCCACCCTCCTTTGCGTCCTGTATGCTATTAAGAGCATTAACGATCCTCTGTCTGGGGCATTTACGTCGCACAATTGCCCAAAATCCAGCTCGATTTACCATGCTATGGCTTCTCCAGATTGCTTCACTTCGTCTTTGTTGCCCTTCCGTTCTTGCTTCTCCTTGGCGGACTCTGAGACAAGCTCTCAGACTATCACAGGTCGCAGGTGCTCGCTCTCTTGCTGCATTAATCTCGCTCCTGGGTTGCACTTCTCACAAACCTCCCTCTGCTCTCAGAGTTTGGGCATTAGCGCTGAGGAGATTCATACTCATCTGCATTTGGTCCTCAGTTTGGGCATGCTTGACCTGACCCACTCTGCTATGCTTGGTACCTTCAATTTCAACTCTCAGCACTTGAATTTCATGCCTCGTTTGCGCCACAGAATGAGGAGTAGGCGTAGCTTGAGCCGTGGTGGTCTCTCTCGAAACCCTCCTCCCTCTTCGCCTAGTTCCTCTTCTCCGCCGTCTGAATATATAAGGGGGCGGTATCCGAAGACCCGTAGTGGTTGGGGCTCTTTGGCTGGCCGTGGGGCTGCTCTGCCCACTCGCAGACTCTCCAATCTCCTCTCGAGTCAGCAACACAGGGCGCAATTTCGCTTCCGGGGAATTTGGCGACTGATAGGCCCTTTTATCCTTCCATTGCTGGCCAGAAGCGGAAGCCGGATGTGGGCTACTCCTCGCTGGATCCCATCTTCAATTCTGAGGTGGGTGGCTTCAAGAATGGCGGTTCTCTTGCCCCGTCTGACGAGAATAAGGAGGACACTACCATTCAGGAAGATCTGGATGCTATTGCTGCTGTGTAGGACGAGGATGACTCCGACGCTTATGCTTGCCGTGTGGTCGAGTCTCCTCCTTCTACTCAAGGTGATTAATGGTCTCTCTTCTTATAGGCTTTTTTTTGGCTGTTCGCAGTGCCAGGCTCAGTACTGGCAATCATATGTTGTTTCAGTTTAACTGGTTCTACTTCCACTGCTTTTTTGAAAGCCGGTTTCCCCTTTGTGGGCGGCAGTATATCCTGTATAAGTCCGCTCATGTCTACAGTTCTATAGCTAATTGCGGTGGTTTGATAGGTTGTGTGGGTGGTGTTTTTGTGCTTAGATGTCTGTTTGTGCTCCACTGTTGTTACTGCCTCTTGGCACTATATGCTGATATTTTGAACATTAGAATTGGCTGTACCAGAATTCTCATCTTTCGAGCCAGTAACTATGAGGCTTTGGCCTCCATGTAACTGTTCTTTTTGTATATTAATAGGTTAGGCTTATTCAGAAAAAAAAAATATATATATAAATATTTATAAATAATAAATTTAAAAATGTCATTTCAAATCAAAATATATAATTTTAGAAATCATTTAAATATTACATAATAATCAAATAACCAGATAAAACATGTATAAGTTGTTTCAAAATATATAATTTTCGAAACCATTTAAATATTACATAATAATTAAATAACCACATAAGACATGTATAAGTTGCTTCTTATTAAAATTGAGTGAGTAACAGTTTACTCAAATTTTTATAATTATTCTTTTATAATAATTTATTCATCTAGATAATATTAATAAGTTATTTCTTATAAAACATTCAGTAAATCAAGCACTCAGAATTTGAAATTATTTTATTATAATAATTTAATAAGATTAATCATTTGAAATTATTTTATTATAATAATTCATCTATTTTGATAATAAAAATAATGTTAATCATTTCAAATGACTTTATTATAATAATTTATCCATTTTGATAATAAAAATAATGTCAATAGAAAATATATCTTTAAAATTAGTTAAATTAATTGTAATAATTTTTAAATATTTTTAGAAAAATATAAAATTCATAAATTATAGATAAAATATTAAAATATTTCAAATTAAAACCTAAAGCAATAATAAATATGTAAAAATAAAAATATCTAAATAAGTAATAATAAATATGTAAAAAAAAATATAATAATGAAAAAGAAATTGTTATATTCAATAACTAGCAATTTTTAGATATTATAACCATATTTTATAATTTATAGATATTATATTATATAATTAATTAGAAAACTGTAAATTTAATATAAATACTTATAAATATCATAAAATTAAAATTTCCATTTAAAATCAAAATTATATATAGTTTTAAAACTTTTTTAAATATCATATAATTATCCAATAGCAATATAAATTATTTCAATAAAATATTAAGCGAAGTACCGAAAATTTTATGATTATTTTATTATAATAATCTATAAAATTAATAAGTTATTTCTGATAAAACATTGAGTTAACAAAGCACTAACATGTTTTGAAATTACTTAAAAAGGTTAATCATTTGTTTCTTATAAAAACATTGACTTAGTAAAACATTAAAATATTTGTTAAACCAAGTCAGGATGAGTGAACAAATTTTCCACAAAGAGACGACATTTCTTTAGTGGTCTATGGTCTCTGTGGAAATAATTTTTCTACAATGGTTTGTTTCTTATAAAAACATTGACTGAGTAAAAGATTAAGATATTTGTTAAAGCAAGTCACGATGAGTGAACAAATTTTCCACATAAAGAGGACATTTCTACAATGTTCTGTGGTCTTTGTGGAAATAATTTTTTCAACACGACATTTCCACAATGGTCTGTGTGGAAATAATTTTTTCGACAATGACAAGACACTGTAATCCAATAACTTTACAACTCCTTGGAAAAGTCAAGATTCATTGTTTTCATGGCGATTAATTCGCTATCATCTGTCCACACATCCACTGAGTTGATGCCATTCAATAGGGTACTAAGTTATCCGTCTTTTCTTTGTAACAAAGTGAAGGTGGGCCTTTCTTTTAATCGTGTAATGGACGGCAGAATTTGGTAGTGGCATATATATATATATATATATATATATATATATATATATATATATATTAAAACGGAGCCAAAGCTCGCCGAAATATCCAGAAGCCATGGCTCGCTCAGGCTTGTTCCCGTCCTTCCATTCCAAATTGCCGAGGGCTCTGCTCCTCTGGTTCACTCTCTGGTTACTTGTGCTTCAATGTAATGCCATCTCTGACGAAGGAAAAATACTGTTACGTATAAAAGATAGGGATTGGACCGACAAACTTAATGTTTTGAGCAACTGGAATTCCTCTAATGAAAATCCGTGTGGTTGGAAAGGAGTATTTTGTAATATTCCATTCAATGTTGTTACTAGAGTTAATCTGTCCGACATGTCCATTTCAGGACGCTTGACTTCTACTATATGCGGCCTTCAAAATCTGACGGATTTTTAGTTTCCTTATCAGCTTGGTGAGTTTCCTTATCATGAAATTGGATGATGAAGATATTTTGCTTGAACATGCTGAATTTTCCACGACAAATTCTTCAAAGGTCAATCAATATTTCTTCCCAGCTGTGCGACTGTCCCTACGATAACAACGTTGATCGGCATCACTCTCCCCCTTAATCGCCGGAAAACCCTTCAAAATATAAAACCTATAGACTAGGCCATTAGTCAAAGGATGTATTTGACCATGTGGCTTACCCGAATGTGTGAATACGATTAATTTTATGTCCTAATCACCACGGCTGTCGTGCACCTTCGTAACGTGCTCCACAGCCGCCACTTACTGTGCGGTGACTAATTACTGTGCTCCTTTGCGACGACTCGGATTTTTACGGTGAGGCGACGACTCCGATTTTTACGGTGAGGAAATACCTCTTCCTCTCCGAGGCAACATTGTTCTTGATCGATTATTTTATTATATGGTACTTAAAATTTGTCCAAATCATATCTTTTCATCAATGACTACGATTAAAAATCTAATAAATAAATTAACTATTTCCACCATTGCCATGCCTTTACCGATAATATTTACAACACTTCCATAATATTTTATTTCATTTCTATACGCTGTAACACCTAACAAATATATATATATATATATATATATATATATATATATATATATATTTTAGAGAATTTAAAATAATTATTTATTAATGTTAATTATTTTTATTTTATAACGTTGTTATTTTTGTTGAAATTGACAACAAGAAGGTTTTCTAATTTAATTTTCCATTAATTAAATTAGAAAGAAATTGTAAATCCACATCATATGACACCTTGTACGAGTTAACTGAGTTGGGAAGACTTAGTTAGCTTAGTCAATTCAATTTGGGGGTCAAACCGGAGACACATAGAGTTCACTCTAAGTTTTAGGGGGTGAGTTACAATATATTTTGAGTTGTAATTGTTTAACTTAATTGTTTGAGTTAAATTAGCTTAACTAGTTCTAACTAATGGATGAGCTACTGAGAGGTTTAGTGAATTAAATCTAATTTCATTCACATGTATTGATCAATCACGTCACTGATAATTCAACATAAATAGTTGTGGCATGTGAGTTCTAATAGTGACCTAGTTGAGATTTGAGTTAAAGGGAAGTAGACTATTAGTTGTATAATTAGAAAATTATATAGGTCATGCACAATTAAACTAAGTGAATTTCCTAATTAACAATGGCTCAATTCCCTCAGGAATGTGTGAGCAAGGCTCGTCAGATAGGGGAAAGGAATTGGTTAAGTATTGGACCAAACTTGCTCAGATCAGAGTGAGACAATCAAAGAGAGTGAAGAGATCTCTCAAGGTTGAGAGAAACGTTGTATTTTTTCATATTGTTAAATCTATGCAATATACAAATAGTGGGGTTTTTAGCTCAGGCTTTCCCCAGATAAATCTTTGAGTTGTGGGATTGAAATACTTTCTCTTTCTTGTTCATGTGATTGTGCAATCGTAATTGGTTTCAACAATCTGTAGAATAGATTCAAGTACTTTTTTTTTAGCATATTACAAGGTTAGTTGAATCTATGTGGATTTTTGACATGGTATCATAGCAGGAATCACTATAGAAGAGAAGAACCAGAGTTTGTTTTGAACAAGTGAATCGAATTTGCAGATTTATTCTTAAGGACCAACAACAGATTAGGATATGTTTCTCTGGATGGAGACTTCAATACTCCCTTGATGGTAATTCAAATTACATAGCATGGAAAGACAGGATGGGGGCAATGTTGGAGCACAAAGGACTGAAGAAATTCATAGATAGTGACATTCCCAAGCCCGCAACAGCAGATGCTCAAATTCTTGATGCATTGAAGTAGAATGTAGCATAGGCGAGAAGGATTCTAATAGAAGGAGTTCGAGATCATATTGACTCTAACCTCCATGGAAATGAAACTCCATATGCTATGTGGAAGGTCTTAACATATATGTTTCAAAACAACAGCAACCATAGGAATTTGGTGCTGAAGGAAAATCTCAGAAATATCAAGATGGAGAAGGGAGACACGATACTAAAATACTTCACGAAGTTCACTCAATGTCGAGATCAGCTTGGAAGTATTGGTGTGACAGTTACCCAAGATGATTTGGTGAGCCTAGCACTTCTAGGCCTTACAAAGAGTTGGCATAGCTACGAAGACTCTATGAATGGGTGGGAGAACCTACCATAGTGGTAGCGATTGTGGTCTGACTTGGTACAAGAAGAGATTTTGTGAAACACCAGAGATGGATCCTCATCAAATACTGATGACGAGGAGGATTATGAATTGGATGGAAAGGGAAAGAAAATGAAAGGGAAGGCGTGCCATTCCAAATCGGATTCCAGTCGGGAGGGAAAAAAGTGATACTCGGTAAAGATCAAATGTTTTCACTGTCATGAGCTTGGACACTATGTTATGAAGTGTCCACAGAAGAAGACTGGGAGGAATCCCTGAAGAGGAGTGGAAGGTGAAGTATAGGAATTTACAGGGTAAGCTCCTTAGATAAAAAAACCAAAGGTCATCGCTCACAAACAGATCACAAATTAGTACATAGGTATATCACATGGTTAAAACCCTCAAAGAGGGAACAATTCCACAGCCTGAGCCAATGCGCCCACTTCAGGAAATATATTAATATAAAAAGAAAAGTTACATATGTTTCTCTCATAAACGGTTACCATAAAAATGACCCTCCATGCTCTTTAAATAGAGATCATGGACCAATCCTGTGTTGAGCCATGGATCAAGTGTTGTTGATATTGAGGAGAGAGTGAACCGTCGGATCACTACAAATCGTGACCGTCAGATTATAAGTTACAAATGTACATAGTAAACAAACACACTTTACCTAACTCTACAGTAGACCAAATTATACTTAACTATTTCCTATATGTCAGAATATCCTAACATCCCCCCTTAAGAACAACTTGGGATGGGATTGAAGAATTTAGAAAGGTGACACAAAAGGAGCCTATTTCTTATGTGTCGAAATATCCTAACATCCCCCCTGAAGAACAACTTGGGTAGGATTGAAGGATTTACAAAGGTGACACAATAGGAGAAGGAAGGAGGCATTAGAGCCTATCCCCCCTTAATGATAACTTTCTTGAACTCCAAGCATGGATCGAATTTTGGTAAACTTCGCTTTTGTGAGAGCCTTTGTAAAGATATCGGCTAATTGATCATTGGTTGGACAATACGGGACTTCAAGAACATAATCATGAATGAGCTTTCAGATGAAGTGTATGTGGAGATCAACGTGTTTCATACGCTGATGTTGAACTAAATCTTTACATAGTTGAATGGCACCCTGATTATCACACCAAAGTGTAGTTGGATGTTGTTGATGAAGACCAAATTGAGACAAGATCTGACGAAGACACATGGCTTCCTTGCTAGCTTCAATGGCACCACGATACTCTGCTTTTGCCTAAGAAAGAGAGATGGCATTTTTTTTCTTACAACATTAAGTAATAGGTATTGAACCAAGAGTGAATACGTATCCAGTAGTAGACTTTTAGTCATCAGGGTCACTAGCCCAATCAGATTCAGTGAAACCAATCAACAATGGAGATGCTCTTAAGGAACGATATTCTTCATTCATAGCTTCATCCCAATCTATATGACCATAAGCCTCTTCAAAGGTGTCTCGATCAGGTTTTTCTGGAACTTGAGCCACTAAGGAAGAGATTATTTCGAACTGAGAACATGTATGTCATCGATCTATAGGGTCACCTACAAGAGAACCTGCTACATCTTGAGTAGAGAGGACCTAGCTTGGAAGCTATGGAGTGGAAGGAATATCATCAAGAGGTGGAGGAGCATTGTCATCCTTGTTTTCATCATTTGAACTAGAAGGAATGCTATAAAAAATAGAAGGGATAAAGAGAGGTGGCACATATGCCAAATCAAGCTCGCATGCCAAAGGTGGCACACCTATAGAACTAGGCTCGTAGGCCGATATATTTTCATCAAATTTTATATCTCTTCTAATGATTATATTTTTGGATTTTGGTTGAAGAAGTTTATATGCTTTGACATCTTTAGAATATCCAATAAAAATGCATTTTTCACTCTTAGGTTCTAAGGCTTTATATTTCTCATCTGGAATATGCGCCCCGGCATCACCTCCCAAAACATGAAAGTGACTTACATCTAGTTTGATTGAGCTCTAGGCTTCTTCTAGAGTTACATTCCTTAAAACCTTAGTAGGAGTGCTATTTACTGTGTAATTTGCACAATTAATTACTTTTGCCCAAAAATTGAGACTAAGTCGTTTAGATTGAAGCATACAATTAGCCATTTCTTTTAAGGTGTGATTCTTCCTTTCAACTACACCATTTTTTTGTGGAGCTTATGGAACAATATGTTGCAATTGAATGCCATGCTTAGTGCAAAAGTTGATAATTTTTTTGTTAACATATTCTCCTCCATTGTGTGATATTAACTTAAGAATTAGATGTCCATATTGTTTCTCAACCAAGGCCTTAAAGGCTAAGAACATCTTAAAAACTTCAATCTAGAGTTTTAAGAAGTATACCCAAGTGCATATGGAAAAATCATAAATGAAAGTTAAGAAGTACTTGCAACCATAGAAAGAAACAACATGAACTAGACCACATAAGTCACTATGTAGAAGATGCAAAGGGGTTGAAGCATGCCAAGAGGCACGTTTTTCAAAACTATCCCAATGATGTTTTCTGAGTACACATCTAGAGCACACACCATATTGGCAAGATACCATAGGAAGAACTGTCACCATATTTTATTTACATAGAGTTTGAAGAGAGTGATAGTTTAAGTGACTAAATCACTCATGCGAAAGTTTGCTCACTTCATCATTATGAGAAACAAAAATAGAGGGAAGACATGATGACCCAAAGTTTTCAAACTTATACAACCTTGGAATAATCAGTAATGTCAGTAGCTAAAATATGTTTAGGATATTTGAGGTACTTGATTACAAAAACATGAGGTGAGAATTATACTATTTTCCCTTCACCTAAATGATTTATCTGATAAACAAATAGACAGTTGCATGACAAGGTGGGAACACATAGTACAGAATTAAACTAGCCATTATCTAGATGAATGGTTCCCGATCCTACAGCACTAAGAGATCTATCATCACCAACATAAATAAGAAAACATGAAGAAAACATGGCTTTATTTTTGGCCATGTGGTAGGAATCTCTTGAATCAATGAGTCACTCATGAGAATGAGAAGAAGAACATAAATTTAATGCATAACCAGATCCTTGACAACCACAAGCAGAAAGTGTCATTCCTGAAGATGAAGTTGAAGAGGTCTCCAAATTGATGTGGTGCTTCTTCATTGCTACTTCCAAGGCTTCCATATTTTTAAAACATGTGGAATTTACATGGCCATCACGATTACAAAAGTTGCAATGTATATTTGTTTTCTTCCCTTTGTTTTTATTTCCTTATCAGCTTGGTGAGTTTCTTTTTTAGTTTGCGGTTGAAATTTCTTAGGACCATTGTTTGGTTTAGGACCATACTTTTTAGGATACTGCTTCTTGGGATTCTTTTGATAGGGTTGTTGTTGGGTTGCTATGGCTTTCTTAGAATCATTTCAAAAAGTGATAAGACCAATGTGTAAGATATTTTATTGTTCTCTTATCAAAGAATAAAAAAAAGGCATCAAAGAGGGGATCTTGTAGGTTTTTCCTTGAGAAATGAGGGGTTCTCTAGTGGAATGGAAGGTGGAAACATATACAAATTATGCAGGGCCAAGCCTAGCAAGAATGGAATAGATGAGGCTACCATCTTCCTTTTTGACCTTACAACCTTCTAAAAGAAGTCTAAGGGTCTTGAATGTGGACAAAAAATCTTCAATAGAGGAGAAATTATTGGGGTCCAAAGTAAGCAACTCATTTCAAGCTGGTGGGCCTTGATTTGATTCTGAATGCCAAAAAAAATATTTAGCTTTTTTCAGGGCTTCATCAAGGGTGTTAATTTCAAGGATATGAAATCAAAGATCTTAAGCAATGGAAATACCTATCAACCCTTGTGCTTGATCTTGTTTTTTTCACATTTAGCGGCTTTATCTCCATCGATAGGTGTAGTTTCTTTTCATGTGGTTATTATATAAAGCCCTTTACTTCTAAGTAAATCTACCATGTGAGGTATTCATTGGAAATAATTGGTGATGTTAAGAATAATTGGGCAAACACTTTCCGTTAAAACAAAAAACATAAATATGAAAAGGGCCGAAAATCACTGCTCTAATGGAAAGATTTCAAAAAATTAGACCGATTAAAAAGACGTGGCTCGAAAAATGGCTTCTGGATGAGGAAGTTATGCCTTTTTGAAAAAAATGAGTTGTAGATGCCGAATAGTTATGAGAACAGATGAAATTGGATGATGAAGTTCCACTTTAAAAAAGAATAAAAATCACACCCCTTTAACAAAAACCTTTTTAGAAAAGGAAGTTTGAGAAAGAGACTTGAACTCAAGACCTCCATTCTCATAAAATAACTTTACACCAAGTGGGCTAGTAAAAGGATTTTGTAATTGTTTGAAAGGAGGAAGGTGTGTGTGTTTTTTGCTGCAAAAAACATAAAATCCGTGCATGGAAAAAAATGAAATGCAAGGCTTATGGTAGAATGCTATAATTTCGGTTAGCCTTATTGGAAACTATCCTTTTTTCTCTATTTCTGATTTCCTGAGATCGCACAAAGACTCGGGGAAAGAGAAAACATAGAAGAAAAAAAAATCCCTCCTTCCTGTTTCTGATTTTCCGAGATCGCATACAACGCAGAGCAAAGAGCATACATAGAGAAGAGGGTATAGATCTAGAAAATAAATAAAAACTATAAACATAAATAAACAGAGGGAACCAAAATAAGTAGAACGATTAACAAATTTAACTGCAAAAAAAGGTTATACCTCCAGAACTAACCTTACATAACTTGGGCAACCGGAAACCTTTTCGCATGAAGCGAAAGGGGTTCCTCAATTTAACAACCGCTCTAGAATCAACAGAGCAGTTCTCCAGGCCTGATTTTTTTTTGGAATAGTAGATATAAAAGATGACAGTCGCATGCAGTCAAACTGGCTTCGGATATGGATCAATAATAGATGCGACCCTCAAAACAGCTTTGATACCATGTACGAATTTATAGGGTAAGTTCCTTAGATCAAAAACCAAATGTCATCCCTCACAAACAGATCACAAATCAGTACATACGTATATCACGTGGTTAAAACCCTCGAATACAGAAATATTCCACGACCTGAGCCAACACAACCACTTCAGGAAATTTATTAATATAAAAATAAAAATTACATATGTTTCTCCCATAAATGGTTACTGGAAAAATGACCCTCCATGCTTTTTAAATAGAGATCATGGACCAATCGGGTGTTAAGAAACGGATCAAGTGCCATTAATACTGAGGAGGGAGTGAACCATCAGATCACTACAAATTGTGACCATTGGATTATAAGTTACAAATGTACATAGTAAAGAAACACACTTTACCTAACTCTACACTATACCAAGTTATACTTAACTATTTTATATGTGTCAGAATATCCTAACATGAAGCACTTGCTTCAAAGTTTGAGATTGATTTCACCCTCATCGCATGCATGGTGTCATCAGTGATGGGACCTATGTGGTACTTGTATAGTCGAGCTTCATTCCATGTTGCTTGCAACAAATAATTCTTCAATAAGTTGGAGGAGAAGGATCTTCAGATGCACATCGAGATGGGATAAATGACAGGAGGTATAGCACGACTGAAATACCTACAATTACCTTTTGGAGGGAGTTTGATACCCCTCTCACATTCAAATATGTCATGTATGTTCTTGGTTTAAACAATATTTTGGTTTCTATTGCTATGTCATAATATTGTGGCTACGATGTGATATTTAGCAAAGGAAAGCCGTTACTTCATCAAAAATCCATGGGACTGGTGAAGAAGATTGGGGTTTGAGTAAATAACCTCTATAAATTGGATCTAGAAGACTGCGTTTCTTTGAGCACGAAAGCAGAGAAGATTGAGAGCCAAGACATTGGTGAGTTATGGCATAAAATATTGGTCCATCTACACCATGGCGCTTTGAAGATCATGAAACATACTACAGGACTTCCCAATGGTGCACTTGAGGAGCGAGTTATATGAAAAGGGAGTACATTGGGGAAGTACATCAAATGCACCTGTTGTAGTTGCTCCAACAACCCTCTAAAATTTCTGACCCTTCAAAATTTTTGGAGCCCAAGCATCCCAAATCTCAACTTGAGACCCTTACTAGTAGGCTTTCTCGCCTTCTTCTCTTTCTCGAGTCTAACTCTTGGAAGTTGTGAAGCCACCTTTTCTGCTTAATTCTAGGTCGCATCAAGTCTCTATCTTCAAGCATAAATGTTGTGACCTTGTGATCTCTTAATTTTTACCTAAGTAGAGTCGCTAAGTCACGTTTTTCAAATTTTCAACCCTTCGCCCTTGTCATGACTTCCCTACGTGGAGACCTCGTACTAGTCGGTAAGTCACATAGGTCACAATTCTTTTGATGTTAGAGTCTTGAGACCTAGCGACCCATCGACCTAGTGACTCAAAAAGGGTTGCGAGGGTCGCAAAGGTCACAAGGGTCACAAAGGGGAAAAAATAAAAACTTGTGACCCTCGTGACCTAACGACCTCACAAAGGGTCACAAGGTCACAGAGGTTTCAAGAGTTGCAAAGGTCACAAAAGTAGAAAACTTTGAGCTTGTGACCCTTAGGATCTCATTAATTACTCACACATTGGATACCTTTATATATAATTTCTCGGGCCATACAGTCATTTTTTTTAGTTCGACGAAGCGTTCAAGAGCCTCAACAGCATTATAGGAGCACAAATTCTTTCATCTAAGAGGCTATTCACCTCCAAATAGTGATCTTTTTCTACTTGTGTCTTCTACCTACTCCCGATCCTCCACCTTCCCCCTAAGATTATTTTTATTTAACTTAGGAAGTATTCCAAAACCATTTTTGTTCCTATAACCTTCCTAGTTGAGCATCTAGCATTTTCACCTCTTCTGCCTCACCATCTAACCCCATTCCTAAACCACTTAGCCTCTTTTTCCCCTTTCCTAAGTCATTTTGGCCTAGAGAAGCCCATAACTCAAGGATTTATCCTTAGCCCCTTTTCCAAGCCTCCTTGACAGACAAGTCCACTGATTAAAATCACAATAGGTGAGTTATTGTGATTTGTGACCTTGCGACCTCATCACCCCTGCAACCTCGTGACCTCTGCAACTCCTGAGACCTCATGACCCCCGTGACTCCCGCAACCTTGCGACCTATACCTCCTTGTGACTTCCCCTCCAAGTCACACAATTTGAGGATTTTTCCACTTTACCATTGCCACCTCTCCCAGTTATGCAACCTTGCGACATGTCCCACACAAAATATTTCCTCAAGCTCTGCTAAGTATTCAACACCCTTGATTAGTTAACTTTTCTTCCAATATTTATATTATTCATGGAATTTGTCTTATCGTGGGACTATCCTTTTTACACGCCATGTGACGTGGATCTCGATTTCATTTAACTTTCCACTTTCTCAGGTGAAATGACACCATCAGTGATCAGGAATCATCAAAATATTCTTGAGTTCATCACAAAGGAGAGTTATCAGATCTCATCACGCCCTCCCATTTACAGAGACACCGCATCCATCCTCAACAAAAGAACCAAGTGAACTTCATATGATTTTTTCTCATAGTCCTCTAGCCCAAATATCCAAGAGGACCAGGATATCTTCCCATGGGTAGAAGTTGTTTACTGAATCTTTCATAACACATACACCATGATATGGGTAATAAGGAACCACATCGAGCATCTTTTTACAGCTATCCATTTAGTAGACATAGTAACATATTACGGGCTTCCCGAAAAGGAATAATCATTTAATTCCATGTGGCTGGACAATGACAAGGTACTGGTCCAAAACACCGTCAAAAGATGGTGGCAAGATCCTTCTAGATTTCGGGCAAAGAAATATCAATTGTATAAGACGGAAGGCTTAAGAAAATTATATCAACTCATTGCAGCCATGATGAAAAGACTGTACAACACAAACAACATGAAATTTTTTTACATCACATGGGTCCCTATAATTCATATGGTTGCTACCAAAGGAACAATCTTCAAATCGACCAATATTTGAGACTCAGCATTAAGGACCAACATTATCACAAAAAAGGTTCCAGAGGAAGGCCAAACTTCTAAGTTTTACATGGCCTCATATCTATTGGATTTCATATGTTCTAGGTGTCACTTTGATCACTGGAGTTACAACTGGAATCTAGAGAGAGGAGGGCTAATACAAAGGTACTTGCAGGTTTTCTAGGTTTCGCATTATAATAAGGAACATAAATTCCTTTCAATGTATTCATCACCTCGTTTTACCGACTGTGGTACGAAGAAGACCCCCCATGTATCTTGAAAATATCTATGGATACTATCACTAAGGTGGCCCATTGGTTTCTGAAATGAGAGGGCACTTTCATTAGGGTCTTGGGTTCCTACAAACCTGCCCATGCTCATCCTAGGAAAGTCACCAAAAAATTACTATTGTAGGAGGTATGTTACCAAATGACGACCAACTTTTCAAAGACATTGAGGAAAGAAAAGAAGAAGCCTTGGCCTACATTTCCTTTTACTCTTAGGGTATACACAGTACAGAACTTCAAGAAAGTCAAAGAAGAAGCCAAAGAAATAAAGGGATTCCATTTCGTGGTGTTAAACTACTGAACCTATGACCCCAATAGAATAGTCTCATCCCACTGCAAGAAGGGCAACTTCAATTGGTCATACCAACACACTATACAGTCTCATGAAGACGAGGTCAGAAACTGGTAAAATTTAGAATGAAGACTTGTCTCGATGAGGAACTAAAAGATGAGGATGATTAGGAGTGGAACTCAGAAGATAACATAATCTTGTACGAAAGTTCAACTTCAATGAAGAAAAGGATGCATCAAGGGGAGACATCAACAAAAGAAAAGAATAATAATAGCGAAGAATTTGAAGATTCTCGAAGCAACCAAAGGGAGGAAGAAGATGAGTAAACTTTAGAAAAAATAAATGTGTCCCTCGCAAGGAAGAAGTACGACCTCAAAATGAATAATTAGGAAGAGATCAAATGGTCGAAAGGATCAGAAGAGCAGTATAAACAAGAAAAAAAAGGTGAATAAAGAAGAAAAAAATGGGAGGAAGAGCAACAAAAAAGGAAATAGGAAGAGAAATATAAAAGGCAATAGGAAGAGCAACATAAAAGGAAACAAGAAGAGTAGCAACTAAAGAAACCATAAGAGGAGCACAAAAACAAAGAAGGGGTGGAAGAACAAAATAAGTAGAAGAAAGATTACAGGGAAGTAAAAGAAGAGGAGAAGAAGAAACAAGAGTACAGAGCACAGGAAGAGTGACAAGAGGAAATCAGGAAGAATTGAAAAGAATAAGAATATGAAAATAAGCGGCTGGAATTAGAGAAAAGTAGAAAGGAAGAGGAAGAAAAAAGGGAGCAAGAGGAGGCTAGAAAAGAAGAAGAAGAGGCCTTGGAACAACAACATCTCAAAAAATAGGCGGAACTACCTCCATTGGACATCCTTTTGTCCACTCCCATAATTGGAGGACACCTTCCCCTCAGAGAGCTAGGCCTTCTAGATCAGGTGGACGAAGAAGTGTTAGACTTGACCATACTCACCTTTGATCAATTGAACTGCAATCATTCATGAGACATGAAAATGTTACGTTGGGAACCCAATAGAACCTTTATTTGTGTCTATAGAAAAGAAATTTTTCCTAGACACTACGGTAAAATCCTCAAAGGATCACCTTAGTAGGGAATGCCTTTGTGACTGCAACTAAATTGATTGTTGGGAGGATGAGCAATCAAATCGCAAATATATAGAACAAACTATATGCCTCTGAAAAAATGGATGCAAAGGTGGAAGAAGAGAAGAGGAATCTGGAAGAAGAAAACATAACCCTTCTCCTAGGCCATTCAAGAATAAAATAGTTGTAGTCCTCAATAAGAGAAGAAACTAAGACCTTGGCACCATCCATGAAGTTAGTTTATAAAGATATTATTATGTTACAACATACAGTCACCCTTATTTTGGCTATACAATCTGAAACTGAAGAGAAGTCTTCCAAGCTAATAAAAGCCTCTACGGCACTGGAAAACATCCATGAATGGACCAAGAGGTATCCATAGGCCCCAAATACTCTTCCAAAGAATGATAATATCACTACTCATAATGAAATAGTGTAGTTGCGCATGAAGATCAAATCACGAGATAATTTTTCTAAGGATGTGGACAAAATCCTTTCCTCATTCAACCATCTTCTCAGCGGGTTGGAGTTAGTGGTTGAAGTTCACGGTGCACCTTCTCTTGGGAAAGTATGGAAAGTTAGAAACCAGGAGGAGGTATTGCAAGAAATCCAAACATTTCTTGGTCCACTCAAGAAAGCCTCCAAATCAAGAGATTTGCAGGTGAAAAAGGAGAGTACCATGTGTTACATGGTGGAACTGGTCAAAATATATAGAAAGATGGCAACATTTTCTAATCAAATCAAGGGTAAGAGAGGTAATATAGTTCCAGATTCTCTTAATGCCTCCAAATATATGGTGAATAAATTCCAAAGTTGGCCCCGATATCTGTTGATTACACATTATGGAAAACATTCCTCAAAAATCAGCAACACAATAGAGCCCTAGATTTGTTAATCAATGTATTGTTATAATAGAGTCAGTTCATTTTTTGATGCATAACATGATAGAGTGGAGTAGCACAATTAGGAGTCTAGATAATCATGAGGGATTTGAAAGGTCATAGGTAGGTCAAAGCTCATGAGGGAGACCAAGAGTCATGGGGAGACCAAGACTAATGGGTAGCCCAAGAGTCACCCTCTATTCTATAAATACACCCTCATGTCATTTTGCAAAATGGATTTTTGGCTTTAGACTATTTTTGGAGATATATTTTTCTTAAGAACTTGTGCTCTTTTTGTGAATACATGGAGTAATAGCTGATTTTCACTATTGGATCCGATGAAATCCTCTTATATGGTGGTGCTATGAATATTATCTTATCAATTAAATGAAATCTTATTTGACTTGTGGTGCACTCTCCTCTCATGTATTCTCCAAAATTATGAGTTCTCTTGCAAGATATGGATGGTATATGATATGATAAACTCATGCTATGTTGATAAACTTCTTTATTGATATAGGAATCATATTATTTTGTATTGTGAACTTGTTATGATTTAATTACTTAAGAGAAATATTTCTCGGTTGTTAATTTTACTATTGCTATCTATGTGATCTTATTAAAGGTTTTTATAACAATTTTTTTCTTAATATTCATGCTTCAAAGTATCTTCTTGTTATTCATGGTATTTGTTCTACAAGGAAATCATTTATTACTTGCTTGTGTTTATTAAATCTTATACATTTATTCACTCAATAGATCCCCTCTTTCTCCAAAGCATACTTCAAACAACAAGATGGTAATTGGGCCTACATACGAGATGGGATCCCTAAACCAAATAGTGTAGAGTCCAATTTCAATTCTGCATTGGGGATATCCCCTAAATATTGTCTGTAAATTCCACCCTGTCAATAGATTTGGTGCTAGAACAAGGGCCTGATGGTAGGAAAAAACACATGCCCTCACCCATAAAATTCCCAACAAGCTAGTAACGCACCCCCTGCTTCTTCTCTCAAGATCCCTTCCATCCCTCCATGGGTCCTCCTTTCAGAGATATCTAGCATGAGGAATCCCAAGCTCCCCCACTCGAGGATGTTCTTGTGGAAGGGGTGTTGTGTAGGAAAATCCCCTCTGTGGACAGAGACAATCCCTCTAGCGTTAGAGTGGGTCTAACAAACAGGGAACATGTTAATCCTTCGGACTCCTAGTTTATGAATGATACTGGGTTGTGATATATGACCTACCTTTGTTCCAATGCTCTTGTTGTAGCTTGTGGCAACAATCTCTTGGTATTCATCTTCACACGTCATTTTCCTATATCAGTAATATCCATGTACCTGCACAAGGATCAGAGAAAAATGATAGCATACGAAAATTTACTTTCTTTCATAACTATTTGATTGGTCAAGGAGAATGAAACATATTGCATGGGATTAAACATATCAAATGCAAAACGGGAACCAAAAAACTAGTCATGTATTAATAAGTAGAGAGAAGAAATTTACAACCAAAAGAGCCTTGATGTTACTACCTCCTTCGACGGGTCCAGTCAAACACATATCAAGCATTCGTCGGGGATTGGACTTGGTGAAGAAATGAACCTAAGCTCTCTCTCGACAATGGATTCCTCTCTACTTTACTCTCACACCATCTATAGTAAGGATTTTTCAGCTAGCTGCAACTATGTGAGAAGGATGTATTTATAGGAGAGGAGGAGGTGGTTTGGGATTCCTCATAAGGTAGAAGGGAGTTGCTCAAATGTAGGAAACAAGAAGCCAAAGGACTTTGACGTTATCCAGTCGAACAAACCATGATGACTCCACTCACGAAGTGGTTGGGAATGGAAACTTTGCTTCTATTTGCTTCCCCATGTAGTCCCCATATTGATATTATTGTTCCCCATAGAATCCAAATATTGTTATTGTTGTGCCCTTACATTGTGATTGTTATTTTTATGTCGGCTAGGATTATACTATGACCCATTGGACTCCTATATATAAAAAGGAGGTTTTTTCATTTGTATCATCCAAGAATTTTTTATTTATGTAATGTAAAGGATGTTTTCCCCCCAAAGAGACTAATTTCTAAGTTGTTTATCTCTCTTTTCTTATAGTTTGTAAGTTGGTTTCATAACATTTGGTATCAGAGCTTTGGATTCTAGGGTTTTTCTACTACAAACAAGTCATCGTGGATTTTTTTCTATAATTTTTTTCTATGAAGTTTCAGACTGTGGAAAAAAAACACATTTGAGACACAATCTTGAGGAACTTCTTGTAAAATTTTTAGATATTTGTTCTCTATATTTTCAGAGATATGATCTGAGGATGTTAGGGTTTCTGAAGGCTCCATAAATTCATCTCAAATAGGTGGCTGAGGGAAAATTGTCATAACTTTAGTTTCAGAAATTGGATTGGAATTCTGTAAAAATTGATGGAAAGTGCATCGATTTTAGTTTCTTGTATATTGATTTTAGAGTGAACGGTCGAAATACGAACATGTGTAATTTTGTACATGTGCACTCTATTGAATCAATCCATAATTAGATCATTGTGGTAGTTTGGGCATAACTTTATCTTGAATAATTCAAATAAGGTATGGCCTATGGCATTGGAAATATGACACAGAGGGCTACTATAGATCCTAATTAAAATCTTGGGGATCTAAAATAACAAAGATACAACAGTATCAATAGAGATCTCCTCAAAATCAAGAAAAAGGTGTGTATCATTTTTTTTAATTGCATAAAGTTTGTTTGAAAAATCAATTTGAAGTGATTCCAAGGGCATATTGAAGCATAGATACCAATATTGAGTTATATGTTGCCTCCAAAAAAGAATTATACACCCATTAAGCCATCAGAAAACTCTACTATGACGCATGAAGAGGAAGAATTGTAGTGTGATATATCAAAATCATGGTACCAAGTGCAACAAAGTTCGATCTCATAAAGAGCAACCAAACATGACATAGATGGCTTAAAAGAATAAATGGAGCAAAGTTGGATGGTTTTAAGGATGAAATGAAAGTTAATATGGATGATCAAACAGTGGAAGAGCACATCGAGCATCAACACCAAGTCCTCCAACTCTTAAAGGATAACCTATCTTTGGTGTAGAAACAAATCAAAGAACATGCAGATTAACATCACAATGAAAGAATTTTTGATGTAGGTGAATGTGTATTTTTACGGCTAAAATCGTAAACACCAATGTCCCTCAAACAAGCTAAGAATTGCATAAAATTATCACTAAAATATTATGGTCCTTACAAGGTGCTGCAAAATATTGGTACTATGGAATACAAATTGGAGTTTCTTGCATCTTCCTGAATGCACCCAGTTTTCCATGTTTCATGCTTAAAGAAGGTTTTAGGACATAAACTCCCATTTCAAACAATATTTCCATAACTTTACGAGGAAGTAAAAATCATATTGGAACTTGAAGCACTCACAGAAACAAGAATTTGACAACTATGAAATCGATCAATTTAAGAGTATCTCATCAAGTGGAAGAACTTACCCATTGAAGATTCCACATGGGAGGATCATAATTTTCTACAAAATAATCCCTAAATAATCAAGCATTGCGGAAAAAACTTGTTTTAAGGAGAGGGGCATGTTAGGTCCTATAATACTAGTGTATCCCCTTATTTTTATTATTACTATATCCCCCTTATTTTTATTTTTGGTATATCCCCCTTATTGTTATTGTTGTGCCCATATAATCCCCATATTGTTATTATTGTGCCCCATAGAAGCCCATTATTTTTATTGTTGTGCCCTTACATTGTTATTGTTATGTCAACTAGGATTATATTGTGACCCATTGTACTCATATATATAGAAAGGAGGTTTTTTCATTTGTATCATCCAAGAATTTTTCATTTACGTAATGTAAAGTAGGTTTCCCCCTCGAAGAGACTGATTTATAAGTCATTGATCTCTCTTTTCTTCTATTTTGTGAGTTTGTTTCATAACATTCAACTTGAGTTGCTCTCTTCCATTGTGTTAATAGCAACCTGATATGCAATAGCAGTGCAACTATAAGCCATTCTTTATGTTGATGCGGAGGTATGTTGAATCTTACTTGATCCAATAACGCCTTAAATATTTGATCACACTTCCACGCAAACTTGTTAGTTTTCTGTTTGATCTCCTTTAAGTTAGTAATGCACTATGATTCAGAATTCAACTTCTTGAACTCTTGTATCAATTATTTATTAATATATGCAAATGTACCATTTTTATTATTCGAATACGTCATATACCATGTCAGTGCTTTATCTCGTAGTGCCATAAGGATTTGTGCCTTATTTATATCTTCGTCATCGATTTGCTTCATTGTCCATACAACTTCAGCTAGGAGCCAAAACTATTATAGATCTTCTTATACAGTTCCTCTGAAAACATGTAGCTTAATATCATTAACCATACCTATTTTGGAGGGAGAGGGAAATTGGGAGGGGGAAGGGGAGGAGGGGTAGGGGGTAGGGGGATTAGGGGGAGGGGGAATACTAGGAATACCATGGCTCTTACTAAATTCTAGCTTCAGTGAAATTTCAGCCTGGGAGGGGGGACACTGCGAAGTTACCTAAGGGTTCTCTGGGTAGTTTTATTCTTTGTCACCTTTAGATTAACTCAAAAAAGGGCTATAATTAGTATCTATGAAGGCCTTTGGGTCTTGTTCATGATATCTATTTCTGGTATCTACTTTATAACTTTTTTCACATTGTATTGTACTAATTTCTTTCTTATATTTACTACTTCCTCCAAACATAAGTAAACTAGTAATTTGATTTCATCCATAAAACTCCCTTTTCACATAGAAGCATCATAATCTAGAGTTTAAAAGTTTGCAAGTACTTACGTCACAATCCTTTGAAGAAACTTCACTTTTCTTTGTTGTAGGACACAATCAAGTCTACTTCAAACTCAGTAATTAATCCTCCCAAGATGATATCAATCCATAAATCAACGACCCTTGAAATATTCTTGTTAGTTCTCTTGAGTCGTTATATCATCTTAGGATCCATGTTGTAGGTTCATATTTCTTAAAGAAATCCTTCCTTTTAGTCAATCTCAATACCCACTCGTGAAAGTCACCATGAAATGATCCAAAGAAATTATGCATTGCTCTATGAAAATATACCTCTGCAGCTATGCCTCAGATGTCAGACAAGGATTTATGATCTCTTGATCTGCAAATTCTTGGTCCTTATAGACTATCTAATATTTAATTTATTTCATTGACCGGCGCCACATCCAAATATACCTCAAACATATCTTGATCCTAACAACAAAACCATTTTTTGTCTTTATTTGGGCTTGACCCGGGTTCAATCTATACTGCACACCAACAAAACCCTTAATCATTGGCCCTTTGGCAACGACATGTAAAAAGATCATAGTGTCACCCAAAGTGACTATGGGTGGTTGTAGAAATAGGTTTATGCATCCTTGAGGGATAGTACGATGTGGTATTCTTATGTTTTCTACCTCACAACTTTACAAGTTACCTCGCCACTTGCACTTAATCATATAAACACATCATATAACATCATAAATCATTACTTCATTGACATAACATGTAATTGTATTAACTACTTCACAATAATATATATTAAGAAAATAGGTACATAAAACACATAAGAACACATAATATCATCCCAAAAATCCTTTATTATGATGGATAGTTGATTACAATCAAATCTTTGACCTATGCACAGAGCTGCAAGTGGTCTGCACACTAAGTTGCAGAATCTTCCAAGGTCTCTACGCACTTAGCTACAGAGCCTTCCTTTCGCCATAATGTATAGGTTACAAATACTTTCCATTAAAAATCTAACATATCATGACATATCTATCAATTTCCTAAACATAGAATTACATCCCTTTATATATTATTGAATCAACAAAATTCCATGGTCCAAATACCATTGGTTCCACAAAATAAGAAAATCTAAAACAAAAAAATTTACAAAAGGGAGGGGCTTTGAGCCACCCTAAAGCCCCTATGATACTGCACGATATATCTAATATGATTTTCTACGCACTCCACCTCACACTCTGCTCCTCAAAATGTGGAGTCTTATCCAAAATCTAGGCCAAGTTAGGTTGTGCCAAACACCCAATCCTTGATGAATTGATGAATTGATGAATTGTGTAATCCATAAGGATAGTGCATTGGAAAAACTATGTCAATAGTCAATGCACACTTTCCATTGACAATATCCCCCACTTTTATTGTAAATGTGCCTCTACTTTGGTGAGTTTTTCACAGTTTTAGCTTTTGCATACCTTTTCTATCATAAGTGTCACTTTCTCATTCATGACTGTCAATTTTTTTTCTTTCACTTTAACAAGTGTCATTTTCATGTTATCTTCACTCAGACATGTGTTGCTTCCAATTTCCTTAGCATTTGCAATTTTCATTTTCAAGTTTCCTTACTGTCACAAGTGTTTCTTCTAGTTGTTTTCACTCATGTATGTGTCACACCTTTTCATATTAATATAGGTAGTTCTATCACACTCTTTTGCATTAGGTGGTATTATATATCATTAGAATATGTGTTATACATATTCCTAAAACTTATCACACTTGTAATATTCATAAATTAGCATGCAGCTAATTGGAATATTAATTTTTCTCTTGTCATTTAGTTAGATGAATAAATGGGTAGGGAGGCCCATATATATTTTTAGTACGCATAAAATCCCTCTTAATGTGAAAAGGGATCATATTCATAGCTGTATTAAGCACCCTCATGTGTGAGAAGGGGCTAATGAATGTGGGCAAGGTCAAGTTTAACCAAGTCAACAACGCTGGCATGGAGGGAGTGGATCATCAATAGAGACAACGCAGTGTGAATGGAAGGAAGACTCCATGATAGTGGAAACCCTAATGAGTGGGACCCAAGGTGAGAAGGCTCACATTTTTTATAAGGAGGGAAAGTTAGCCATAGTGGGTTATGTAATTGATTATTGATTTTATTTCTTCGTGACTTCTTGCATTCTTAGACATTTAGTTGAGCTTGTAGTGTTGTTTAGCATAGGGTGTTCCTGAGCGGGGATCCAACCTCTTCCCTTGAGGTAGCATCTTGGAAGAGTATTGTACTATAATTTCCACACATCTAGCATTCTGGCCAAGCTTCAGTCTTCAGCTACAATGTAGTGTCTATTCAAATTTGTCTTGTGTTGCAGTGGAGGGCTGAGAAACCCACTTTTTGAGTTAGTTTTTCAAGGGAGGAAGCATTCTTCTCATTGGGAGATCAAAACAGGAGATTCTTGAGCTTTCTTTCACATATTGTCACTAGGCCAACCTATTCCATCATCTACTATGCAGATTCCTTCTTTTACTACGTTATTTCAGTGAGCATTTGTAGTGGAGGTTTCTGTGCTTGATTTGGAGAATGAGATCTTCAGTGTTAGGATCAGCCTTTCACTTGGAGGATTTGTTGGAGGATATCTATTCATTTATTTATCAGTTCAACCACCTTCTTCTAGTATTTAGTTTTTAGTTGCGATTCATCCCTAGGGCCACATTCTGACATTTTGTACTTTTGGGTATTTATGGAAACCCTACTCAGGTTCTCTTGGAAAGGTGTCTAGGAGGCTACATCTTCACTCCTAGAATTATTTGAGCTATATAATAGCAAATCCACATTTATCTATCTTTATGTAGCATTTTATGCCCTAAAATTGTGTTGTCTTGGCTCAAGGCATTTGTATATCAACTATTTTTTAGTAGAGGCTTGTATGGTATTTCTTGAGTGACATGATCCTCAAGATATTTTTCCTAGTGTTTGATGATATGTTAAATAAGATGGTTGTACATTTGTCTCACATATTGGTGTATTGATGTATTCACTGCTACTTTCCATGTTTATGTGATATATTGCTGCTTTCCCCATTTGGGAATATTACAACACTTTTTGGTCATAGTTGATACTTCTATCGCAACTTGTGTTCTAAGTGTCACAATCTGTTGCCTTAACTGTCACACTTAGAAATCAGTGTCGCTTTGTTGTTGTTTCAGGTGTGATTGTTGTTCATGAGTCTTGTGCATTTTAATGGGTTGTATTGATTGCATTCATATGTGTGATCCATGTTTTGGTTTTGTTTCGATGTTTTTACCTCTCTCACTCTATTGGTCCCACACTTAGCCATTTTGGAGTCCTTCTTGGTCCAACTACCCAATGCAAATTTTGGAAGCTTCAATTCTTCACTAGGTGATGAGCATAGACAATTTTTGATCCTAATTATATTTTTGCATTGATCCTTTTCATGGTCATTTCATATGGCTGCACATTCAGAACCTTCAAATCATAGTCACTTAACCCTTCTAGCTTGTACTGATTCACTTCACTAATTTTTCAGCAAGTCTACCTTGTATATTGTATGAATCACTTATAGTGGCTCTCTACAAAATCAAACTATGCCATACACAGTCTCTCCCCTCTAATAGTGTTTGAATCTTCTCCCTAGGCAAAGTGACTTGATCTTTGGTACTTTCCTTAGCCAACTGCACAATATCCTCTTCCAATGAGCCCTCCTAGATGCATAATGCATCTTTAGTGAAAAATCAGCCATTGTTGGAGAAAATTGTGCCCAAAAAAGGTATGTCACTTCAAGAGCACACTTCATAAGAACAAGTAACTTTTCTCCCTTCAAAAACACACTTTAGGAAAACAAGGCGCATGTAGCCTCTCTCTCCTCCACATCCTCATCCTTATCTATGCAGAAGCTTCTAGAGTGCATGTAGGCCCCCTCCTCTACGTGGTGTGTGGGCCCCCTTGGCTCCCCCCTTAAGTCACGACGTTGTGCTACTAGGAAGGTGTTTTATTCCACTAAAGTCAGTTAGACCCCTTTTACTCACTTTTTTATTTATCTACAAATCACATATGGAAAAACTATACAAAGTCGAATATTCCAATTAGCTGTCACTAATTAGGAATATTACAGTCCCCCTTGGCAAAATGTTGCTTTCCCTCAAGCAACTGAAGTGATGGATACTGCAGAATTTTCTCGCTCTCCCAAATGGCATCCTCATCCGGCAAATTATTCCACCTCACCAATAATTCCTTGACCGTCCTACTCCATAACCACCTCTCCTTGGTATCAATAATGGCCTTTGGATGCAACACCAAGTGCCCCTCATCATCTGTAGGCAGTAGCTCCTCCGTCATTGTCACCTGCTGTCCCAACACCTTTTTCAGGCATGATACATGGAAAATGTTGTGGATCTTGCTGCCTTGGGGCAGATCCAACTCATATGCAACCTGCTCAATCCTACGTACCACCCTGTATGGCCCATAGAAAAAAGGCTTGAGCTTCTCAGATCCCTTCAGCTTTAGCGATGACTGTCGGTATGGCTGTAAGTGTACGCAGACCAAGTCCCCTACCTCGAACTATCACTCCACCCAACCTCTGTCGACATACAGCTTCTGCTGGTTCTGTGCTATAGCCATGTTGTCCTTGAGAGCTTTGAAAATATCCAGACTCTCTTGGATCCACATCTTGGCTCTAGGAGCCTTACTCGCACCAAACATCACATCAAAAAATGACAAAGGATGGTACCCATACAAAGTGTAAAATGGTGACATCCCAATAGACATGTGATGTGTCGAGTTGTAGCAGTACTCCCCCAAATGCAACCATCTCAACCATGCTCGCTGCTGCCCACTGACATAGTTACGCAAGTAGCCCTCCAGCCACTTGTTAACTATATCCGTCTGTCCATTCGTTTGTGGGTGGTAACTGGTGCTCGGTGTCAACTCCATCCCCACTAGCCGAAAAAGCTCCTGCCAAAGTCCACCATTGAAGCGGCTGTCCCTGTCACTGATGATGGTCTTGGGAAGACCATACAATCTGAAAATCTCCTGGAAGAACAGCTCGGCCACCTGCGCTGGTGTGTAATGTGCGGATATGGCAATGAAGTGCACATAATTTGTCAATCGATCAACGACGACAAAGATACAATCCCTGCCCTGCACCATGGGCAATCCTGTGATGAAATCCATCGATATGCTCTCCCATTTTCCCTCTAGAATGGGAAGAGGCTGCAACAACCCTGCGGGATGGCTCATCTCACCTTTGTTCCTCTGACAAACATTGCACTCTGTGATGTGCTGGAGTACTTCCTCCTTGAGGCCCTTCCATGAGAACCTCTCTTGAATGGCCCTGTAGGTTTTGGTGAATCCCTGATGGCCTGCTAATGAAGAATCATGTGACGCCTAGAGTATCTTCTTCTTAAGCTAAGATCCCTCAGTCAAGAAGATCCTGTCCCTGTAATAGATGATCTCATCGACCACCCTGTACTGATCATCCGCCACCTACCTTTCCAGCATCTCACATGCAAACCTGTCCTTGGAGTACTCAACTAAAAGTTGAGCTCTCCAATCTGAGTCCAAGCTCATAAGAGATAACGTGGCTGGTCTACGTGAAAGAGCATCTGCTACCACGTTATTCTTACCCTTGACATACTCAATGTCGAAGCCATATGCTTGGATCTCACTGATCCACTTCTGCTGCCTCTCCTGTAGCTACTTCTACTCCAAAAAGAACTTGAGGCTGTTGTGGTCAATCCTCACCCTGAATTTTTTTCCCACCAAATACTGCCGGAATTTGGCCAATGCATGCATGATGGCCAACATCTCCTTGTCGTAAATAGGATACAACCTCTCATGCATAAGGAGTTTCTGGCTCTCAAAATATATAGGGTGTCCCCCCTACATCAATACTGCGTCGATCCCCTCTCCCAATGCATCACACTCCAAGACAAATGGTTGCATAAAATCCGGCAACACAAGCACTGGGCAGCTACTCATCACCTCCTTAAGCCTATCAAAGGCTTGCTACACTGTATCTTTCCAATTGAATGCCCCTTTCTTTGTCAGATTTGTAAGGGGTGCAGCAAGCTGTGAGAACCATTTGATGAACTTCTTGTAATAGGCACATATCCCAATGAACCCTCTAAGTTCTGTCACATTCTTCGGCTCCGACCAATATCTGATGGCTCTAATCTTCTCCTCGTGGACCCTCACTCCATCCACTCCAATGATGTGACCCAAATACAACATCTTTGTCATTCCAAACTCACACTTGGAGAGCTTAGCATAAAATTGTCGCTCTTCTAGGATGCGTAGTACTGCCTCGATATGCTGGAGATGATCCTCCCATGTCTTGCTGTATATGAGTATGTCATCAAAGAAAACCAATACAAACTTCCTTAGATGACTTCGGAAGATATGGTTCATGCAAGATTGAAAGGTGGCTGGTGCATTGGTCAGCCCAAAAGGCATAACCAAAAACTCAAAGTGCCCACAATGGCACCCAAAGGTGGTCTTGGGAATGTCCTGTTCCCTCACGCGAATCTGGTGGTACCCTGATCTCAAATCAATCTTTGAGAAGAACTTAGCTCCTCTCAGCTCATCCATCAACTCATCGATCCTGGGTATAGGGTACCTATTCTTCAGAGTCTTCTTATTCAGGGCCCTATAGTTAATGCACATCCTCAAAGTACCATCCTTCTTCTTCACTAGCACCACAGAAGAAGCGAACGGACTCGTGCTCAGTCTGATGTGTCCAAGAGCAAACAACTCCTTGATGGCCCGCTCAATCTCATCCCGATAGGCTTTGGGATGCCTATAGGGTGTAGTGATCACCACCTGGATACCCTGCTCCAGCTCGATGGTATGATCAAACCCTCTATCTGGTGGCCGACCTGGTGGTATAGCCCCATACACCACGTCACATCTGTCAAGGATGGCCTGTATCTCTGGATGAACTGCTCAACTAGTGGTCTCTGCCTCTGATGCCTGCAACTCAACTGCCCACTCTATGTTACTCTTCCGGAAGTCTGCCTCCATTCGGTGTGCCAACACTATCTGAGGTGGGTAAGTATGCATCTCACGGATCTTCTCATGCTTCCCAGTCTTCTTGTCATCCCACTCCATCTCTAAGGCCTCCCAATCCATGGTGACCTTCCCCAGTGTAATCAGCCACTGAACACCCAGTACCACATTGGTATCTGGTATGTTGACCATGAAAAAAAGATCAGTCACGGTGTAAGTACCCATTGTCACTGCTAACTCTGGAACATATTGGGCACACTACATCATCTGGGCTCCTGGGAACAACAATGAAAATCCATCAAAATTATCAGTCGGTATACCTCGCCGCTCAACCATCTGTGCATCAATAAAGTTGTGGGTTGCCCCACTATCGACCAAGACTGATACTCACTGTCCACGTACTGTCCCATGTACGTGCAACGTCAAATACTTAGGAACTACTCGCAAAGTTGCAAGGGCCCCTCCTGTAGGTGCAAAGGCTACACCTCCCATCCTTGGAGGTGTAGGCGGAAACTGATCCTGGGCCATCTAACTATCTCCTTCCTCCTCATCATCCTGCTCATCCTCTTCCCCACTCTCATCGGAGAAGACCTCAATAAAGTGTGCTCTGCCAGTAGCACACCTATGCCCTGGTGCCCACGGCTCCTAACATGTGAAGCATTGCCGCTTCTTCCTCAACTCCCTCCTGGCCTCATCATCAAACTATGCCCATCCTAGATTCCCCTTTGGAGGATTAACCTTCACATCCTTCCCCTTGGGCTGGGTACTCTATCTCTGGGGGTAAGGTGTTCGTGTCCTGGGAAATGCATCCTACAAATCCCTGGTCCTCCTGATAGCATCCTGGAGTGTAGCTGGTCTAGTGGATCTGACTAGACCTCAAAGTGGCTCTGCTAATCCCTCCATAAACATATAGATCATCCGTGTCGCGAATAGATCTGGCACCATCACCGAAACCCTCAAGAAATTTGCAATGTATGTCTTGGGGCTCCCTGTCTGTTTGAGCTTCTTCAACTCAAAAAAATGCTATTTCGGATCCCTTCGGTCAAAACGCTCTATCAATCTCCTGGTGAACTCGGCATATGTCATCACTGTGGAATGCTCGAGTGTCACCATCCCATGGAACCACCATTCCTAGGCCTCACCATCCAAATGTAATGTTGCCACCTTGATGGCCTCCGTCTCTGACATCTGGTTAAGCTGGAAATAGATGTCCAGCTTCTCCACCCAAGACTTTGCCGATCTGTTTGACGATCCATCAAATGTAGGCAAATCAAATCTACTAGAGGCATGGTGGGATTCTCCATCATGGTAATTCCAGTGCCCTCTATGATGGTTGCGGGGTCTACTGTCTCACTGGAGCTGCAAAAAATCTCTGAATGTGAGAGCATCCCTAAAATCCTGCTCGTAGGACTGATACTCTGCAAAGTACTCATCCAAGTGCTTGGGCTCTGCCTCCTACTGGGCTTCTGCCCCTGTATTAACTCCCAATAAAGTGGGCATAGTAGAGCGGGTAGGTGCATAAGAAGCCGTCGGCTGAGGAGTATCACGCTGAGCAGCACCCTACTCTGACAAATGGTGTGATACACCTAATCCCTCTCCGACCTCAAAAGCCTGTGGAGTCTCTTATTGTCTAGCCTCCACAGCTATGAACCTCTGGCCCATCACCTCAATCTATCAGGCTAAATGTTGCACTAACTTGAGGAGTGCCTCTCCAAACTATTTGGCCTCTGTGTCATCTGCCATTGGTGCTTTCTGCTTCAAATATACTACAAGCTCTACCTCCTCTGCGTCTTTCTCAGGCTCTCTCTCCTGATCTGTGTTTTCTACCTGGGCATAGTCTTCCTCTTCGTAGGTGGCCTCCAACCTACGCTCACGGTCTCTATACTTCCTGCCTCTATAGGGTCTCTTTTCTGATGTCATAGACCATAGGCTGAGCCAGAACTATGCTCTGATACCACTGTAATATCATGTTTCGGGGATATCTCACAAACACAGTAAACTCCAACCAGAGATTGACTGGGAGGGCATTTACTAGATATGTCGCCTCTGAAAGAGTATGAGATCCAGAGGCTACCTGGCCCTTTCCAGACTCTATCTAAGAGTGAGAGGAAAACACACCAAGTGGTATAGAACTATAGCGCTCAAACACAATAATAGAAATAGAAAGAGAATACAGCAACTACGGCAACCACGACAACTATGACAACTCAACCAGAAAAAATATAAATAAAATGCTGAGCCATTTTATTAATCTAAGAAATGTAATGAAGTACAAGAGGTGATCTTGCACAAGGCAAGTGAGAAGACACTCTCAGAAAAGACAGGAAATGGCTCCTCTATGAACTGCGTCCTAGCTACTGGAAAAATGCCATGTAGCTGCTACTGCTGGAATTGACTAAAGAGTAGGGGCTGATCCCCTTGCCAGAATGAGATGAAAATAATAAAAACCTCCTCTCCTCAACAACCGCGACAAGATCCACAAACCATTCCAAGAATGTTTGACCCCCCTGAAAATAGTAGAAACTGCCTCCCCAATGAATTATGCTGGCCTCCAAGGGATAGTGCAGTAGCTGGATAGAAACAACTAGAATACTACCAAAAACTCCACCCAAAACCTCTAACAGGCAAAGGCTGACCCTCTGCTCGAGATCCCGGCGAAATCACCTGCAGAAACACCAATCCGGAGCTCCTCCACAATGGGCTGCGTCCTCTCCCCCAGTGAATGCACAGTTTCTATCATCTCTAGCTTTGCAACAAACCTAAACAACGAAATGACACACAAAATGGAAGAAAATAAACCTTGCCCGAGCAGGCACTTGAATTCCCCCGGGCTAAGGGTGAGATCTCCGCACGGAGACACTTGGTGCACTAAACAGTGCTGCAGATAGGCTAAATAGCCAACGTGTGAAAGAAGACCAAAGTCTCACTCCAAAATCAACAAATCCAGAATGATCCAAATGAGGAGGCTCCTCCATATTTTATATCATTGGTTTCCCTCCAAAACCAACGTAGCCTCTCTCTCCTCCACATCCTCATCCTTATCTACGCAGAAGATTCTAGAGCGCAAGTAGGCCCCCTCCTCTACGTGGTGTGTGGCCCCCCTTGGCTCCCCCCTTAAGTCACAACGTTATGCTACTAGGAAGTTGTTTTATTCCACTAAAGTGAGTTAGACCCCTTTTACTCACTTTTTTATTTATCTACAAACCACATATAGAAAAACTATACAAAGTTGAATATTCCAATTAGATGTCGCTAATTAGGAATATTACAATGTGACATTGTGCCATGGTTGATGATGGTTGATAATGGTTGACCATGGTTGATTTTCATATTGAGACAATATTTTTCACAATGTGACGTTGGACCATGGTTTACCATGGTCATAAATCCAATGGATTTATGTTAAAACCTAAGATTAAATATTATAAACCCTATGAATAATATTATACCCTAGGAATATGAAACCTTAGATATGGTTTATTTTCTTACAAAGACAATCTTTGTCATAATGTGATGTTATACCATGGTTGAACATGATTGATTATCATATTGAGACAATCTTTGTCACAATTTTTTGTTGGACCATGGTTGACCATGAATATAAACACAAGGGATTTATATTAAACACAATGATTAATAGTATAAACCATATGAATAATATTACACCCTAGGAATATGAACCCTTATATTAATAAATCCAAGGGATTAATATTTTAAACCCTTAGATTAAAAACCAAAGCGAATAATATTAAACCCAAGGGATTAATATTATAAACCCTAGGTATATCAACCATAAAATAAACAATATAAACCCTAAAATAAGAATGGTTTAGCATGTTTTACCATTATTGATTTTCATATTGAGACAATTTTTGTCACAATGTGACGTTGGACCATGGTTTACCATTGTTGAATTTCATATTCAGACAATCTTTGTCACAATATGACACTCGACCACAGTTGACCATGATTATAAACCCAAGGGATATATATTAAACCATAGGGTTAGTGTTATAAACCATATGAATAATATTATACCCTAGGAATATGAACCCTTAGATTAATAAACCCATGGAACTGATGTTACAAACACAATCGCATAATAAACTTAAGGGATTAATACTAAAAACCTACGAGATTGTAAATCCAAGGGAATTAAACATTAAACGTAGTGGATTAATATTATAAACCCAAGGTATATAAACCGTAATATAAATACTATAAACCCTAAAATAAACATAGTTGACCCTAGTTGATTTTCATATTGAGACAATTTTTGTCACAATGTAATTTTGGACCATGGTTGACCATGGTTAAGCACGATTGATTTTCCTATCGAGAAAATATTTGTCACAATGACAAGTTGGACCATGGTTGATTTTCATATTCCAAAAATCTATCACAATGTGACATTTGACCATAGTTATAAACCGAATGGATTTATATTAAACCTAAGGATTAATATTATGAATAATATTATACCCTACGAATATGAACGCTTACATCAATAAACCCAAGGGAATAATAAACCCAAAGGATTAATACTAAATACCCAAGGGTTTATAAATCAAAGGGAATAATATTAAACCCAAAGTATATAAACCTTATGATAAATATTATAAAACCTAAAATAAACATACTTGATCATGGTTTGTGATGGTTGATTTTCATATTGAGACAATCTTAGTCACAATGAGATGTTGGACCATGGTTGAACATGATTTGTTTTCATATGGAGACAATATTTGTCACAAAGCGATGCTGGAGAATGGTTGATTTTCATATTGATAAAATATTTGTCGCAATGTGACGTTGCACCATGGTTGAGCATGATTATAAACCCAAGGGATTTATATTAAACTCAAGGATTAAATTATAAAACCTATGAATAATATTATACCCTAGGAATGTGAGCCCTTAGATTAATAAACCCAAGGTATTGATATCGTGAACCCAATGGAATAATAAACCCAAGGATTAATATTGTTAACCCTATGAATAATATTGTACCTTTTCAGACAATCTTTGTCACAATGTGAAGTTTTACTATGGTCGACCATGGTTGATTTTCATATTGAAACAATATTTGTCACAATGTGACATTAAACCAAGGTTGACCATGATCGTAAACCAAAGGGATTTATGTTAAACGCAAGAATTAATATTATCAATACTATGAATAATATTATATCCTAGGAATATCAACCCTTAGATTAATAAACTAAGGTAATGATATGTGGTTGTCCAATTTCACCATGTTTAAACATCGCTAACTATGTTTTGGATATCATTTATCATGATTGACTATGACCATGGTTTGACTCTAGTTTATCATGATTGACTATGGTTGAATATGGTTTGACTATGACTGACCATCATTCAACAATGGTTTTCCTATGTTCAACCATAGTTGAATATGATTGAATATAGCTAACCATGGTTTGAATATAACTTGACTATTCTTGGCCATACTTTGACTATGGTTTGTTTATAACTGACAATAATTTGATTATGATTTGTCTATAGATGACCATGGATTGACCATGATTCCCATTAAAATGGCGGTTTTTAACGGATAACCATGGTTTCACTATGGTTAACCTTGACCATGCATTATAAGCCTCCATGGTCAACCGTGGCCATCCACTATGCTTCAATATAACTCATTGTGGTTCATCCATGAACTTTTAGACTTTAATAAGTTGTTTTCTATTGTACCCTTAGATATTCCATTCAATCAAATAATTGTTTTATTTGGAAAGCATATTATCTCATCTTAATACATAAATTTACACCTCAAAATTTTAAAACTACCACACAAACATGTAATTATGATGGTTTCTTATTTTCACACTTCCTTATATCTAAAATAAATTTAAATTTAAGCTATTCAAAAATCGATTTAAAACATTTACATAATTCTCAATAAATCATTTATTTCATAAACAAAAATGTCCATCCTAAATAGAGTGATGCATAGACGTTGAAAATCTATTATCTTTATGTCGATAGAAGATTAAGAATACTTGAAAAATACAATAGATACATGAGTAAAGTGAATTGTTTTGCTTATTTTGACTTATTTCATATTCATCATATCATTTTAAAATATTTAGAAATATATAGTCAATTTTCACATAACCCTAAGACATAAATAATTCAAATACTATGAAAATACTAATATGTTTTTACATAATTAAATAGTAACTTAGTATTCACAGGGCATTTCAATTGGAAATGGTTGTGTAAATAAAGTATTATTGTGTGTAAATATGATATTTCACCCCAAAAATAAATGTTAAGAAAAATATGTAATGTTTGTAATGCACCATATCTCGCAGTCAATCGTGAATCTCTTTTAAAACAAATATTTGTTTAAGGAAAATATCATCTCATATTCTATGACTAGATTCATGACTTGCAAAATTTAAAAGAATATTTTGAAAACCTAAGTTCAATACTTTTCCCATGTATAATGTATTGTATAAATAGATCGACATCAAACTTATAAACCATTTTGCAAAATATTCTAAGTGGTTGTTTCCACTCACACAGTTTAGACCGAAATTCGTAAACCACATATATTGAGAGTAATTTTAATATCTTAAAATCTCAGTTTCTTTTTATTAAGTAATAATATTTCTTATATCTTAAAATTTAATAATAATTATTATATAATTAAAGTTTAAATTTATACCTTACATATGTATCATTTTAAACTATATTAATTATTTACTTATTATATTGCAATAATAAAAAACAATACAAACATATATATAAAATAAATAACAAAATACCCATTAAAAATTATAACAACTTAACAATAACATAATAAAAAAATATACCATTAATAACTACACACTTATAAATTAATTAATTGTAATATTAATTTAAATTAATTATAATATTTTAATTATTATATTTAAAAATATATATTGAAAAGTTTTGGAGTTGTTAGCTTATATTCCATTAAAAAAAAAGGTTAATTAAAAATACTATCACATATTGCTCAAGAAGTTGTCGCAATATAAACCTAAATAATATTCAAAAGTTAACCTCTTAGTCGGGAGAAATCCAACATCCCACTTCATAATACAATATTGAACTAAATATTAAATCTTATTTTAATAAAGTTCGTTCCAAATTTTAGATTATCTTATGCTATTAATAAAAACCCCAAACGGTTGTATACAGGCATATGATTTTGTCACCATGATAAACTTATAGAATTAAAAAAAAAAAAAATTGAAACAAATTAAAAAAATAACAAAATAGGAAACATTTAGAATAAACATAATATGTTTCAAATTTTTCAAACAAAAGACTTTTCCATATACTTCCATAATTCTAGCCCATATACACCCTATTGCACTTTATGTGTGATTGACCCGATATATAATTATATAAGGATGACCATATTTTATACGATTGACCTTGTTATCACAAAATTAGGTCTAATGGGCTGCTTGTCAAGTAAACATTGTATAACTATTTCAAACCAATCTTTTGGTTGAGGCTTAGCCTCCTCAACTTAAGAGGGCTCTCTCAAAAGATTATGATTTTTGATAAATAAGTAGATGGCTAACTCTAAGGTAAAATAGATAGAATATATAACTGGTTGTAAATCACATTAGCAAACATTCATTGGGCTATGGAGTCAAGGTAACTTCAACAAAAACATCACAGTCTATCTAGCATGGAAGTCAAGGCATTTGGAGTTCAAATCAGGGAGTAAAACATATAAATCAGTGAAACACAGTCAATTTTTATGAGAAAGAAGTTAGAGCATTATGAATGAATTCTAAGTATCATAAACAAACACCACTTCAGATAGAAATATTGAATAAAGCCATTAGAACAATAATAGACAAGAAATTTTCATGAATCTTGAGTTGTCTAAAGAGAACTCTGTATTATGCTGAAAAAGCCATTACATACAAAACACAATCTTTTCTAATAAAAATGTCTAGCCTCTTGGATTTCGATATTATGCTCTTTTATAGAACATTTACAAAATAGTATTCCTTCTTCTCCACTAGATACGTCAAACTCATAGAGCTTGACCACTTTCTCTAATCATAAACATGTCATTTATTACAAATTCACAGCGATAATCCTAATGAATAGTCCTATTTCTAATAAGACTAAAACTCTTTAATACCCTCCTAACAACCTTATCTGCTCTTTATTACATCTTTTGCCACCTGAACTCCCATGAAGTCGAATTTGGTGATGATCTTTAACTTGATGTAGCCATGTTGTTGATGATAATGTTATCCTAAAATTTAGGAAACATGTCTTCCTGTTTTTTAGGCCCTTTGATTATTTTATTTGTTTTGAGCACTTTGACAATTAATGGATCATTTATACATATCTCTTGTTGTCAAATATTTACACCATATCTCTTCAATTCTCCCACTATGTAGAATCTAAACTTCGAACAATGCCAAAAAAGTAAGAATAAACCTGCGTTACGAAAGTAGCATAGTTTTGTATAGTAGTGTTTAGCTCCTTTTCAAATTTGTTTTTGATTTGTTTTCTTTGGGGAAGCTTTCATTTGCCATTAACACACTTCCACCAGCAATTTCAAAACAAAATTCACCAAAATTCCCTCAAAATTTGATATGAAAATATAATAAAGACTGCTTCAGTAGTTTCGTAGTGCATTTCATCGGATTTACACTATCTATGCTACGAAACTGCTATGTAAGAAGTTTTGTCAAAACTGTCTTCAAAATTAAAACTTTGGAGATAATTAAACTTTAAGGGTATTGATTTTATTTCAAAAACACATCAATATGACCTTGAAAACATAACCTTCATCAAAATTTACCTTCATTTTGATCTGAGATTGTATTATGGATTTATCATTTTGTTTCATTGCCCCTTTAACCTTTCTAGAGATAGAGACCTTGTCAATTGTATCTCCAGATATTCCACTTATCTTCTTAACCTTCAATTTCTAGCTCTCAAATAAGCGTTTATCACTCTTACAAACTTTGCCTCCCTAATGGTTGGGACTGTCCATGTGAAGAATCATTCTTCACTTCTTCGTATTTCTGATTTGGAGACTATTTGACCTTCCCAAACGGCTTTCATCCTCTTAAATTCTGTTTTCTCAATGACATGTTTTCTGGTTCATTTCTTCAACTTAGCAATCTCATGGTTTGCTAATCTTAACTTCTCCTCCAGGGTTTTATATTTGGTCATTTCTTCTTGTGCTATAATTACTCTATTTTTTGCATGCTTTGCCACAAGTGAGGAAAGATCAAGTATTTTTTCAAGAAAAGTAGCTTCTTGATTGGCTCCTTCAACTTCAGCATTAAGTTCCTTGAGCCTTTTGGAATGTCTAGTTACGGGCTTCATAGATTGGAAAATAAATGTTGCATCTTCACCCTTAAACTCCAACTTATTTGCTAATTTCACCTTTTTCTATTTTCTTTCATTTATTCTTAGGAAATTAGCTTGCACTATAGGTGATTCTTCTATGCTTATTGCATGTAGTATGTCATCCAAATTTCCTTTCAATCCTAGACTGTCATTTGATCCCGAAGCTACTGTCTTTCCTTTTGATGTTGCAGCTTGACTCCTTGTAATTCTATGAAATACTTGCTTACCAACTGTTTGTTTTTGTTTAGCTTCCTTAGTACTTTGTAATCCTTGTTTTGGAGGTGAAGGAGTTTCTGTAACAATCACTGGTGTTCTTTCCACCTTATCTTTCACTTGTTTCCTTGGCTTCAATTTCACAAACCTTCTTGTCCTTATATTTGCTGGTTGACTGACTTCTGGTAATGGTGATGGATTTTCCTTTACCTTAGGGTTTTTAACTGGGGTTAGAGATTTCATTTAAAATCTACTTTTAAAAAGAAAAGAAGACCAGTCCTTATTAATCTTCTAGAGCTCATTCAAAACCAACAGTTTAATTAAACCATGGTGAAACAAAGATGTTTCACAACCCTCGGATTTTGCTTGCACTTTATCAGCCATTTTGGCAATACTTCTATATAGGAAAAATGGTAAATCCAGTGATATCATAGCTATGAAATGTAATAGGAGTTTGAAATGATAAGTGTATACTTTATTGTACTTGCCTTCACATGGGAAATATCTTTGGATGTTGAACAGTATTTTAGCATAGCTATCTTTAATACAGTTTCTGGGAACTGCACTGTTTAGGTCCATCTCTGCATATTCTGGCTTCATAAACATCTTGCATGCCTCCATATCGAATCTAAAACCCTTAAACCAAGTTTCATGTCCTCTAGGTATTTCAATCACTAGAGATATGATTTTAGGTGTCACTGACATGTTTAACATTCCAACCTTTGTATTGGTCCCACTGAAATGTAATGCAAACTCTTTGGATACCTGAGAATGTCCACCTTGTAACTTTTCACAGAATTTTAAACAACCTACTTTACTGAAAGCATCCATGGTTGTTTTATCTTTAGCTAAATTTTTTTTTCTTTCAGGTTTAGATCTCGAACGGTGTCCACTTATATGGTTCTTTTTCTCCTCAGCCATGTTTGTTTCAGAAAAACTCTGTTGGCTTCCTTCAAAATTTATAAAACAACCTCTCTTGATTTAATTTGGCAACCTCGCTTGATTTGATTTGGCAGCCTCACTTGATTGTATATGATAATAGCCTTGGTATAGAACAACCACAGGCTTAACTCTAATACTTCAGAGTTTGAAATGGTCATGCTTCACAATTCAGTATGAGCAAATGTAGACTGGAATGACTAGAACATAAAACAACTTTCAAAATTTTAAATCCTAATTTCCAATGAGAAACCCATGCTATGATAATAACGGATATGAATGGTTGAGTACCTCGAATATGAACTCTAACTGACTCACCATGATGTTACCCCATCATTACTTAACAAATTTCTGACAATTTTTGGGTTTTGACATGACCTGTTAAGAATCTGCGCTTTCATAGTGCACATAGTGTACTTTTTTCACTTTGCACTACGAAAGTAGCAGTGCTTTCGTAGCGCAAAACCAAAATTTTGAACTGATCGCACTACAAAACTGCAGTTTGTGGCTAATTGCAGGAATTTCATCCGAAACTTAATGATATGATCTATAAATGAATGATAAGCCTTTTTAATCATGGAATGAGACTTAAAAGACTTTATTTGAAATTGAAACCTGACCTTTGAGACTTCTAAATCTAAGATCTACCCTTTATCAAGATTAAGTGACTCAAGACCTATTTGAAAACTATGATCAAAATAGTGTAAACTTACAGAGTTTACCAAAAAAAAAATTAAAAAAAAAATTAGGGTGATAACAGTGGCTCCACTTGGGATAGTGTGCCCTTGTGGTACACTAAGAAGCAGTAGCTCTAGTGCTGCTATCCATTTTTTGACAAAAATAGAAAAACTTTTGAATTTCCAAGCTTCCTCCTCAAGCTCTAATGGCCTTCACCTCGGGCTCAAGTTTGCTGATTTTGCTCGTCATTATTAGCAGAAAAAATTGTAAAATGAAATGATATGAATCATCCATTATATTTTAGGAAGAATAATGCTTCAAAAACCTGCCATTGACAGGTCCTCCAACATATGGTTTTCCATCTATCTCCTGTAGTATATAAGTATTGTTTCCATGGAAAGAAGCTACCTTGAAAGGACCTTTCCATAAGTTCTCAAACTTACCATGTTTGCCTTTCTCTTCAATTATGGCCTCCCATTTCAGCACTTCATCTTGAATTTGAAAACGTTCTTCCTTGATCTTCTTATCAAATGTCCTCTTGATTCTAGTTTGAGATTGTTGATCGCTGTCATAAACCTCATTCCTTTTCTCTTGCATGGCTATCAGCTGATTAATTCTTCTCTGGATTGCATTTGGTTCTTCTTCTAGCCCTTGAATCAACTTCATAATAGGTACTCCTAGTGATGTAGGAAAAATGGCCTTAGCACCATATACTAATTCGTATGGTGAAGTTCCAATTGACCTCTTTGTGCATATCCTATCAGCCCATAAGGCATACTTCAACTTCAAATGCCAAGTTTTCTTATTCTCCTACAATACCTTTTTAATAATCCTTACAATGCTCTTGTTAGAAGAGTCAACAAGGCCATTTCCTTGCGGATAGTATGCAGTAGAATGTCCAAGAGTAATATGATACTGATGACAGAAATAGATCAGTTTCTTAGACTTGAATGCCTATGCATTATCAGTTATAATCTTTATAGGGCAACCAAATCTAGATAATATATTATTTTCTAAGAAAGAGATAATCACAGAATCATTAGCTTGCCTAGTTGGGATTGCTTCAATCCATTTGGTGAAGTAATCAGTCGCTGTAAGAATCCAACGATGCTGCCATGAAGATGATGGATGAATCTCCCCAATAAAATCTAGTCCCCACTACTGGAATGGTGCTTCCACATAAATAGGCATTAGAGGTAAGGGTATAAGTTTCTTCTTACCCTAAAAAATCTAGCATTCATGGCATGCAGTAACCTTCTTGTATACATCCTTAAACATTGTTGGCCAATAAAATTCTGCTCTCAGAATTTTGTTCACTGTCGCCTTCCAATAATGATGGCCTCCACAATCCCCTTTGCATTAGGGGAATTTTGAGGTCTAAAATGGGCCTCCTAAGGAAAATGTACAATCAAAATTCACTTTATGAGAACCAATCACATTTTAGAGGATGAAATCGTCTCTAATGGTTGAGGTGGCATTTCTTGAGTTAAAGGTACTTACTTCTCACATTCTCAATGGTGGATAAAAACTCATGGTTAACCATGGTAGTGCTCTATTAGAATTACCATGATAGTGCTAAACCTAATAGACTTACAATGCTCCTTCCATGTTATTCACGTCTTTGTATGTTCCTTCACTAGTTTTCCGCTATGGAGTTTTTTCACAAAATCTTGATGATCATATTGGAATTTATATGGCTATTTGGCTTGGCCTTCATTATGTGTCGAGTAATTTTTTAAAATCAAGGCATATATACTAAGTGTTCGTGTTGTTCGATATAAAAAAAAATTCAGATAAAGTTCAGCATAAAAATTGACATAAAATTTGAAAAATTAATTAATATATATATATATATATATATATATATATATATATATTTTAAGTAAGCTGGAAAATAAATGTGATTATATTTATAGATTATATTGTATGTACTTTAGGCATATATCAAAGAATATAAAAATTTATGACAGCTAGAAAAATTTGCATAAAGCAAAACTAATTGTAAGTCATCTTAATCAAATCTTTATCAAATTTAAAAAAAAAAATTTGTTCGAGTTTGGCTTTTAGTTTGGGTTTGAATTCGGCATCAAGTTGGCGTTTGAGTTTGACATGAAGTTCGGATTACCATATATATACAATTTCAAGGATTACCATAACTCTAACATAATTCATTAAAGGTTGCTAACTCAACGGAAAGGAACATGATTTATAAGCAAGAGAGAGGTGGTTAGTATAAATTAATCGATAACATTGTAGTGTACTTTTAATTAAATAATTTTAATATTGGTTTATTTCAATGGCGAAATAATTCTCTATATTCATTATTTTATATTGTCTCTAAAGAGACACGTGATGTTGTATTATCTTCGAATAGAATTATTTATTGTCTCTAGAGAGACAATAGCTAGGGATTGAAGGCATTGTTTCTTTAAAGACAATATGTCTTTAATCTCAACTATTGTTTCTAAACAGGAAAAAATAAAATTGTTTCTCAAAAGATAAAAATGAAATTTTCAAAAAAAACAAAAATATTTGTTATATTTTGTATACAATATAAAGAACTTTAGGTTGTTGTAGTGATTAGTTAACCTAGAAGGTGCTTAATTTTGACAGTGTCAACTAACTAGTTTTATCGTATACCAAATCTTTTTTGGCCCCAATTACTTCATTCGCTCGCAACGAGGCCATGGTGAAAATAAGGACAAAAACTTAAAACAAAATAGCAGAAAAAGATCTGATTCAGTTACATTTTCTTTCTCATCTCTATATTTATTAATCTTCTATTGATGGCGGCCTTGGTACTAATAAGGAGAATGCCAGTCTTCAGTTAATAGGCAACAACAAGTGGAGTAGGGCTTCTCCGCCCTGAAGATTTCAGAAGTCTATCCTCTCTGACAGATGAGTATAGTTCTTTAGCGCGTGGGCATCAACAGGATCAAGGTTTTCGTTGTCATTGTTGTCCAAAACAGTTTGTACGCCCACGTGATATGTCCATGGAATCCAATCAAACAACTTTGTTAACCATCGCCGTGAATTCTCGTTGAAAGAAAATCCAAGATCTTTGGGAACAAAATCCCTCTTATTCACCAACTGCAACACCATCACTCCTAGGTCCTGCATCCGCAGGGCGAATGCTATATTCCCTATGCGCGGACTTGCCAATGCAAAAGCATCGGATGTGCCGAAAATTTTGAGATGATAAATTTGTTTGTCACATGAGATTAACGTTGCAAGAGCAGCTCCCAAGTCGTGCTCATTCAAAAGTACGCTCAATATTTCATCCTTAAGTCCTTTCACCAGTGTTTCAATTTCAGCAATAATAGTATTTCTGCGACATCTTGAATCTTTTCCTTTAGAGATGTAGAAGCTTAAAAATACTTCCTGTACTCAGAGACCCTTATCCCTTGAAGTAATTGTACTTGATAATCTGTGTCCCAGGTCTTTGTTCCTCAAAGGAGTAGTAGTTGGAAATCCGACTCTTACAACCTTGTGCTTGAAACGACTAAAAGATAATCGAGCATGAACTAAAATATCTTGAGCATCCTATATCCATTCGCGGTGTGTTTCAGTTCCTCTCCATGCTACTATAATATCTCGGCGTCCTAGTCTTCGTATCTCTTGAGTATCAGTGCAAACTAAAATAAAGACAATCCAAACAGATTGCTCTATCGGCCTCTCCAATGCATCAGTTTCGAGAACAAATTCTTAGTCACTTGATAGCCGACACTACAATAAGCTCCAGAATACCAACCCTTTCACAGCATTCAAACAATTTATCACGGTCGTACTTACAAGTTACACCCACCCAAATCATTGATGGAATGTTTAATATCAAATCCATCATAGCACAACTCTACAAAATCACCATATCTTAGTATCTCCTTTTCCAAACAGGATTCATGGGATCTAGCAACCCCTTCCAAGACTTCTGTCCTTGGATATCTTTCAACATATCGACAAGTTCTATATTTTAGTATCTGGTGGGGTTCGTCAAATATTCCTGCAAAGGAGGGAAGACCAAAGTTGTCGAGGACGAAGGAAGCAAACTCATCCTTCGTAGTATTGAACACAGGTGACGTAGGATTCGAAACATAATTTATGATTTTCTAGGGTTTTAAGTGAAGAAAGACCGGGAAAGTTAACGACCTTAATAGCAACTCAACTTTGCAGCTCTAAGCAAGATGCTCAATTATATGCAACAGAAATCCCATTATATAAGACATAAATGGCATTATATAAGACATATCAAAGTGGAATAACTTTTGTATTGATATGACATCGGAAATTCATTTGCAACAACAATCAGGATACACTAGGTGAATTTAATTATGTTAAATTTGAAAAAGTTGCATCATGATAAAAATTCTCACGCTACTGCTCATTTACTGAAGATATTTTTCTTGAACTTATGAATTTTCCACCACGAATTGTTCAAAGGTGAATACGCCACATTCAAAATTTCATCCTAGTTGTGCAACGTTCCCTGCACAACCATCCATCCGATTATATTTTATAGAATTTAAAATAAGTATTTTATAATTTATTGGTTATAAAATATATATATATATTTTTTAATATATTAATATTTAAAATAAATTTATATAATTTAATATAAATTTTCAAAACGAAATAAATACAAACATAATATTTTTACATATTAATATAAAATAAATTAAAATATAACGACATCAATACGTATGCCGTACATTGCATATGCCGTAGCATTCCATATTAGAGAAGCACCTTGCATGCATGCAACGCAAAAGCAGGTAGAAACCCACAATTACAAATTACTAAAAACACTGAACTTGTCTTTTTTACCTTTTTTCTTTTGTACCTTTTCCCAACCATCTAGTGAAGGAGCAGAATGTATGATTGCCAACTCCATGCTGGAGGGGAGTTGGGCATCTTTTTCGGAGTCTGATCTCTTAGATACATGTGCACACTTTGTGCCACTCACAACTCAGTCACTAATCTATTCGTCGTGTAGGGAATCCTTCTCAATAGGCGAGGACAAAGTCTCCTCGTTTTTCTATTTTTCTGCCATCATACCCCATTTATTTTTTGTTTTTCTACCATCATACGCCCATTCTGGTCTTCTTGCTTATTTCTTGTATTGTCTTCCCTCTGTTTTCCTTCTGTATCTTATTCCCCTTCATCTAATAAAGATAGGTCCGAGAAATTCCATCCTTTTTTCTTTTGTTTCTTCTTCGTTGTTTTTTTCTTGCCTAAGGTGCACTGCTTTGTAAGTGCCCGGTTTGGTGAGAAGCCCTGCACCTAAATGCTATGTTCTCAAAATCTAATGGTTGAGACCACTTCAGATCTTTGTGGATTAGATTTATGCAGTCTAGCAGACCCATGCTAAGGTCTACCTCCACGCAAATGCATGCAAATGTGAAAATCCCTTTGTCCATTCTCTCTATGTCCATCTTTATAAATCTTCCAATGGTGCGTTGAGATTGCAAGAAGATGATGAACTTAGTGAAAAGAGTCGCCTTCACTAGAGGTAGACACTTCGAGCTATTTTTATGACAATCTATTTTAATTTATGCGATCCATATTCTATGAGTTGCATGATGCTATTTGTGGATGGTTGGTCAAGTTGGAAAAATAGATGGACTTCTATTTTTAGACATATTGGGCGGAATCTATTTTTAGATTTCCAATCTAAAAATATATATGTCAAAAATATTATTAGCTCTTAATAATATTTGGACTCTAAAGATTATCTTATTCTCTTGGAGCACTTCAGTTAAGTGCACAGATGTGGCACAGGAGCTGACAGAAGGAATTATGCTATTCGTGAGGGTTAAGTGGAGCTATTGCATGGAGACTTCAGTTAGAACTCATGTGACAGAGTTTGGTGGAGTTAGTGTAATAAGTTGGTGGAGTTGTGTTCATTTTAACTCAATTAGATACAGTTCAGCTAGTTGTATCTAGTCTAACTGATTGATACACTAGTGAGAGTGGTGTGAATTAATTATTAATTAATTCACTAAATATTAACTCATTAATCAAGTGAAGAATACATAAGTTAACTACAGTGCATGGACAGTTTCAGTGGAGACCAGTGGAGAGGTAGGTGAAAGAGCAGGTTGACTATCAGTTGTGACTATAGTGTTGCATGAGTTTGCACCACACATTGATGGAGATGTCAATGAGGATTGCGTGAGAAAGGCTGGACCAATTCGAGTTCATTCTGAGCCCATATTTAGCAGGGATTGCGCAGTAGAGGCTTGCTAGTAGGTGGCAAAAATCGGTGCATGGATTTGCAAGATCTAGCCTGATTAGTGTGTAGCGATTGGATTGTACTGTGAGCTTGTGAGAAGCTTTGTATGAGGATTTTTACATGATCTCTATGACATATATTATATACAGATAGTTTGGGTTTTTAGCTTCAGGCTTTGCCGTAAATCACTGTGTTAATGTGTGTGAATTTTTATGGTTTTAATATGTGCAGGCAATTGATTTAGTTTCTGCATATAATGATCAATGGTGGAATAGATTATGTATTGTGCATGAAGTCAAATAGTGTATGATCAAGAGAATATTAGACATATAACATATCACTTATATAATTTATACATGGTATCAGAGCACTGATCATTGGAGCAATTGCAAAACATTGAAGCGGTTGAGTTTTGTGCTAGTGGAATTCGAATTTGTAGTAGTGTTTTCTTGGTGTCAAAGTTGAGATTTATTTCAACAGATTGTGATTGGATTATGCCCTTGAGGGCAGCTCGAATTATATTGCATGGAAGGACAAGATGGAGGCAGTGCTGTAGGATACTGGGTTGAAGGAGTTCATAGATGCAAAAATTCCAAAACCTGCTTCTAGCAATGCTGCCGCACTTGACGCATGGCAAAAGAAGACAACAAAATGTTGAAGGATTCTGTTGGAAGGTGTGAAGGATCACATGGTGTCTAGCCTTCATGGTAAAGCTTCTCCATTCTTGATGTGGAAAGCTTTGACAGACTTGCTCCAAAGCAAGAGCGACTAGAGGAAGTTGGCGCTTCAGGATAAACTCAAGAAAATAAAAATGGAGAAGGGAAAAAGTATACTCAAGTACCTCATGAAGTTTTCCAGTGCAGGGATGACCTGGGAAGTGTGGGGGTTATTGTAGATGAAGAGGACCTGGTGAGCTTGACTCTCCTTGCGCTTCCGAAGAGTTGCCATTCCTATGAGGTCTCTGTCAATGGTCGGGAGAAACTGTCAGGATGGGAGCAACTTTGGTCGGATCTTGTGCAGGAGGAGATAAGGTAGAGTACTAGGGATGGATCTTCATCAAAGAATGAAGATGAAGAAAATTGCGCTTTGGCTGCCAAAGCAAGGAAGGGGAAGAGCAAGAAGAATACTTCTCAATCTGTTGCAAAAGGCAAGAAGTAGGACATGTCCAAGGTGAAGTGCTTTCACTGTCACCAATACGGACATTATGCCACTAATTGTCCATAGAAGAAGAAAAATAAGCAGGCTGCTGGATCTGCAGCTAGAGAGGCCTTAGTCTTGCAGTTTGAGCTATATTTTTTGTGGATTGCATGCTTGGTCTCAAGTATGACAGGTTCAGTGTGGTTTCTTGAGAGTGGTGCGTCTTTCCATATGACCGGAGACAAATATTTGTTTACTGATCTAGATGAGAAGGATCTTGGAGTGCACATCAAGATGGGCGATGATGGTAGATACAGTGCGACTGGTATCGAGACCATTTCCTTTGAGAGGGATTCTGGTAAACCTTTCATCTTGAAGGATGTCATGCATTTTCTAGGATTGAAGAAGAATCTTATCTCTATGATGATGTTGGAAGATAAGGGTTATGATGTTTTCTTTTTCTAGGGAAAGGCTTTCCTGCGTAGTAAGGCAACTGGTGAAACCCGGAGGATAGGCGTTTGAGTTAAGAACCTTTATCAGTTGCAGGTAGATGGCTGCGTAGCAATGGCAGGCAAGGAAGAAAGAGTGGTGAGCCGATATGAGGGCGAGCTATGGCACCAGAGATTGGGCCATCTCCACCATGGTGCTTTGAAAATTTTGAGCAGATTTCTATCGGGCTTCCCAAAGGTACACTTTCGCATTCAAATCAGTGCAATGGTTGTACTTTGGGAAAATTTGTGAAAGCCACTTTTCATGAGAAGGATAGTCACGCCATGACGATCCTTGAGAGAATTCAGATAGACGTGTGTGGACCTTTCTCAGTATCTTTGACAGTAAAGCATAGGTATTATGTGATATTTGTTGATGAATTTTCTCTTAAGTGTTGGATATTCTTCATGTAGAAGAAGAGTGAGACATTCTCAAAGTTCAGTGAGTTCAAGGCACTGGTTGAGAAAGAGTCGGGGAATTAAGTGAAGGCTCTTAGGAGCGATAATGGTGGTGAATTCATCTCTGGCGAATTCAAATACTTTTGCACCGCAGAAAGAATTCGAAAAGAGCTCATAGTGCCTCATAACCCACAACAGAATGGGGTCCCGGAGCGAAAGAATAGAGCGATCGTGGGTGCTACATGGGCAATGTTGCATGATCAGGGCCTTCCCATACACTTGTGGGGTGAGGCATGCAATACTGCGGTTTATGTGCAAAACCGTTGTCCTCACAGAGTACTTGGCATGAGTACACCCGAGGAGGTGTTTTCTGGTAAGAAGCCTGATATTTCTCATTTGAATATTTTTTGCTCACCTATTTACATTCATGTGACGAAGGATGCTAGGAAGAAGCTAGAGCCAACCGCAGAGGTTGGGATATTTTTGGGGTACACAGAAACACCCCACAACTATCGCGTGTATTTTCTGGACAGTGAAAACACTGTTGTGCGACGGGATATCAAATTTCATGAGGAGAAAGCCATAAAGTGTTCGCTTGAGAGGGAGCCACACTTGCATGCAGATGAGGATCTATTAGTTCCTAAGGATGAGCCTCAGTATGTGGATCATCGACAAGAGGAGGTTCATGGAGTGGAAGAAACCACTCATGCAGTGTCAACCATTAGATGGAAGAAGCGCACTATGGAAGCTGAGCGACTGAATCTTGATGCAGAGAAGATTGTAGGAGCACCTACATTACAGCGCAAATAGAGACAGTCACCTGACCAATATACTGGATACATGGCTCTAATGAGCAAGTGTATCATGATAGAACCATCCTCTTTCGAGGAAGCTGTGGAGGACCCTGCATGGGTAGATGCCATGGTGGAAGAGTATGATTCGATTGTCAGAAACAGTGCATGGGAGATTGTCCCAAGGCTGGAAGGAAAATCACTGGTAGGTTCGAGATGGATCTACAAAGTGAAACAAACTGCTGACGGGAGCATCAAGAAGTACAAGGCAATATTTTTTGCTTGGGCTTCTTACAGATTAAGGGGATCGACTATGAGGAAACCTTTGCACCTGTCACAAGGTATTCTTCCATACGGAGCATCCTAGCTCTCTAAGTGCTGATGGGATGGCACATTCATCAGATGGATTTGAAGACTGCATTCCTCAACGGAGTCATTAAGGAGGAGGTGTACATAGAGCAGCTCGAAGGTTTAGAGATATTCAGCAATGAGTCGCATGTGGGCAGGCTGAAAAGAGCGTTGTATGGGTTGAAACAAGCACCTCGTGCTTGGTACACACGAATAGACAGTTATTTCACCAGTGTTGGATTCACCAAGAGTGAGGCGGATCTGAACCTATACTAGATTGTGGTGGAGGGTAAGTTGCTGATCATTGTACTTTATGTACATGATTTGATTTTGATGGGTGATGAACAGTTGATACTCTCATGCAAGGTTGATCTTGCAAAATATTTTGAGATCAAAGACTTGGGCCTCCTTCATTATTTCTTGGGATTGGAAATTTGGCAGCGCAGTGATGGATTGTTTGTGTCTCAAGGCAAGTATGCCCGAGAGATATTGGAGAAGTTCAAAATGCATGGCTGCAAGCCTATCAACACTCCTCTTCGTGGTGGTTGGAGGAAAGAGGATGATACATCGGAAGAGGTAGTGGATGCCACTGTTTATTGACAATTGGTTGGTTCGCTCATGTATCTAGTCAATACATGAGTGGACATATGATATGCTGTTAACCAGCTTTCACAAGATATGGTTAAGCCTACCAAGCTCTTTTGGAAGGCGGGGAAGCATGTATTGAGATATCTCAGAGGGAAATCGGGATATGGATTATGGTACAGACAGTTATATGAGGTGAAGCTGCATGGCTTCATGGATGCAGATTGGGCAGGGAGACGAATGGACAAAAAGAGCACATCTGGAGGGATTTTCAGTATCAGGTCGACAACATTTTCTTGGTATAGCTGCAAGCAAAGATCTATGGCACTCAGTTCAGCGGAGGCTGAGTACATGGCAGTGATTTTGGCTACATGTGAGGCTATATGGATGAGGAAGATCCTGGTCGGGTTGTTCGGTTCACACTTAGATCCTATTGTGATATATTGTGATAATCAGAGCTGCATCAAACTCTCGGTTAATCCAGTATTTCATGATAGATCTAAACACATTGACATTTGGTATCATCATATTAGAGATTCTGTGTAGCGGAAGATCATGTTACTTTCTTACATTCCTACGAAGGATTAGGATGCTGATATCTTGACGAAGGCGCTCACTAGGAGAAAATTCGAATATCATAGAGGCAGGATCGGGGTGGCAGATAATCCCTATCTTGTTGAGAGGGAGAGTTGAGATTGCAACAAGATGATGCGATTAGTGAAAAGAACCGCCTTCACTAAGTAGGCCCGCAAGCTATTTTTGGTGCAAGTCTATTTTTAGACATGTTGATCATATTCTATGAGTTGCAGGATGCTATTTGTGGATGTTTGGTCAACTTGGAAAAATATATGGACTTCTATTTTTAGACACATTGGGCAGAATCTATTTTTATATTGCCAATCTAAAAATAGATATGTCGAATATTATTAGTTCTTAATAATATTTGGACTCTAAACATTATCTTATTCTCTTGGAGCACTTCAGTTAAGTGCACAGATGTGACACAACAGCTGACAAAAGGAATTACGCTATTCCTGAGGGTTAATTGGATCTATTGCATGGAGACTTGAGTTAGAACTCATGTGACCATGTTTGTTGGAGTTAGTAGAAGTAGTTGGTGGAGTTGTGTTTAGTTTAACTCAGTTAGACACAGTTGAGCTAGTTGTATCTAGTCCAACTGATTGATACACTAGTGAGAGTGGTGTGAATTAACTATTAATTAATTCACTAAATATTAAATCATTAATCAACTGAAGAATACATCAGTTAACTATAGTGCATGGACAATTTCAGTGGAGACTAGTGGAGAGGTAGGTGAAAGAGCACGTTGACTATCAGTTGTGACTATAGTGTTGCATGAGTTTGCACCACACATTGATGGATATGCCAATGAGGATTGTGTGAGAAAGGTTGGACCAATTCGAGTTCATTCTGAGCCCACATTCAGTAGGGATTGCGTAGTAGAGGTAGGCTAGCAGGTGGCAAATATCAGTGCATGGATTTGCAAGATCTAGCCTGATTAGTGTGTAGCGATTGGATTGTACTGAGAGCTTGTGAGAAGCTTTGTATGGGGATTGTTACATGATCTCTATGACATATATTATATATAGAAATTTTGGGTTTTTAGCTTCAAGCTTTCCCATAAATCACTGTGTTAATGTGTGTGAATTTTTATGGTTTTAATGTGTGCATGAAATTGATTTAATTTCCACATATGATGATCAATAGTGGAATAGATTATATATTGTGCATGAATTCAAATAGTGTATGATCATGAGAATATTAGACATATAACATATCATTTATATAATTTCTACATAGTGCTGCCAATGTTTTCTAGTACTTGATCATGCCCGAAAGGGAGTGGTAGGTTGTGTAAACGGACCCAGACATGCGTCTTTGAGACCAGCATTGTGGTAGCATCAAAGCCCTGGAACCATGGACTGAAAAAGAGGCCAGCCCTACCCCAAAACCATGGTCCATCTGTGGCACAACAATAGTCCTCTGGATTTTCAAACTGAACCACAAAGAAAAATTTAGTGCAGAGGAAAATATCACAACTTTGGGTCCAATTTTGATATACCCATGCATGCAACTCTTTTGGTTTTGACCAGAAACCATTAAATCGGCAGAAAACAACTCTGGTTTTCAATGCATCAAAAATCCCTATTACCTCTAGTATTTCAACTGCTAGGTATGGGATGTTTTCTGTTTTTTCAACTATGTATGGTCCTGGTAATTTTTAATCTAGAATTTTTTTCTTCCCCTCCATGTGGGCTTTCGCTCTCAAGATGTCCTTGAAGGAGGGTTTTCCTTTCGTATTGTCACTACTTTACTTCCTGAATTTGTTCTTGTAGCACACCCTCTGAGTCTAAGATTCAGATAAATGTTGGTGTTTTTTTAAATCTAGTATTCAGTTATCCCCCCCCCCCGCCCTTGTAATGTTATTCCTGACAATATCAGATTTTGTTGTTGTGATGGGATACATGTGGTAGTTTGAATTCTAGTTTCTAGCATTGAAACAGACTCAATTTCTAGTACCCATAGTACCTTGGTTTTCCCTTCAATGGTTTTTATAAATATTTGAAACTATGACTGCAGTGTGTCAAGGTCATTCCCAGTGCCTCTGTCTGAAAGTTTTGTGCCCATCCCTCGAGGGAGGGAAGCTGTCACGTCTCCCAACCCCGTTTTTTTTTTTTATAGGATTATGTTATTATTTAATAACATTCGTTATACCTCATCCTCATGTTTACTCCTCCTAAATTTCTTAACTCCGGTTTAGATTCTTTTCAGTACCTACAGACAGCCCTGGAATACAAGAATTTCCATGAGGATTTTTGGGCTTAACCTCCCCTCTTCTCAGTTCATATAGTAGACTTATATATCTACATATTTTACCTTGTATTTCTCAGGTTTTCTGTGCAGGATGATCACTAGGCCCTTAATCAACTTCCCAGTTTGCCGGCCTGCTAATATTTTCAATATGTTAAAGTTTCAGCATTGAAGTATAGATGTATGCCTCCTCACATACATCTATCTCTACGCAGTTCACCACCATTGCTCCACTACTTTCCCAGTAGTTCTATGGATGGTAACCAGATGCTCTGTTCGTGGTATTTTACACATGCTTACAATCTTCCCTCACACAAACTGTTATTACACAATAGATTTTGCAATAGGCTTTTTCCCCCCTTATTTGTCTGTTATAACCATTCAACATGTGTGACACTATGGTACAGATTCAGCTGTTCCATGGAAACTAGGAAACAACTCCTCTTGCTTCACTCCAAGGGAGGGAGAGAATACTGAACTGGATAGTTTAGAATCCGTAGTGTTAGATCCTCGTACTTAGTTAGGATTCAACTGCTACCTCCATATGTGTACCATTACATTTAATAGAATACTGTAAATTCTAATTTTTACAATTCTTCCCATTGTAACACAGCTGAGGGTTGTTGTTCCCTACTTTCTGTTATTGATCACAGTGAATTCTGTGCCATCAGTATTGTTATGATAGATTAATTTATTTGGAACTTAATGTTCGTGGGTACTGATTTGTTAACATCTTCTGTTTATACACACAGAATTAAATACTCCTTTAGAAGATAGCCATCTATACCTATACATGGTTATTATATTGCCTGCTCAATTAATCTATCATCTCAACCCTCATTATTACCATGTACTCATCTCTACACTCAACCATTTGTCTCTACTGTCAATAGCTGTAGTTGTAATTACAGAAGTTACTGAACCATTAATCCATCTAATAGTTGCAAAATGCAACCTAACATAACAATTCATACATTACATAATGTACTATAACATCACAACTTCATAAATTTCATAAAAGCCTATAACATCACAATTTCATAAATTGCATAAAGGAATATCATATCACAATTTCATAAATTGAGTAAAGGAATATAACATCATCATTTCATAAAAACAGGGATATGATTAACACAGACTTACAGATATCTCCAAATTTATACATGCACACCTCCACCATGACCAGTCCTCCCAACCTTAGAATCCTTTTTATCTCCCAGGATTCACCCCCGAGCAGAGATCCTCCCCAGAACAGACTAACCTCAATCTGTTCTTGAGCAGCTTATTTAAGCTGTGCTTTCCCCAAAGCCTGTTTCCAATTCTGCGTCCAGAATTTCAGGATGCTTTATTCCTGTTTAGCCTAGGCTTCCCATTTTGGGACTCTTTAAAGTTGCTTTAAGCTTTTCCTCAGCTTTTCCAGCTTTTTCTCACCTCTTCCCAACTACTCCTCTTCATTGGGGAAATTTAGATTTTTTCCTCAAAAATCTAAATTAGAAATAATTTCTTTCAAGGATTTTTGAAAGATTTGGGGAAAGTATTTTTCCTTTTCCATTACCTCATGGATTAGGCATGTGATCTCACTTTCTCATCTGATCATAGTGCATGCACAATATTTTATTTATTTTTCATAATTAAGTATTTAACCATATCCACATAACAATTATCCATTGGGGTCCACTCCCCTATGGATGTATGTTCAAATGTCTAATTTGAAAAGCATATAACTTGGGGGTGTTACATATTCCCCCTCTGAAAATAAACACCGTCCTCGGTGTTGAAAACTATCGATTTAGTTCATTTTGAACTTAATTATGAATACTTTTCCATCATCTTAGCTTCTCTGTTCCATGTAGCTTTTCAGCAGTAAAGTGCTCCACTGCACCTTTACTCTAGCTACTGTTAGTTTTCACAATTCAATTCCTTCTAGCTTTCATCTTTGAGGCGACTCTGGAAGGAAATTCCTCTTCTGGTTCCACCTGGACCACATTTCAAATCAATCATGTGAGAAGCATCATGTACAAAAATTATAACGTTTCCTTTCCAACAAGGAGACATGAAATATATCAGGAAATTTAATAAGCAAGGGCAGGGCTAATGTATAAGCCATTAGTTTCCAGCAGAGTATTCTCCTTCCTCCACTCTATTTACTGATGCCTTATGCAGTTGGTTTTCTTCCTACTTCTTTGCAAGAAGTCTGTATGGAAGATCTTTTATTCTGGTTTCTCTGTCCACAATTCATACCAATGTAAGTAAGATCAGGTACATATAATTGATAATTCACAACAGTATTCTGCATTTCAATAACTTAAGACATTCAGTTATTACTCAAACCGTTCAGATTCATAATAGTTTAGTGTAATTTTAGTACACTACTTATCCTTCCTTGTTTTGCAGTGAGATTCTTTCCTCGCACCACTTGGTTCGGTTCAGCTTTTCTGGATTTTCTAGGTGATTTATCTTCACCTTTTTCCTCTTTGTTTCCAGAGTGCCCGATTTCCTGTTACACACTTGGCTAAACAATTTTTCCACTTTTTTCATTAGTACTCATAAATGAGAGAAAACAATTGGTTATGCTTACCCTTCTCATTTTCTAGTTGTACTTCTAGTATCTTTTCATTGTTCCTTTTTGTTAGTTAATCAATTTAACTAGTAACAACTGGACTTATTAATAATCTCTACAATTCCATGCTTACCTCTCACATGAAATTGTATCCACTAGTTCAACACTTAAGTGAAACAATTTTGGAACTGATGGGTTTCCCCCACACCCAAGTCCAAAATACAGCTCATCCTTTTTTCTCTCGGTTTGTAGCTGTATGATTTCTTTGTCTTTGAATTTAAGACTCAAGAAAATTAACTTTAATAAAATTTATTCCACAAAATTTTATAGTGTGAATACATGTTTCCTTTTCAGGTGATAAATGAAATTTCTATAATTCATCACATTCCCAATTATTAATATGTGATAATGCCAAAAATAAATTTGACCCAGTTTCCTCTTTTTCAAAGACTCACCGGAATTTATGCATTCACTTTTAATTGTATGTTCATGCTTTGCTAGTTCTCCTTTTCTATTTTTCTCATAGGCTTATATAAAATGGAATTAATCCTAAAAGTATTCCAACTTTTTCCTGAATCATAAAAGAATTCCTTCTTTCCTAATGCATAAAAGCATTCTATTTTTTTTATTTTTTTTTTCTGATAAAAGCAACCCATAAATCTCTCATGCTTTTATCTATATTTGATTTTTTTTTTCTCTTTTTTTTTTTTTTTCCTTATGAGAGAATTATCACTTCTCCATATTTTTTCCAATTCTTTTACTCATTATCTCTAAACTTACAAAATATACCAACTGGAAGAATATAAATAATTAAGAAGTCATTCTTCCACTATGGCAAGAATATTCTTCCTTAAGTAAATCATCAGGAAAATTTTAATTTACCCCTTCATTCATTCATGCTTAAATCAATGTAATGGATTTGCAACAGTCCATACTTACTAAAACAATTTAATTGGCTGTGTTTATAACTCCTTTCACCATAAGTAACGTAATACTATTCTGACCATAGGGTAAAATATGTCCTTCCACCTCACTTGCAACGTTTAAGGTGAATTCACTTTTTAGTATTCACTAGGGAATTGGTTTTTTTTTTTTTTTTTCCTACTTCGTAGCTTATACATAATCCAGATGTGTATATTATTGGATTAGAATTAAATTGACATTTGTGTACCCTTCCGCACAATATATATCAATATATATATATATGTTTACCTCCACTTAATAACTATATTTCAACTTTACTTCAATACACCCATATATATATATATATATATATATATATATGGTACACTCAATTGATTAAAACCACATCCATATGTTACTTCCATTCTAATAAAACTATAGATATAGCTATGTCCATATCCATTATAATAACACTTAGAAAAGGCGCACTTCGATACCTATATATATTTCATATATTTTTCGATACCCTTTATTGTTTTTGTGTTTTATTTCATGGAATGCTCACAGGGTATATTCATTTACCCTAATGATATATATATACGTGTGTAACTTTTTCTTCATCTCATCCTAATAACATTTGATATTCCAACTAAATTTCTTGATCCCAAATTTAGATATACATATATATTCTCATGAAATATTTTTGTTTATAGTTTAATACATTTACCAATGGCATATATATTCTCTAATAATCCTTCCCATCATCATATTGAATATATATATTATATATTCAAAAATATATATAATATCGAGTCCACCCACCAACTCGACTATGTGTACTGCAGCCTTATACATATTCCCACCTATGTGGATTTACGCCCATGTGCTTTTTATAAATGTTTATAAAGTGAATTTATAAAACATTATAAAATAAATTTATATAGACATTTATAAAACAATTATAAAACATTTATAATTCACCCATATAAAACATTTATAATTAATGAATAAATAATTTATCTATTCACCCATATAATTGTGAATCCTACTTCTAACCATGTGTCCACATTTTATTTTAATTTAATATCATTAACCCACATGTATAGACATGTGTAGGGGTTATATATATATAGAGATCATTGAATATATATATGTTTATCGCGGGTATGGTTTACATGTAATTATACGCATATGTTTCATATACCTATATATATATACCTATGTTAACCTTTCTAGACCACGACCTTTGGCCGCGCCCTATGATAATTACATATAATTCCTCACGAATATATACCATCATCTATACATCATTACGAATTATATATCCTTTGTATAACTTTGTAAAATACTTATGAATTCTAATTGGACATCATTGACACCTCAATACCTCGGATTAGGTTTTTGTTTGTTTTCCACATAATTACAATTAATTTCGAACCAGCTTGTTCGATCCTGACTGAAGTATTTATAATTAACATTTTTAACGGAGATTTACTCACCCTCACGCGTTATTCACGCGTTTTAATCCGACTGGTTACGTGCCACCTGGCTTAAACCCTATATTAACACTTTGAAATTTTGTGTCATTATTCAACCGTAACAATACGTTGACATTTTCGTCATCATTTATGTGACAGGGATTTGTTTCTGCAGGAAATCGACGACGAGTTCACAGTGATGCGTCGGCTAAGTTTCATTTCAGATATTTGGCCTTGGAATTTTGCCACATTTGCTGGTTAACTTCGGATTTTAACGATGGTGCTATTTCTGATCAAGCGGCATTACACAAACCCTAACCCTAACGCTCGGTGGGTTTATTTTATTTTATTATTTTTCTATCCTATCTCTTCGTCGTCGCGTCGATGGTTCACAAATTTTTTTCCTTTTTACTCACGTTACTGTTTGTCATGCCTTTGTTGAATAAAGGGTATAAGATGGAATTTCTTCAACCTTACGTGTTTCATTACAGGTCCTCACGGCAAAATTGAGTGATTGTAAAATCGTATTTTTGTGCAGGTCGGCGACAACGCACCCTCGTTTCATTTCGACGCAACTTGAGTTTGTGATGCCATGATTACATCCCTGCAACCCCGCCTCTTTGGTTTTGCAGGGTTAATATTTTACTGCGGCATGTTTTGATATGTACAGGGTATATGGAATCCGATGGAATGGTGCGTTTAGGTTTATGACATCGCCGACCTGGTTTGAAGACGATAGTGTACTTCGCCGCCTTTTTCCTCTGCACGGCGGAGTCTCTCTGCTTTCCAGTAGCGTATTACTTGTGCTATGTCAGGAACCAGCGTTTCTCTCAGAGTACTCTGGTCGGTAACAGCCGACACGTATCTTCCTGAGCAAATACATCGGCGTGTTTGAATCCATAACTGCACTGAAATTCCGGACGGCTGGGTACCTGGAAGGGTATATAATAGTATTATCTTCCTGCTGATCTGAACGCAATGTCAGATCGATGCAATCCCCCTTGGGATTTTTTTTTTTAGAGCAAGGCGGTGCCCGTCTAATCTCTGGCAGAGGGAGATAATACGGACTAGGGTTCCGGATTCTTATTTTAACCCGAAATCGCCAGAATTCTCTTTGTGTATCCCGCCTTCTCCTATTTGCTCGTTTTGCTTGTTGATGCAGGTGCGCAAATGGTGCTCTGCGAGCCAGGCGTTCACCTCCGTGCCCCAGGCTAGGGTTTCAGCACCTTGACCCGCGATTTTTATATCTCTGAACCCGTTTGTTATTATTTTTCTCACGTTTTGAGACTGATCTATATTCTTCATGTTTTCGCCGCGAACACACTGTCTTATTCCTTTCAGATTGTGTTTTGCAGAACGTTTGACTCGGCAACATCCCATTTCTTTACCTAATGTATGCCTGTATCTGGTTTTTTTTTCCTGTGGTAAGTATTAATACGGCTCCCTATTTCGGTTTTACAGGCAAACAGCTACTGTCAGCCAGGTTACCAATGACCGCGCTGCTTTGTGACGGAGGTAAGCTTTACGTTTACTGTGGGATTTGAACGTTATATCTTACTGCAGGTCCCATAACCTCACTGGGTCCGCTCGTAACACTGTTGCTGTTAACTAATGTTCCTCTGCGCAGGGTTTTAGATACTGGTAGCAAATCGCCGGACTCACTCGTAGAGCTGTGATAATCTGTTATATCTTTTTAACAACGTAAAGGTTTACCTCTTCGCTCAATACGGCTGAGGGTTTTCGTGATGCTATTGATTTCAAATCAATTCAATGTGATCGAACATTATTCTCACTGTTGACTGTTCTTATACCGACACTCTTTATTCACTGTGATATATCGTTAATTTCATTAGCCCGTAGTTTATTTCCGTATATCTAAGGTTTTAGTTAGCATCGCTGGTAAGGTTTGTTGGCTTGTGGTAACGTAAAGAGCGCATAAACAATAGAGTTAAACAGACCTAATACTAGGGTCTTATTCGTTATTTTCTTTCAAACCCATATCATTATCGTGCCCCTAGGTTGGGGTTATGGTTCCGCTTTTTTTTTTTTTTTTCGCCTTTACATCATAGTTTCAAAGTAGGTAAAAGTATAATATGCGCATTCAATTTTAATACTATTTCACTTTCATAAACATGTATTTGGTGTTAGGCATATATAAGGATTCAATGGTGTTTGAATGAAGGTGCTTTCGCCCTAAAGACAATCCTTGGGTATGGATGGTAATGAATCCAACGAATTAAGATAGATGTCGGTTTATTTTGGTAGTACAATGAGCATACCAAATACATTCTATTTCTTAGCATCCAATATCTTCTAACCGATTTATATTTGCATGCTAACCTATAGGTTTCGTTATTATGCTTACGTATATGGACTTTGTAGATCCATGTCTCTTTGGTATCAAATTGAATTAAATGCTTTTTGCGCCATGTCATGAAATTTAATAGTTAGTGAATACGTTCACCCATAACGTACTTTATGAATTTTAGAAATACTTTTTAACCCTTCTTTAGTGAAGATGGGTTTTGGAGTTTAATAATAATTTATAGCTATATAATGCATATTCTTAAATGCCACTTGCCTTTTGATATAAAATATATATACTTCATTGCACTTGCCTAGAGGACATTCATTATAAGGTAATGATTTGTATAGGTTATAGTTTAATCAAGGAGTAAAACATATAATTGTTGTTTTTCCTTTTGAATGAAACTATACCTTTATAAATGGTCTATTGCTCACCTAGCATATAATTACTCTTTTTCCTAACACCAATATAATTGTTAGGATGTTAAAATATGCAGTCTATAAAGGTTGTAATTTCTTTGAATGATCATAATTGCAATTTACATGCTAATATTTTGCTTATATAAATTTTTTTTTTCTCAATGAAACTTTAGTCCTGCTATATGTATTCTCTAGCACATTAGATCCCCAGTGTATACAGAGATCAACTACAATCATTTATTTTCTGGTCTACCATTAAGTTATATGACTACCATTTAGACATTGGTTTAAGTTGGTATTCTAGCTTTATATATATATACGTAGACTTGATATGACTACCATATATATATAGGGGATCTATATATTCCATAGGTCTCATATAGAATAGCAGAAATTCATTATCTAAAAGAATTTTTAAGTTTCATATGCAAGTGTTTTTTACTTTCTTTACCTCAATTCTGTTACACTATCATTCTAATATTCTCAAGTATATATGATGTTACCTTGTGTCTACATAAACAAGAGAATATTTCACTTTCCATAGAGACTAAGTAACTTCAACATTGGTCTTTTCTAGTGTATTAAGATGGTTTCAGTATCTTTACTTTATGCACAATGTACTTGCTTTTACATAACGATGATAGTAGGTCAATAGCTAAATATGTCATTACAACCCTATTATAGGTTTAACCATTCTGGTTTATGAGCCTCCTCATACTACTCCCTTCATCACCATCTGTTACACGTATACTTGAAAGTATATCCAAGATATTTTTATACTCGAAGTACTATTTAATATTCATAACTTTTATAACAATTAACCATTTCCTTGTGAGCACATATCTTGCCCAATTTTTGAACTTTAGCTCCGATACCATTTGTCACGTCTCCCAACCCCATTTTTTTTTTTTTTTATTTATGTTATTATTTAATAACATCCGTTATACTTCATCCTCATGTTTACCCCTCCTAAATTTCTTAACTCCGGTTTAGATTCTTTTCAGTACCTACAGACAGCCCTGGAATACAAGAATTTCCATGAGGATTTTTGGGCTTAACCTCCCCTCTTCTCAGTTCATATAGTAGACTTATATACCTACATATTTTACCTTGTATGTCTTAGGTTTTCTGTGCAGGATGATCACTAGGCCCTTAATCAAACTTCCCAGTTTGCCGGCCTGCTAATATGTTCAATATGTTAAAGTTTCAGCATCGAAGTATAGATGTAGGCCTCCTCGCATACATCTATCTCTACGTAGTTCACCACCATTGCTCCACTACTTTCCCAGTAGTTCTATGGATGGTAACCAGATGCTCTGTTCATGGTATTTTACACATGCTTACAATCTTCGTTCACACAGACTGTTATTACACCATAGATTTTGCAATAGGCTTTTTCCCCCTTATTTGACTGTTATAGACATTCAACATGTGTGATATTTTTTTTTTTGTACAGCTTCAACTGTTCCAGGGGGAACTAGGAAACAGCTCCTCTTGCTTCACTCCAATGGAGGGAGAGAATATTGAACTGGATAGTTTAGAATCCCTATTATTAATCCTCGTACTTAGCTAGGATTCAACTGCTACCTCCATATGTGTACCATTACATTTAATAGAATACTGTAAATTCTAATTTTTACAATTCTTCCCATTGTAACACAGCTGAGGGTTGTTGTTCCCTACTTTCTGTTATTGATCACAGTGAATTCTGTGCCATCAGTATTGTTATGATAGATTAATTTATTTGGAACTTAATGTTCGTGGGTACCGATTTGTTAACATCTTCTGTTTATACACACAGAATTAAATACTCCTTTAGAAGATAGCCATCTATATCTATACATGGTTATTATATTGGCTACTCAATTAATCCATCATCTCAACCATCATTATTACAATGTACTCATCTCTACACTCAACCATTTGTCTCTACTGTCAATAGCTGTGGTTGCAATTACAGAAGTTACTGAACCATTAATCCATCTAACAGTTGCAAAATGCAACCTAACATAACAATTCATACATTACATAATGTACTATAACATCACAACTTCATAAATTTCATAAAAGCCTATAACATCACAATTTCATAAATTGCATAAAGGAATATCATATCAAAATTTCATAAATTGAGTAAAGGAATATAACATCACAATTTCATAAAACAGGGATATTATTAACACAGACTTACAGATGTCTCCAAATTTATGCATGCACACCTCTACCATGACCAGTCCTCCCAACCTTAGAATCCTCTTTATCTCCCAGGATTCACCCCCGAGCAGAGATCCTCCCCAGAAGAGACTAGCCTCAATTTGTTCTGGAGCAGCTTATTTAAGCTGTGCTTTCCCCAAGCCTGTTTCCAATTCTGCGTCCAGAATTTCAGGATGCTTTATTCCTGTTTAGCCTAAACTTCCCATTCTGGGACTCTTTAAAGCTACTTTAAGCTTTTCCTCAGCTTTTCCAGCTTTTTCTCACCTCTTCCCAACTACTCCTCTTCATTGGGGAAATTTAGATTTTTCCTCAAAAATCTAAATTAGAAATAATTTCTTTCAAGGCTTTTTGAAAGATTTGGGGAAAGCCTTTTTTCCTTTTCCATTACCTCATGGATTAGGCATGTGATCTCACTTTCTCATCTGGTCATAGTGCATGCACAATATTTTATTTATTTTTCATAATTAAGTATTTAACCATATCCACATAACAATTATCCATTGGGGTCCACTCCCCTATGGATGTATGTTCAAGTGTCTAATTTGAAAAGCATAGAACTTGGGGGTGTTACATATTCCCCCTCTGAAAATAAACACCGTCCTCGGTGTTGACAACTATCGACTTAGTTCATTTTGAACTTAATTATGAATGCTTTTCCATCATCTTAGCTTTTTTTTGTTCCATGTAGCTTTTCAGCAGTAAAGTGCTCCACTGCACCTTTACTCTAGCTACTGTTCGTTTTCGCAATTCAATTCCTTCTCGCTTTCATCTTTGAGGCGAATCTGGAAGGAAATTCCTCTTCTGGTTCCACCTGGACCACAATTCAAATCAATCATGTGAGAAGCATCATGTACAAAAATTATAACGTTTCCTTTCCAACAAGGAGACATGAAATATATCAGGAAATTTAATAAGCAAGGGCAGGGCTAATGTATAAGCCATTAGTTTCTAGCAGAGTATTCTCCTGCCTCCACTCTATTTACTGATGCCTTATGCAGTTGGTTTTCTTCCTACTTCTTTGCAAGAAGTCTGTATGGAAGATCTTTTATCCTGGTTTCTCTGTCCACAATTCATACCAATGTAAGTAAGATCAGGTACATATAATTGATAATTCACAACAGCATTCTGCATTTCAATAACTTAAGACATTCAGTTATTAATCAAACCGTTTAGATTCATAATAGTTTAGTGTACTTTTAGTACACTACTTATCCTTCCTTGTTTTGCAGTGAGATTCTTTCCTCGCACCACTTGGTTCAGTTCAGCTTTTCTGGATTTTCTAGGTGATTTATCTTCATCTTTTTCCTCTTTGTTTCCAGAGTGCCCAATTTCCTGTTACACACTTGGCTAAACAATTTTTCAACTTTTTTTCATTAGTACTCATAAATGAGAGAAAACAATTGGTTATGCTTACCCTTCTCATTTTCTAGTTGTACTGCTAGTATCTTTTCATTGTTCCTTTTGTTAGTTAATCAATTTAACTAGTAACAACTGGACTTATTAATAATCTCTACAATTCCATGCTTACTTCTCACATGAAATTGTATCCACTAGTTCAACACTTAAGTGAAACAATTTTGGAACTAATGGGTTTCCCCCACACCCAAGTCCAAAATACAGCTCATCCTCTTTTCTCTCGGTGTGTAGCTGTATGATTTCTCTGTCTTTGAATTTAAGACTCAAGAAAATTAACTTTAATAAAATTTATTCCACAAAAATTTATAAAAGTAATACATGTTTCTTAAAGATAAATGAAATGGTATTCATCATATTCCAATTGATGTAAGAGCAAAATATTGTGCAAGTTCTTCTGTGACTGTCGTAATTTATATGCCTCTTAATATATATGCTTCACATCTCTTTCTATTTTCCTCACAGTTTATATAAATTTAAATTAATCCTAAAGTATTCAACTTTTGATCCTTAACATAAAGAATTCTTCTTCTATCACATAAAACATTCCTATTTTATTTTTTTCCTATAAAGCAACTTAAAATCTCCTCCATGCTTTATCTGATCAGATTTTTTTTTTCTTTTTTTTTTTTTTTTTCTTAGAGAAATTTGAACATTTTCTCTTATATTTTTTTCTAATTCTCCTTTTGACTAGCTATCCCAAACTTACAAAATATACCAACTGGAAGAATATAAATAATTAAGAAGTCATTCTTCCACTATGGCAAGAATATTCTTCCTTAAGTAAATCATCAGGAAAATTTTAATTTACCCCTTCATTCATTCATGCTTAAATCAATGTAATGGATTTGCAACAGTCCAATACTTACTAAAACAACTTATTTGGCTGTGTTTATAACTCCTTTCACCATAAGTAACGTAATACTCTTTTGGCCATAGGGTAAAATATGTCCTTCCACCTCACTTGCAACGTGTAAGGTGAATTCACTTTTTAGTATTCACTAGGGAATTGGTTTTTTTTTTCTACTTTGTAGCTTATACCCAATCCATATGTGTATATTATTGGATTAGAATTAAATTGACATTTGTGTACCCTTCCGCACAATATATATCAATATATATATGTTTACCTCCACTTAATAAACTATATATCAACTTTACTTCAATACACCCATATATATATATATATATATATGGTACACTCAATTGATTAAAACCACATCCATATGTTACTTCCATTCTAATAAAACTATAGATATAGCTATGTCCATATCCACTTTAATAACACTTAGAAAAGGCGCACTTCGATATTTATATATTTCATATATTTGTCGATACCCCTTTTTCTCTAACATTTTTCTCATCCTAATAACATTTGACATTCCAACTAAATTTCTTGATCCCAAATTTAGTTATACATATATATATTCCATGAAATATTTTTGTTTATAGTTTAATACATTTACCAATGGCATATATATTCTCTAATAATCCTTCCCATCATCATATTGAATATATATATTATATATTAAAAAATATATATAATATCGAGTCCACCCACCAACTCGACTATGTGTACTGCAGCCTTATACATATTCCCACCTATGTGGATTTACGCCCATGTGCTTTTTATAAATGTTTATAAAGTGAATTTATAAAACATTATAAAATAAATTTATATAGACATTTATAAAACAATTATAAAACATTTATAATTCACCCATATAAAACATTTATAATTTATGAATAAATAATTTATCTATTCACCCATATAATTGTGAATCCTACTTCTAACCATGTGTCCACATTTTATTTTAATTTAATATCATTAACCCACATGTATAGACATGTGTAGGGGTTATATATATATCGAGATCATTGAATATATATATGTTTATCGCGGGTATGGTTTACATGTAATTATACGCATATGTTTCATATACCTATATATATATACCTGTGTTAACCTTTCTAGACCACGACCTTTGGCCGTGCCCTATGATAATTACATATAATTCCTCACGAATATATACCATCATCTATACATCATTACGAATTATATATCCTTTGTATAACTTTGTAAAATACTTATGAATTCTAATTGGACATCATTGACACCTCAATACCTCGGATTAGGTTTTTGTTTGTTTTCCACATAATTACAATTACTTTCGAACCAGCTTGTTCGATCCTGACTGAAGTATTTATAATTAAAATTTTTAACGGAGATTTATTCACCCTCACGCGTTATTCACGCGTTTTAATCCGACTGGTTACGTGCCACCTGGCTTAAACCCTATATTAACACTTTGAAATTTTGTGTCATTATTCAACCGTAACAATACGTTGACATTTTCGTCATCATTTATGTGACAGGGATTTGTTTCTGCAGGAAATCGACGACGAGTTCACAACGATGCGTCGGCTAAGTTTCATTTCAGATATTTGGCCTTGGAATTTTGCCACATTTGCTGGTTAACTTCGGATTTTAACGATGGTGCTATTTCTGATCAAGCGGCATTACACAAACCCTAACCCTAACGCTCGGTGGGTTTATTTTATTTTATTATTTTTCTATCCTGTCTCTTCGTCGTCGCGTCGATGGTTCACAAATTGTTTTCCTTTTTACTCACGTTACTGTTTGTCACGCCTTTGTTGAATAAAGGGTATAAGATGGAATTTCTTCAACCTTACATGTTTCATTACAGGTCCTCACGGCAAAATTGAGTGATTGTAAAATCGTATTTTTGTGCAGGTCGGCGACAACGCACCCTCGTTTCATTTCGACGCAACTTGAGTTTGTGATGCCATGATTACATCCCTGCAACCCCGCCTCTTTGGTTTTGCAGGGTTAATATTTTACTGCGGCATGTTTTGATATGTACAGGGTATATGGAATCCGATGGAATGGTGCGTTTAGGTTTATGACATCGCCGACCTGGTTTGAAGACGATAGTGTACTTCGCCGCCTTTTTCCTCTGCACGGCGGAGTCCCTCTGCTTTCCAGTAGCGTATTACTTGTGCTATGTCAGGAACCAGCGTTTCTCTCAGAGTACTCTGGTCGGTAACAGCCGACACGTATCTTCCTGAGCAAATACATCAGCATGTTTGAATCCATAACTGCACTGAAATTCCGGACGGCTGGGTACCTGGAAGGGTATATAATAGTATTATCTTCCTGCTGATCTGAACGCAATGTCAGATCGATGCAATCCCCCTTGGTATTTTTTTTTTTAGAGCAAGGCGGTGCCCGTCTAATCTCTGGCAGAGGGAGATAATACGGACTAGGGTTCCGGATTCTTATTTTAACCCGAAATCGCCAGACTTCTCTTTGTGTATCCCGCCTTCTCCTATTTGCTCGTTTTTCTTGTTGATGCAGGTGCGCAAATGGTGCTCTGCGAGCCAGGCGTTCACCTCCGTGCCCCAGGCTAGGGTTTCAGCACCTTGACCCGCGATTTTTATATCTCTGAACCCGTTTGTTATTATTTTCCTCACGTTTTGAGACTGATCTATATTCTTCATGTTTTCGCCGTGAACACACTGTCTTATTCCTTTCAGATTGTGTTTTGCAGAACGTTTGACTCGGCAACATCCCATTTCTTTACCTAATGTATGCCTGTATCTGGTTTTTTTTTTTTTCCTGTGGTAAGTATTAATACGGCTCCCTATTTCGTTTTTACCGACAAACAGCTACTGTCAGCCAGGTTACCAATGACCGCGCTGCTTTGTGACAGAGGTAAGCTTTACGTTTACTGTGGGATTTGAACGTTATATCTTACTGCATGTCCCATAACCTCACTGGGTCCGCTCGTAACACTGTTGCTGTTAACTAATGTTCCTCTGCGCAGGGTTTTAGATACTGGTAGCAAATCGCCGGACTCACTCGTAGAGCTGTGATAATCTGTTATATCTGTTTAACAACGTAAAGGTTTACCTCTGCGCTCAATACGGCTGAGGGTTCTCGTGATGCTATTGATTTCAAATCAATTCAATGTGATCGAACATTATTCTCACTGTTGACTGTTCTTATACCGACACTCTTTATTCACTGTGATATATCGTTAATTTCATTAGCCCGTAATTTATTTCCGTATATCTAAGGTTTGTTGGCTTGTGGTAACGTAAAGAGCGCATAAACAATAGAGTTAAACAGACCTAATAGTAGGGTCTTATTCGTTATTTTCTTTCAAACCCATATCATTATCGTGCCCCTAGGTTGGGGTTATGGTTCCGCTTTTTTTTTTTTCGCCTTTACATCATAGTTTCAAAGTAGGTAAAAGTATAATATGCGCATTCAATTTTAATACTATTTCACTTTCATAAACATGTATTTGGTGTTAGGCGTATATAAGGATTCAATGGTGTTTGAATGAAGGTGCTTTCGCCCTAAAGACAATCCTTGGGTATGGATGGTAATGAATCCAACGAATTAAGATAGATGTCGGTTTATTTTGGTAGTACAATGAGCATACCAAATACATTCTATTTCTTAGCATCCAATATCTCCTAACCGATTTATATTTGCATGCTAACCTATAGGTTTCGTTATTATGCTTACGTATATGGACTTTGTAGATCCATGTCTCTTTGGTATCAAATTGAATTAAATGCTTTTTGCGCCATGTCATGAAATTTAATAGTTAGTGAATACGTTCACCCATAACGTACTTTATGAATTTTAGAAATACTTTTTAACCCTTCTTTAGTGAAGATGGGTTTTGGAGTTTAATAATAATTTATAGCTATATAATGCATATTCTTAAATGCCACTTGCCTTTTGATATACAATATATATACTTCATTGCACTTGCCTAGAGGACATTCATTATAAGGTAATGATTTGTATAGGTTATAGTTTAATCAAGGAGTAAAACATATAATTGTTGTTTTTCCTTTTGAATGAAACTATACCTTTATAAATGGTCTATTGCTCACCTAGCATATAATTACTCTTTTTCCTAACACCAATATAATTGTTAGGATGTTAAAATATGCAGTCTATAAAGGTTGTAATTTCTTTGAATGATCATAATTGCAATTTACATGCTAATATTTTGCTTATATAAATTTTTTTTTTCTCAATGAAACTTTAGTCCTGCTATATGTATTCTCTAGCACATTAGATCCCCAGTGTATACAGAGATCAACTACAATCATTTATTTTCTGGTCTACCATTAAGTTATATGACTACCATTTAGACCTTGGTTTAAGCTGGTATTCTAGCTTTATATATATACGTAGACTTGATATGACTACCATATATATATAGGGGATCTATATATTCCATAGGTCTCATATAGAATAGCAGAAATTCATTATCTAAAAGAATTTTTAAGTTTCATATGCAAGTGTTTTTTACTTTCTTTACCTCAATTCTGTTACACTATCATTCTAATATTCTCAAGTATATATGCTGTTACCTTGTGTCTACATAAATAAGAGAATATTTCACTTACCATAGAGACTAAGTAACTTCAACATTGGTCTTTTCTAGTGTATTAAGATGGTTTCAGTATCTTTACTTTATGCACAATGTACTTGCTTTTACATAACGATGATAGTAGGTCAATAGCTAAATATGTCATTATAACCCTATTATAGGTTTAACCATTCTGGTTTATGAGCCTCCTCATACTACTCCCTTCATCACCATCTGTTACACGTATACTTGAAAGTATATCCAAGATATTTGTATACTCGAAGTACTATTTAATATTCATAACTTTTATAATAATTAACCATTTCCTTGTGAGCACATATCTTGCACAATTTTTGAACTTTAGCTCCGATACCATTTGTCACGTCTCCCAACCCCATTTTTTTTTTTTTTTATAGGATTATGTTATTATTTAATAACATCCGTTATACCTCATCCTCATGTTTACTCCTCCTAAATTTCTTAACTCCGGTTTAGATTCTTTTCAGTACCTACAGACAGCCCTGGAATACAAGAATTTCCATGAGGATTTTTGGGCTTAACCTCCCCTCTTCTCAGTTCATATAGTAGACTTATATACCTACATATTTTACCTTGTATGTCTTAGGTTTTCTGTGCAGGATGATCACTAGGCCCTTAATCAAACTTCCCAGTTTGCCGGCCTGCGAATATGTTCAATATGTTAAAGTTTCAGCATCGAAGTATAGATGTAGGCCTCCTCGCATACATCTATCTCTATGTAGTTCACCACCATTGCTCCACTACTTCCCCAGTAGTTCTATGGATGGTAACCAGATGCTCTGTTCATGGTATTTTACACATGCTTAAAATCTTCCTTCACACAGACTGTTATTACACAATAGATTTTGCAATAGGCTTTTTCCCCCTTATTTGACTGTTATAGACATTCAACATGTGTGATATTTTTGGTACAGATTCAACTGTTCCAGGGGGAACTAGGAAACAACTCCTCTTGCTTCACTCCAATGGAGGGAGAGAATATTGAACTGGATAGTTTAGAATCCCTATTATTAATCCTCGTACTTAGCTAGGATTCAACTGCTACCTCCATATAGCACCATTACATTTAAATGAATCTTGCCAAATTCTAATATTTACAATTCTTCCCATTGTAACACGGTGAGGTTGTTGTTCCTAGCTGCATTATTGATCACAGTGAATTCTGTGCCATCAGTATTGTTATGATAGATTAATTTATTTGGAACTTAATGTTTGTGGGTACCGATTTGTTAACATCTTCTGTTTATACACACAGAATTTAATACTCCTTTAGAAGATAGCCATCTATATCTATACATGGTTATTATATTGGCTGCTCAATTAATCCATCATCTCAACCATCATTATAACAATGTACTCATCTCTACACTCAACCATTTGTCTCTACTGTCAATAGCTGTGGTTGCAATTACAGAAGTTACTGAACCATTAATCCATCTAACAGTTGCACAATGCAGCCTAACATAACAATTCATACATTACATAATGTACTATAACATCACAACTTCATAAATTTCATAAAAGCCTATAACATCACAATTTCATAAATTGCATAAAGGAATATCATATCACAATTTCATAAATTAAGTAAAGGAATATAACATCACAATTTCACGAAAACAGGAATATGATTAACACAGACTTACAGATATCTCCAAATTTATGCATGCACACCTCTACCATGACCAGTCCTCCCAGCCTTAGAATCCTCTTTATCTCCCAGGATTCACCCACAGAAGTCCTCCCGAGCAGACTAACCTCAATCGTGCAGGAGCGGCTGTTGCGGTTGTGCTTTAACTGTTCCAACTACGCGTCAAAATTTCGGGATGCTTTATTCTGTTTAGCCTGAGCTTCCCATTTGTGGACTCTTTAAAAGTCTGCTTTAAGCTTTTCCTAAGCTTTTCCAGCATTTTCTCACCTCTTCCCAACTACTCCTCTTCATTGGGGGAAATTTAGATTTTTCCTCAAAAATATAAATTAGAAATAATTTCTTTCAAGGATTTTTGAAAGATTTGGGGAAAGTCTTTTCCTTTTCCATTACCTCATGGATTAGGCATGTGATCTCACTTTCTCATCTGGTCATAGTGCATGCACAATATTTTATTTATTTTTCATAATTAAGTATTTAACCATATCCACATAACAATTATCCATTGGGGTCCACTCCCCTATGGATGTATGTTCAAATGTCTAATTTGAAAAGCATAGAACTTGGGGGTGTTACAGGAGCTCTGGTTTGGGTTAGGTCTTATTCTGTGGCCAAGCATCCAACAGTCTAGAAAGGCTAAGAGAATGGTAAAAACAAACACATCTTGCAAAAAACATAGTGGTGCTTTGTCGCGCCCCTCCGCCACATCAAATAATTCGGGCAAGGGGACCTCCCCCTACCATGAAACCCCACACCATAAACCCATTCACATTGAAGAAAAGTAGTGAAATGGAGAGAGAAACAAAGTTTGGGCTTACCATAAATTTTCGCACAGGTTCCAGGTCAGGTGTGCCCAAACCGTCCACGCCAAGACAGGGGAGAGCATTATGTGTGCAAGGATGCACATCAATATGGAAAGGCCCTCGTATTCCATCGACCTACCGCTGCCATCCATATGGACCTAGCCGAAATATCTCTAGGCTGGAGATATCCCACAGGCCGCTTTCGCCGAAACCATCGGGTGTCTGTGCCTCCTTAGAGAGCCACAAACTCTTCAGCTTCCCTTGTTATGTCTTCCTCTTGCACCCACAAGTGATGGGAGACATGTAGCTTTGAGCAGAGCCAAGGTCCCAAGTTCAACCCTTCACATTTCCTGTCGGCAGCATCTTGAAACCCTAGGGTAGAACCTCTGACTCTGATGCGATCCATCTCTCCTCCTAATATTCCTTCCTATGTTACTTATGATCCATCTCAGTTTTAATAATAGGGAATAAAAAAGTAATATTAAAGATAAAAAAGAGTAATATTTATGTGTATTTGATGCTAAACGACTTAGATTCACTTTAACCTCAGATCTATCTCAAGCATAGAGGGATAAAATCTCTTGTGGTGTAGACCTCTTTTTTGAGTGTAGAACTTGAGGAAGGGTTTGCATCTAGAGAGATTTGATCCCTCTCAACACTTGATAGATATGGGGTTAAGATGAATCTAGATCGGTTTTAGTCTTGTGTCTCCATGGAAAAATTGTTTAACATCTAATTATTTTAATAATTCATATTATGCTAAATATCTGGAAGATTTATCTTATCATTTTAATTTTAAACTTGTTCAGTTACCTTAGTTTAATGAGATGATAAAGACATACAATAAGTGTAATGATGAAAAATGATCAAATAATAATTTTGAATGCAAAGTGACAATGTAACAATGTTAAAAGATAGAAAAAGTGAATAATAAGAGTCTAGTCAATTACAAATAGTCTTCAATGTAATCACTCTCAAACTCTTTTTTCCTACATCACATTGTTAGTTTTGCCATTTTTCATATGGATTATATGAAAAGAGTGGTTGGAACGATAAACCATGTGTAATGACCCTATGTTATTTATGTTAATGTCTTGCTACTATTAGACTAGGTCTATTTTTTAGATTTGATGGCTAGAAAACCATGTTGGATTTGAAATTAATGTAAACAATAAAGTTAATGTGATGTAATAAATAGTTTTTTATTAATAAATAAAAAGTTTGAAATTTGTTCGGAAAGAAAAACTACTGTTAAGAGATTCTTTCTAGGATTTGGAAACCATTATTGGTGGATGAGATCAAAAAAGAAAATATTCCCTTAAATGACTCCCAAAAATACCTAGGGGGCAATAGACAAGATTTAATATGACGGTAGAGAAAATTATATTAAATGACATAGTTGGAGACAGAGAATAAGTATGGGTGGAATAAAGCACCACGAGAAATAAAAATGGTCTTAAAAAAAAAAACAGATTTTTCAGAAAAAAAAAAAAGAAAAAAAAAAGAAATCTTAGGAAAGTGGGTTGGTAGACCGAAAAAGCAGGACACTGCTAAAGTATGCTAGGGAAAAATAATTACAAAAATACATTGTTAGAAATAAATTAAGTGGTTGGTTCGGGGGAAAGCATATCTCACCTCGGGGGAATTGGTGGATGACTTCATTGTCAGGAGGATGAGGATTTTCCCTAGTGTAGTTCTACCGTTGGACACGATTAGAAAGTCTTTGTACTTTTATTTTTTGAATCTATTGCTTGATTTTTTTTTTCTAAATTGAGCTAACTCTATTTATGTATAAGTAATAGTACAAAACTGCCGCAGTTCAGCTGCGTTAGCCTGAAACTGGGCTTGAAAGTCAAGCATAATGCTGAAAGGAAGCTGCCCATATAGGGAAACCAGCTTTTTTAAAACAGTCTCGCCGCCCTTATGATGGGAAACCGACTGAATTTTTATGGTTGCAAAGACACAGTAAGAAAAAGCTAGCACTATTATGAACGAGAACCAGTAGGCTGCTAAGTGCAGAGGAAAACTGACAGCATTACAAAAAGAAGCTATGTCTAAAACCATACTGTTCCAGTTCAAAGCTGAGTCAGCTGGAGGTGACTGGAGAAGGTTGCTCCTCCAGAATTGGGCAGTCGTAGTAGTTCTCCGGATCATCCACATTAGCATCCATAGCGCCCTGAACCATTGCGCCTTGAGCCTCCGAATTTTCCACCTGCAAGGGAGAGGGACCACGGGGGGAAAAGGCTGCAGCATCAGGCGTGGCCAGGTCTTCAAGAGGAGTAACAGTCGAGGTGGAGCGAGGCGCGACTGAGGTGGAATGGGGGTCTGGAGGGACGGCAGTGGAGGCATTCACAGAAGTGGAGCTGACAGTGGCATCCTCACATAAAGTAATGGTGATATAGGCAGTAATTGAGGGGCGGGTGAGGGATCTATCAAACCTCAGCTCTGCTCGTTGAGTGGATTGGCGGATGAAAGGCCTGCGGGCGGGCAGAGGAACATAAACAAAATCAAAAGGGATTTCAGAGGCAATTCTGCTGGAAGAGGGGCGCTCCCCAGCGGAGCCACCATGAGTGCTACCTCTGCGAGCTGTCATACGTGGCCTGAGGCGAGGCATGGCAGACTCGGCGTCGAGATGCTTTGGAATATGGATAGCAATAGCAGAAGAGCTGGGAGTGAGCAAAGGCAGACCACCGGAGTGCAGAACGTCGGGCGGGTTATGAAGCAACTGAGGGGCAGCGTTCGCACCAGAACAAAACCTGATGTTCGAGAAGTGAATGCCCGGAGAAATTTCAATACAACTATATAACGAGCAGCGCCGGCCTGTGACTGTGCGAGCACTTGGCTCAGCACAGTGGGCAGGGAACTCACCGGCCAAAGGCACCATACAGACACGGAGGGAGGCGAGGAGCTCTTCGAACAGAGAGTCGAACAGAGAAACGATGTCCATGATGCACATACCAGGCGAAACGAAGCTATAGAGGTGCCGGCTCGAAGGAGCATTGAATGAGGTTGCAGGCGCAATGAAGGCGCATTTAAAATTTCCGTGGGGAGCCATGTGGCCACCACGCTCACAGGGCGTTGGGAAATGGCCACCACACGTATCCTTTGTCCCCATCGGGCTGTCAAGCATCCGTATCCGGAAATCTATTGCTTGATTATTGTTGCATATAGATAATTTAATTACTTCGATTTCGGTGAATATATGAATGTAAAGTAAATGCATGCATGCGATATAGGAATATACTTTATATTTTGATGATTGGTTGTTTACATATCTTTGATTTCTTATCGGGTTATCGCTCTATATGCATCCTGGAATGTTATGATCAGGACTATGCATATTTAGCAGATAATTTACTTAGGTACTCATCATTATTTGGGTATGAAGGGAAATCTTGTATAAATATATATTTTCCATGAAAGGTGTGAAGGTTTAATTCGGGGTGAAAACACCTAATAGTGGTGCAATCATAGAATGAGAGATCAGATACACTCACTTATGTCCATATTTTATTTTTTATATTACGCTAATTAAGTTTCAAATGTTATTGTATGAATTATATGATAGGAGACATAGCGATATAGATCAAACCAATCATTAGTAATTCAGTCTATGGTACTAAAACCACTGAAGCAGATCAAAACATATAAACATAGTTTAACTGAGACAAGTTCAAGCAGAGCTTCCAAGGACTCCAAAATCAAGTTGTCACTAAGAACACGCTACCAAGGCTTGTTTAGCAAGCCTCCTATGTAGAGACTGATTAGAACATGGAAAGTTCTATAACCTTTACCAAAAAGCACAACACAAAAATGCCAATACACACATTTTTGGATGAGCCATGCGAAAAAAATAACATATTATTTTGATGAATCATTAAAGAACCAATTAAAACCATGATTTTTCTATCACATTAATAACTTTATTATTACACATTTTAATTTTCGTAGATTTGTGGGACTGAAACACTAGCATAGTAAAATATTGGAAAACGCAATTCTTAACAAGTTAATAGAAAACTTAAACCCATGCATACCTGCTTAATTTAGCGTAACGAACAAAAACTATGGAACTAAAGAGTAGAAGTAAATTCGACAGGAAACACTTAATATATTACACTTTTGGCGAGAAGATCGAATCGAATTAATGGTAAACATGTGAAAGTCAGAAGTGGAATTGAAATAGGGTACCCAATGTTTCTTTACAACTACGGAATTCAAGAATAAGCCGAATGTATGGAAAATAAGACTGTGAGGCACTAGAGTAAATGCTAAGAGTTGCGCGATAATCACACACAGTACTGAACGATAAGTACTGTAAAGAATTTTTATTCCAAGAATCACAACAAAAAAATGAGAAATTTCATAACTTATATGAGATTTTCCAAAAACAAAAGTGCAAAATTATAAAGAGAAGTATTATGTTGAAGGCAATCACATTTGACAGAATAAGATATTCATTTCAATTATATATATAATTCTTTGATATTTTAAACAAGCAACAAAGAGATAAGGAAAAATATAGCCTTGAGGGTTTTGTTTCAAAATTATTATTCTACTACACCACGAAGGGTCTTAGGTTTTAACCTCAACTTCATACATGGTATACAGGATTGAAACCAGAGACTACAGACCAATCGACAATATTTTACTTATAAATCATCTCTCGTAAGAGTAACATCAAATAGCTATCATCCATTAGATAATTGAAGACAGGAGCCATCATCCATGTGACAGTTAAAGACATGATCACTGCGTCATAAGAACCCCTAAATTATGCATGGAACAACAACCTGTAGGAATAAAATTGTATAGGTTAAATTTCGGAATCCGACCTCATTGATTAGAAAATCAACGAACCCAGTTTCCATCATACCTGTAGTCATAAAATTAGATAGACTAATAAGTCTCAGAATTTCAGAGTACAATTGTAGAATACCTTTTACAGAGGAGGAAGAGCAAGGTCCATAGAATGGTGTAACATACATGCGTATTGGAAAGAAACCAATTATCCTGCTCATGTAGCTTGTTCATGCAAATTTAGGTCCAGTGATGCATTTGTGCTGTGGTAATAAATTCAGAAAGGAAAACAAAAGGTAAATAAACACACCCAATAAGGGTTGAGCTCTATGATAGACACAATAGAGGGAAAAAGTGATTAACACCCTAATTACTGTTATAAAAAAATTTCCAGTTACCTACCGTCATCACTGGTAGGAAGGACTGCTTTACCCAAGGATTCCAACGCTGCCCGCGATGGAAAAAGACGGGACCAGAAAGCCACCACAACCCTTGAAAATGAAGAGCCAAGAACATGAACAATTTCACAAAATTAGGAAAAAATTTCTCGTATTCGATTAATGCCAGATGGAGGTACTCACATTTCATAAACAAGAGCCTTATGGGTACCAGACGCCAACATCACAAGCCTCGTTGTTACGTCCACAACGCCATATGTGGAATAGTGAGAGAAACGAAAAACACAAACAGCAAAATAAAAGAACAATGAACTTGAATGTACATAGCGTAGAACCAAGAAGGTCGCTTTAAACTCTTATCCTATATCCTGTGGAAAATTTGCCGAGAATTAAGATAAGATTATGGCAAACACATAACTCTGTTGTAAATTCCAACAACCTTCCAGTGTCACACCCTTTTAGAGAAACTAATATATCAGACGTATAAAGCAGCGCAAAGCTAAATGTTAGGGTCACTCAAGAAATTCTCACCGTTGGATCTTAGGAAACCATCTCTATTGTCGACATCACCATTGAGCCTTATATCCCAGTTTATCGGCTAGCCACTGTAGGATCATTTATTGCTTTAATCTGACGGTGGCCATTTTGTCTTTCGATGCATTTATGGGCCGATAGACTGGAGTCCGTATGGTCACAACATTCAAGGAACTAAGGAAAAGCACTTGGCATTCGAGTATGGAAGAAACAAACACCGTTTTCAAAGTCATGCCAAAAGTAACAAATAATATCAAGGCGAGTGATAGAAATTCTTATCGAGTCTTCAACACCAAGTATTTAGATGTCCAGGTGCTGCTTAGGTATCAAAATTTTTAAAGGTATAGTCGCTCATGTATATAGAGTATACATATATTAAAAAACTATACGATAAGTTACCTCAATGCCAAAATATTAGCAGAGTGTGAACACAATCAATAAAAATATAGATATATAACTATCCTTATCCTTCAATGTGAATATAACATTTACGGTGAATCGTTGTGAAATAAATTATATAGAGTACCTTCCCATTATGAATTAACAATTCAGTCTACGTAGGTGTCAAATGTAGGAGGATCAATGTCATGTACATAAATTCTCATGGTGCTTATAATAAAGCCAGAATAAAAGAATTGAAATGCAAAGAAATGATATACCTGAACATTTTATTCTTCACCACTGTGCAATATAGGAAGGGGTTCCTTTGTGGAACTATATTTTAAGTGAATGTTAGAAAAAGATGTTATGGTATCAACTGTCATGAGAAGATTTAGGTATATTTTTATAAATATAAGAAAAAAAATGAGTTGTGGTATGTGATATTATTTAAATCTTTAACTTGAGCTATTGTAGTTAAGGTCATAACTTTTCTCCCTTTCTATCTAATATTAATAGTATTTTTTTGAAAATCAATCATTGTGACTTATGGAGTGTTAAACCCCAAGTAATTTTCAATGATAATTATATTCTATTACCTCGTTTGAATGCAAAAATACTAACAATGTTGAATGATGGAGAACATGAATAATAAGTATGTAGCCAATTACAAATAGCTTACAAGAAAAACATTTCGACTAGGTGAATATTTTATTTAAGATGAGAATTCAATTATTTTATTTATAGTTGAATTATATAACAAATAATGTAGATCATAAATTTAGTTACATCAAATCATAAATAAACATCTACACTAAAATCAATGCATCTATGGAAAGCATTCAAATAGAATCATAAACAAACCTCTATACTTAAATCAATACATCTACTACATGCATTCAAATAAGATTATAAAACAATAGCCACACTCAAACCAATGTATCTAGTGCAAGTAATCAAATAGGATTAGAAATCAAAATCTTCACTAAAATCAATGCATCTAGTGTAAGCAATCAAATAGGACTAGAAATCAATATCTACATTGATACCAGGGAATCTATTGCAATAAACCAAATAAGATTAGAAATCAACAACTACACTAAAATAAATGCATCTAGTGCAATCAATCAAATAAGAATAGGCATCAACACCTACACGGAAAAAAATGCATCTATTTCAGTTAATAAAACTTTTTATGCCCTCATCTCGCCCCCAGCTCTCTCTCTCTCTCTCTCTCTCTGACACTCTCTCCCTCTCTTTATCTCTCTCTTCTTTTCTCCCTCTCTCCCCACCATCTATATCTATATCTCTATCTATATCTACAGCCATATGTCCTTCTTCATCTCTATCTCATCCACACAAACACACACACACACACACACACACACTCTTTGTATGTTGATTTCGTATTATTAATGCACATCTCCCCTATATTGGGTTGCAAAGCATATTTGGATGTAAAAAAATTTGGCTCTATTATGAAAATTCTAGGGTTTCATTTGCATAGCCATCTATGTTTGGCATCACGAGAGGTGTCACCACCCACTCCATTAGTAAATGTTTTGTGAGTTTATAATGAGTCTAGACCTACTACTATTCCCCATCAATCTCATCAAATTTGACATCATTTTCATATAGTGGCTGGACAAAGTGGGGTTTTTATTTTCACAAGAAACCATTCATTCGGTCCATCATGGAAAACTAGGAATCTAGGGCATTACTAACTAAAAGTAGCACAATATCCATGATATAAAGTTAAATCTACCAAAACTAGAGAATATATCCAATATATGTAGGATCACACTTTGATCCACAAATTTATTAGATTATGGCTCTCTTACAAGGTTTTCATTGGGTGGATTCAAAATCAATGGAACCCCAGGGCCAAATAGAGTTGGAGTTATGTGCCAAGGGATTTTTCAGAGTCATTTTAACTATCTTAGAAAATAGCTCTAGGGTTTTTCAAGGAGGGCTATATTTTTTCAACAATGGTGGGCTCTTCATGTGATTCTAGAAGGAGAAATTTAATCCGTATAAGTAGGATTCACTTGCATCCGTAATGTGGGTCTATATATTTTCTCTTCCCAAGGAATATTGGGAGGATGAAACCTTTAAAGGCATTATAAATTCCATTGACAAAATTTTCAAATTATAAGATCTTTGCAAGAGAGTTAGGTAAATTTTGTATCCACAAATATTTGTTTAGATGAATATATGTTAGAATTTGTTGGCCTCCATAAATATATATTTTTATGATAATGTTTGGAAGAAGTCTCTAGATTATGAATCAATCCCCTTCAGATGCATACACTGTCATAAATATGAGAATATTATTAGGGATTGTCCTATGAGTACAAAGGAATGATTTGAATGAAATCCTTCGCATAAAGATCTAGTTTTTTTGGGAAAGTTTCCCCAAAGAAGAAAAAAATTGAGTCCCTGGGGTACCTCAAATTTTTCCCAGATCCCTAAATCTAAAAATACGTTTGAGTCTCTCTCCTCTCCAAAAGATTTTCCAGAACAAATCAATATCCAATGAATCATGTAATCAATAAAACCCATAAACCTACGCAGGAAATCCATTAACCAATGTAATCCTCTCAAAGAGTACCAATGAAATCCATTACCCAAGGAAATGCTTATCTCCCCTTCATATTGAGTTAAAGAAGAATCCCTACTAGAAGTTATGAATGTAGATGACCCACTATTGTTTTTCCTTGCCAAATAATAACATGGAAAAGATGTGAATGACATGCCAGTTCATGAGGTTAAGATTCTTTGTAAAGGTTATGTTCAAAGAAAGTATTTGGTCTCGAGTTCCTCAAAGTTTGGCCTTGGGGTTCAAACAATGGATTTGAAGGTGGTATCCAACCAAGAAAAAGAAGAAAAAAATGTGACTACAAGAGAGATAAAGAAAGGATCTAAGAATACCATGAATAATTATTCAACTTATGGATCTAAGTAGACCATGAATAATTAATGAATTCCAGGAAAGTCATACAAATTTCAACGAATTCCCCCCTTCAAATATTAAATTTTCTAGAAGTTTTCAATGTTGTTATGATTATCCTAGTTTGTAACTTTGAGGAAACTTCTTAGTCCTAAGTAATATATCCTAGAATTTAGTCCTCTAATGGACATTGAATTTATAAAACACTTTATGATTAATGAAAAGATTCATTTTCTCTCTTCCAAAAATAGAAAAAGAAAACTTTAATTATAAATTTATAAATTTTCAAAATCATAAAAAATAATACAACAAAATAAAATACTTAAAATATTTATCAATTATATATTCTAATATTAATATTAAAAATTAAATAATAACAACATTCATATCTTCTATTACTTATGTTAAAACAATTGATATATATGTCGTAATCATAATAGCCTTGATGGGTAGCCTAATTGTTTGAAGGCCCCACCAAGTCATTGACCCTATACCATGAGAAATATGTTCAATTCTCCTTCGTCCCATTAGGCTCAAGCACGTTGTGATATACATGATTGGGCAGGATCTCCGACCATCTATGGGTGTCACAAGGACAAAATATAATAATATGTAATAATTCATAATTCATGCTTTAATAGTAAAATAAAATGTTAGTAATTATAGTTCTGGGACACATTATTGTTAAAATATATAGATATTATTTTGAATAGTTTTTTTTAATTATATAATAATAATTATGATGAATAAATTCAACATTACATTAAAAAATATTATAGTTTAAACACAAAAATATAATATAAATATAAAATATGATGATGAAAATATGACATGATATATTAATATAAATAAAAAATATCATACATTTTTCAAGTGAAATATTATGTTAATAGATTGAAGAAATTGGAAATATGAGGTTTTTTTTTTCGAAATGTAATTGTTATATATTTGGTAAGGAATTTTTTTTCGTAAATACATAATTTTATATTACATTTTGAGAAAATAAAGTACATGATAAGTGATCAACCAAGCATGTTGAAACTCTGGTTGTTACAATTTCATTCCTCCTAATGGCTCAACACCAGAAAGTATCCACATAAAAGCACACCAGAGATTATGTAACACCCTTCACCCACATTTACCCAAGTTAATCAATCAACCGAGGTAAAAAAGTGACAAAGAGTTATGATGATAAGATTAAAATCCCCATGTATAGTTAAGGAAGTGGAACCAATAAAACAAAAACCAATTTGACCTTCCTTGGGAGTTATAAACCCTTATGGAGGAAACCAACCCTTCCAAGTACTTAAGCCCTAAGACAACTTGCCATTTTTCTAATTCGGACTCTCACCCGTTCGCATGAGAAGCCATGCATGTGATTGAGGCCTTCCAATCACTCCCATAGCAAGGCATGCCAACAACTATGGCCTTTTTCAGGTAGTTCTAAGCCAGTGACCCCAGATTCTGAGACACCTTTTCAGGGCCAGGTCTTAGGATTCTACCTATAACTTCATGAAACTTCCATAAATTATACATAACCATGAAATTAAGCTAATAATTCAAACATTTGATAAAGGACCTAACCGGATCCCTACTAGCCATGACAAAGATTTCATCAAACAAGTTACAAATATGTAATCTACATGACATAAGAACAAATATGAGCATGGGGGCCTCATATTTATATCAGATTTGTAAAAAAACATTGATTTATTATCACAATAGTTGCATTATCATATAGTAGGTAATATATTCATTGTTCATTTATTTTCTAATCTAAACATGATAAAAGCCATACACCAAATATGTCATAAAATATGCTTATAACCAACATCTAACCAACATAAATAACAAGGATATAACAACTATAAGAATCACATATGAACAAGTAAATTTACACATGAAATACTGAGGAGAAAAGGTGAGGGATTTCAGTGAACCACCCGACCATATATTGGGTTGAACCATGTCTTCTTTCAGCCAATCACCTGTGTGCCATATTCCAAGCATGAATGTGGGACTCGCAAAAAAACCAACAAAGTCTTCCTCACAATTTACTGCATATAAAAAAATGGATTCATTGGCCTGAAACCCTCATTAATCCATCTAGTATTTACCTCAATTCCACCAGATCACTAGGCCCTAAATAAGCATGGATGACTCTAGATCTCTCCACATCAACCGCGAGGAAGTCTTTTTCTCCAGCCTCTAGGACATATCGTATATCTTATCATTCATGGGTAGAGGATTCTTTTGAATAATAGAGACTCCACCCTCTAGTCTTTACCGTATATCCCACCATTCATGAGTCAGCGATTCCTAGTCCTAATCGAGCGCATACACCTCTAGGATTTACCATATATCATGTCATTCACCGGTCTAGGATTAGTTCCACCAAGGTACACATAATTTGACTTTACTACAATCCCACCTTCACTCATCCAGGGATTCCTATGCCTCGTCTTCTTTAGCGAAGACCACCCCACTCAGTTTCAAAACCATTTGGTGATCCAACTCAGCGAAGTAAAACAAAACCCCATCAAACCATGGTTACCTAGAAATGGCAAGGCAAGGCTAAAAATCACTATCACAATTGGAAGAACACATGGCAATGACAAAAAGAGAACCAAATACACAAACCCATGTACCATGCATGAGAAACATAGCAAGGAAAACACACATGAAAATCGATACCTACAACTAATCATGTTTTAACTGCTTGATTCTTTTATTTCTTGATTAATCTTTTCTTCCATGTAACACCCTCCTGTCACATCAACCCAAGCAACTGACCAATCCAGGTAAACATGTGGCGAAGAGTTACTATGATATGATTCAACTCAATATGTAGGAGTTAAGGAAGTGGAATCGATGATCCACAAAAACACAAACCTTCGACACCTGCTAGGGCACACCCAGGAGTCATACAAACCTTCTAAGAGGATAGCCCCTGAGAAAAACTAACCCTTCAGTGCATCAATCCCCCAGTCACTCCCTCGTATGGGAAAGGGTGTGACTGGAAACCTCTAGTCATTCACACAACTTGGGAATGCATGCAACTCAAGACTTTTCCAGGTAGTTCTAAGCTTACGACCCCAATTTTTGTGTCCGTTTTTCAGGCCCAGGGCTCAGGTCAGTCCCTAGAACTCCATGACACTTCCAAAACTGAAATATAACAATGGAATAATGATGTAAATGAAATCACTTGAAAAAAATACTTAACTAGACCCCTACTAGTCATGGCATGAATTCTGACAAACATGTCACAAATATGTAATTTATAGGTTTAAACAACATATCTAAGCATAAGGGTCTCATACTTATTTGAGAATTGCTAAGAAGCATTGATGCCTTATATCATTATATGCATTATCATCTATTAAGTGAATACATTCATTGTTCATTCATTTAAAAATAAAAACATGTTGGGAACCATAACTTTTCACTATCATAAAACACATTCATCACCAGCATATAAAAAGAAAAAATTATAAGGATACAAAACACGTAAATGATACATAGAACCCAATACATTTAGACATAACCTACCAAGGAAATGGACTCTTATTGATGAGTGGAAAAGTGAACACAATATGGGACTACCATGTTCCACCCAACCATAGATTTGTTGAGCCAAATCTCTCTTCAACTAATCACCCATGTACCATATTCAAAGCATGAATGTGTCACTCAAATCCAAAGAACCAACGAGGGAATTCCGATGCTAAACCACCTCACCCTCATAAATAAAAATTTGATTTACATCAATTCTAACTGCATCTCTAGGCCATAAAAAAGCCTGGATGCCACAATATTTCTCCACATCCACTGTGAGGAATTTTCATGCCTACTAGTATCTAGGCTTACCAAAATCCACTGTCTGATCCAGGGATCACGGGGCCATAACCAAGACACCACCCTCCAGGCTTTACCATATATCTCTCTATTCACCGATAAGGATTCTTAAGCATGATCAAGGGAAACTACCTCGAGGCTTTACTGTATATCATGATATTCACCGTTTGAGGATTCCTAGGCCCACAGAGGCACAAAATACATGGGCTTACCACAACCCATAGTCACTTTCAGGGGTCACTAGGCTAGTGGCTTTACCGCCTATCTAGATATATGTTATGCAGTTAACACATTGAGTCAATTCATGACTGAGCCCCTTCATGTGCTTTGTATTGTGGCCAAACATGTATTGAGATACTTACATGGATCGATCACACTTGGTATGAAATATTCTTCTAGAAATTTTCAAATTCATGGATACACTTATGCTCACTGGGTAGGTAATTTCTCTGACATAAAGATTACATCTGGATTTTGTTTCAGTCTTAGTTCTTCCATAATATCCTAGATGATCACAAAGAAAAAGTCGGTAGCATTGAGTATCGCGGAAGTAGAATACATTGCGACTAGTTGTGATGTTGTGTGGTTAGGGAACCTCTTTTTTAGTTATTTGGTCAATTCTTAGATACCACAGTGATAAAATGTGAAAACAAGAGTGGGATCTTTTCAGTAGACAATATTGTATTTCATGACTAGTCCAAGCATATCGAGATTCAATATCATTTTCTTCATGACATGGTGTGGAGAGGAGTTTTTAGACTCCACCACATATCAACTGATGAGAAGATAGAAGATATTATCACAAACACACTTCTGAAAGGAAAGTTCTTGGTCTTCAGAGAGAAGATTGTAATGATAGATGTATCCCATCCAGAGAGGGGGCAATACTGATTGAGGGCATTGAGAAAAATATTCCTACACTACTTGAGCTGTCAGGGTTAGGAATTGAGATAAAGGGGTCCTAAGGTTAAGGGATCTATGGAAAATAAGGAACTTGCCTATATATTACCCAGGGTTGAGTTGTTGTTCCCCTATCTTCGTAGGGTCCAACATATTTCTCCCTTATCTAGTCTATGTAGACTATACCCCAGTTGGCATCATATCCTCAAGAAAGGCATAATAGGAATACAACTCCTCGTTTAGCCAAAGATTTGAGAGTGTACTTGGGATGTGAAACCCAAGTCGATTATGATGATGGCTTTCTACTGCATGACTCGTGAAATTTATTGATGGGAAGATCGGTAGGAAACAATATTGGGTTGAGATTTTCTCCCCTTTTGTGATTTCGGGTTGAGAATGGAATCCCCAATGAGATTATAGGGATAGAGATGTGATCCCCTATAACACAAATTATCTTGTTTCTCATCACAGGTGGAAGTTATTTCTGCCCGATTATTCTTCTTCTAGATTCGAAAAAGTTTTAGAAGATGGAGTTGATTTGTGACGACACCATAATGTGAAGATCTACAAGAAGAGATTACCAAGTGGAATTCTTCCTAGCTGAGAAGGAGTGTTAATTTTTACAACTAGAGTGCAATTCCACTTCCGACAGCTAATATGGTTAATATTATAATTGCATTAGGTTCCTCTTTTTGAGAGGACTAAAATTGACCTATAGATCACCCAAATCGGTTAAGAAGACGTTAAGTTATGAATTATTTTATTTATTTAATGAAATGGAATGGGTTAGCTTCAACTCATGTGGATTTGGTCAAAGCCTCAAGCGGTCCCTCACAAAAACTATAAATAGAAGTGACCTCAAGATCATTCTCACATATCCTCTCATGAGATTTTCTTCATGCACTTTTTTCTTTGGATCATATTTTCTAATTTGGCTCATAGATGTTCCTCGGGAGAAGCCCGTGTAGGCTTTGGGATCACAGGTGAGAGGCTTGCTCTAATTTTTGTCTTCTGAGTGAGGGCCATGAGCACATTACTGCAGTTTTTGGGCTAGGGCTGCAGACTGAGAGAGTCAAGTTAGTGTCTAAGCTGCTATAGCCATGTGCTAATAGTGTTAAGGTTGTAGCTAGGGTTTCTGAGCAAGATCGGTCTTATCAAGACCAGGGTTGCGGGAACAAAGTCTTTAGGTCATGAACAAGGAAGCTTCAGTAGTAGGCAGAGCCTGTTGAGGTCACATATAAGGTATTTTCTGGGAAGATCTCAATTGGGTCACATTTTGTTGTTCGCGCAGTGCCTTCTTACATTAGTTGTTCAGTCACAATTTCTTTAGATCAGTCTTTGACAGTATCCTAGATCTAGATCTAGGACTTGGAAGTTGATATCACTTGTTTTTTGTGATCTATTAGATTCATTCTATTGATGTTCTAGATCTACAAATCTATAGATATGATCTATTTATTTTCCACTACATATGTATTGTGCTCATTGTACTTTCTACTGAAAACTTTTTATAACGATCTATTGAAGAATAATATTTGAAAGGGTTTCCCCAATAGTGGGGGTTTTCCTTGGTATTGTACCAATATGTTGTCTCTTATGGTTGTTCTATTGTCTTCTTTGTCACTCCATGAATTGTTCTATCTTCAGTTACAGTTTATGATTATTTACACTACTTATAATTAGATGCATTGTTTATTAAGAAGCAATTTGGGCTAAAGTAATTGACATAGCATAGAACAATATGGAAAATTAACAAATCAAAAAATATATTCCCTATAATTACACACCTGTCCCTTAGGAGGGAACTTGGGATTTTAAAAATCTTACCACAGTGTTAAGATCAATTTTTTTTGGGATGGCCTTAAATATGATATTCAAAATTTTGTGGTGGAATGTTTGATTTTCCATTGAAATAAAGTTGAGAAAATTAAGACCCCATGTTTGATATAGCCCTTATCCATTCCATGTCAACATTGGGAGGAGTTTTCAATGCATTTTATCACAAGTTAACCCAAGTTCAAAGGAAAGAGTGTCATTATGGTGGTAGTTGGTATACTTACCCAGTATGCACACTTTTGTTCATTATCTCATCTTTTTAAATATAGTACATTTTCTACTGCTTTTATGGGAAAAATTAAAAACCTACATGGAAACCAAGATATTTTTGTAAGAGACATATATCCCATGCTTACTAGAAATTTTTGGATGAAATTTTTTTCTTCCCTAGGTACCCAATTAGCTCATACCTCATCTTATCATCCTCAATCTGATGGAAAAACTTAGATAGTGAACAAATGTTTGGAAGGATATCTTCATTTCTTTGTATCTGGCAAATAGGCACAATTGGTCAAGTGGTTACCTTTGGCTGAATCATGCTATAACACTTCCTTCCATATTACATAAAAAATGACCTCATTTATGGAATTTTATGGATATCCTCAACCATCCATCACATCATTTTTAATAGAAAATTATAAGTTTAAAGTAGTGGAATATCACATCGAGCATCAACAACAAGTTCTCCAACTCTTAAATGATAACCTCACTTTGGCACACAATTAAATGAAACAATAGGCAGATCAAGATCGCAGCGAAATTTTTTTTGATGTGGCGACTGGGTATTTTTACAACTACAACCATACAATTAAATGTCCCTCGAGAAAGTTATGAAGGATAGTAAATTATCAAAAAATTATTATGGTCCTTACAAGGTGTTATAAAATATTGGTACTATGGCATACAAATTGGAGCTTCCTGCATCTTCCTGAGTGCACCTAGTTTTCCATGTTTCATGCTTAACAAAGGTTATAGGTGGTGAGTTCCCAGTTCAAACAATATTTCCATAACTTGAAAAGGAAGGAAAAATTATATTGGAACTTGAAGCAATCATGAAAATAAGAACTCGAAAGATACAAAATCGATCAATTTCAGGGTATCTCTTCAAGTGGAAGAACTTACCCACTGAATATTCCACATGGGATGATGAGAATTTTGTACAAAAGCATTCATAACTACTCAAGCGTTGAGGAAAACAATTTTTTCATAGTAACCCCCTTATTGTTATTTTTGTGCCCATGTGGTCCTCGTATTGTTAATATTGTGCCCCATAGAAGACCACTATTATTATTGTTGTGCCCTTACATTATTATTATTATGTCCACTTTGACTATATTGTGACCCATTAGACTACTATATAAATAAAGGAGGTTTTTTCATTTGAATCATCTAGGAATTGTTCATTTATGTAATGTAAAGGAGGTTTCCCCTCGAAGAGGATAAATTTTAAGCCATTGATCTATATTTTCTTCTATTTTGTGATCTGGTTGCATAACAAAGGGAAACATATGTTCCTTACCTTACGAGTTGGTGTTGGAAGATAAAGATAACTCCACTCTCTCATATGGAAAAGTTCCTCCAAAAAAAATTCGAAAAAAAAGGTCTATTTGTGTGGGGTGACTTATACCTTCGGGACCAACATATGAGAGGTTAGAATTCTTGTCCTCACTCTCTGTGAGAAGCCCCTCCTTAAATAAAAGGGGCTACTATAAAAGAATTATAATTCCCTCACCTTGTATCAATTAAATAATAGTAATCCAAAGCCTCTATGGAGGGAATGGCTTCGGTGTGATATGGAAAACTAATTTCAATTTATAGACTTTACCATTTGTAACATGTGCTAGATGTGAGATATCGGTTTAAGGAGATCCTCAACAGAGGATAGAATATTGAGGATGAGGAAATAAAATGGATTGATTAATTTAACTCAGTTTGGGATCATACGATCTCATATCAGTTTAGGTTCTTTGCTTGGTTGATGTTTTATTAGGATCTACCTAGAAAGGTGAGAATTGTTGTGTCTGGTTTTTTAGCGCAATTTTCTTGTATTGTGGGGTGACTAATATAATATGATTTAATTTTTGGAATTGCATGTGTTCTAAGACTGTTGGGATCTCATATTGGCCTCCTTGAATCATATCCTTTGCAGAAACCCATTTTGGAACGTTGTTCTATTATTTTCCCTCATTCTGGGAAGTTGGGCACTATATTAGTATAATTTCTTTGTATTCCATTTGGAGTATGAGATGCATTGCAATATTTAAAAAGTCTATTTTCCTTAGAATTTTATGTCGATTATTACTTTGAATTTAAAATGAAAGTTACAACAAAGGGTCCTCTCATTAGAAACAAATTCCAGTCCTCGTGATTTATGTGTTCAATCTATTTTAAGAGAATTTTTGTTCCCCTTCATATAAGTGTCAGTTAATTGTGTACTTTTTCTTTTTGATTTTAATATATGCAGGCATTCTAAAAAAAAATAGTTCATTCAACCATTTTAAATTTAATGACAATAATAAAAAATAAAATATGGTAATGGAGTGGCAGCTCCAACTCATTAAATAAATAAAAAATAGAAATAGATCCGAGATAGGAGTTATTGACCCTTGGATGGTTATACATATGCTGAAATTGTAGTAATTTAGCACGATTCTACTTTTAAGTCCATTTTTTTTAATATAAAATCTTATTTCATATGTGTGGTATTCTAACTATAATGTTCTGTATAATGTGTACATACCTTGTGGTAGTGATTGTGGTATTGGAAAAATAAATATACCAACTAGTGGGGCAGAGACTAGGGGTGCATTTGGTGCTGAAAAGGAAATCAATGATGGTCATGAAGAGGGAAGTGTTTCATGGAAACAATACATACATCGTGCAACTTAGTATATTGAATTCTTTTCTTCATCGTCTAGATTTATATGGTTCCTTCATGCTATTTGCATTTTTCCATGCAAATAGTGTAGTGTCTCAGGCTTACGATATTTTGTTTTATCCTTAACTTTTTGTGCAAGTATTTCCTCTGGAGGTAGTAAGATTCCACCCTTGCAGTCCTCCCCCTTATTTGTCATCTCATAATTCACAATACACATGTCGAAGGATAGTCTCTTTTAATGGTAAATGGAAGGATGCTTTTTCTTCTTTGAAATCGTAGTACTTTTTGATTTATTTTTCATAGATTTCAAACATTACTTCAAGATGCATTAGGTACCTGTAGGATGTATATGCATGACATTATTTCAAGTCCGAGTGACTATTTTTTTTCAATGATGTACATAATAGAATTTCAATTTTTTTTATAGAACCTATTTAGATGAACATCTGTGAGGGTCGCATGATTCCTAACCACATTCTCTGAATATCCTTAATGATAGATGTTATTTCCATTTCAATTAGAATTATTTCGATAAGAATAAAATATTAAGAAGATTTATTTCATTAATTTATCATACACATCTCTTCAATCCAACTAAATCCCAACGCATCACCATCCTTTTAAATTATGATGTATTATTTGCACCTCTTCCTAAGGTGTATGAATAGAAAATATTGCATTCAGCATCAATGTAAGCAATTTCTGAATGCACAACCTCCAGCATCAAAATTCGATATTAGTGTGATCCTCTTTTATTCATTCATGGGGACTAAGTCCAAAGTCAATTATGACCCACCATAGATGACCATAAGTTTTTCGTCATGTGCACATTGTAACAAGATAATTAGTGCTTAGTATCATATTTTTTATATCAATTCCACAGGAAGGAAGTCCCAAGAAGTCAACTATTTCCCAGCATATATGCCCTCAAGTATTTATGAATTATGCTTTGCTAAAACTTGAAATTAATATATCCTTATCAAAAATAACATATTTCAAGGTACTGAAAATGGTCGAATATTATAATACCAACTTTAATTGGCATTTATATTATGTCATACTTGTATATGTTGTGCTGACCATATGTATATATAATTTATCCCATCTGTGTTATACCATGCATATTGGAAGTAGTGTGTAACACAAATATAAAGTACTAAGACAATAACGAGTCTTCAAACAAATCACAAAATTTTTCGTGTATTTAATAAATAAAATTTTAATGAGTTATATTTCCTTTCCTTACTAACCCTTATGTCTTAATTACGTCTCAATGAGACAGTCTTAATATGGTTATTATTAAAATAATTTTTATCCTGTAAGTGATTTTCTACCTGCTTTTTTCACCTTCATTCCTTTCCTAAAATTTGTTTCTGGAAATTGACAAATTTCCATACAAAATCTTACTACTTGTTACTATTTTTAAGAAATAAATGTTTCATCGTAAAATTAAAAATTTCATGGTCATTGGAATAATAATGGTGTTCCACTAGGATGTTCCCCATGTTTCCTATGCTCGCGAGATAAGGAGACAATTGGTGATATTATTAAGGATATATTTCAATTTTCCTCATTTGATTGGTTTATACTTGTAATCTACCCATATAGTGGCTACTATTTCTCAACTGAAGAAAACTTGTTCGAGTTTCTTTCTTTTATGGGGAAAAATGGGATTGATATTGCTAATGTTGAGGTAAATGTAATATAAATCCTTTACAATTTAATTCAATTTATATTCTAGTGTTTATCATATTTCATTTATTATACCTTTCATTGTATATTATTTCATTTTCAAAAGAGCAATTTTATATTGATGGTAAGAATAAGGAATTGAAGACAGAGGAGAACAATAATACTAGAGTGACAAATGCATAAAGAAGGACGAGAACTGGTCTAGTGATACTCTTCAAGCCAATATCCAGCATGACACACACACATACAGATTGACGGTTGAGTCTTTGGAGTTGGTGAATTCCCCTGCAATGTCTTGGAAACATAGTGATAATGTTTTCAAGTGATGAAACAATATTTCATGTGTAAATTATAGTCCAACCAATAAAAAGTTGGAAACTCATATTGTAATACTTGAAATTTCATATAATATAATCTATGTGGTTGAAGTTATTTATAGTTGTACTTGATATTATTTAGTGTTGTAATTAACATATGTAACTTTGCGTTTTCATATTAGATGAACATGCACATTATATGTCATAATTTTTTTTATTTAGTTGCAAAATAATACCAATTAATTTATGTTGATTAATAATAAGTATATAAAATTAATCTAAAACTACTAAATTAGTAGTTTATTTTGATTAATGGTGAACACAAATAAAATTAATATACAACAACTAAATTAGTTATTTATAATTATTATTAATGAAAGTAAATTAAATGAGTATAAACTTCTAAACTAGTCATTTATATAATGAATAGGAAACTAGTAAAAAAAGTCAACGACTATTGTAAATGTTAAATTTTTTATTACAAATGATGACTAAATTTTTCATATATACGACTATTAGTTGCTAATTTACATTATCTTATAATACAACTGAAATTTAGTCATATTTCTTTGGCCATTAATTGGTTGGAAACGATGACTAAAATTTGCATATATGTGACTGTTAGTATTTAATTTACAATATCTTATAATGCAACCAACATTTTAGTTGTATTTATTTGGTTATTAATTGGTTTTCTTGGGTGATAATGAAGTGATATATTTTCTTGTGTATTTGGTCATTAATTGTGGAAATTAATGATTAAATTAATAACAAAAAATATGACTAAATATACTACTAGACGATAAAATTGAGATGATCAATTAGTGACTAAGCTAAATACTACTAAAACTTGGTCGCATTATAAGATACTATAAATGAGCCATTACTGGCCACCTAATGAAAAATGATATTTCACATGCAAATTTTAATCAATTTTTTAATAACTAATTAGTCATTTTTTACTAGTACATGAATCCTAGGATGGAGCAGAAATTTTGAGGTATTAATATAGTAAATAAATAACAGGAACTATACCAACATTGTATATAGAAATGAGACAAGATATGGATAATAGGGATGTTACCAACAAAGTGTTACACAACAATTTTTCACTGTCCCCGTACTCCCGGTCCTTGATCCCGGAGGACCCATACAGTGACCCTTGTGTACTTTCCATGCATGGAATGCATACCCCTAAACCACACTTTGTCTACCAATTCATCTCCCTTTACAACGTTTCTGGAAGATATCTATAAAAACCTGGTTTTCAAGGTCAGTGCTTTGTCTTAGAGTCTGACCCGCACTGCGAACAGATATTTTCACTAAGACCCACACCAAACGACACTCTGTCTTAATGTCTGACCCGCGCCAATCGTCTTTTGGAATTTTTTAAAAATAGAAACAAAGTTTCCATGAATAGAAGCTTCACAAAGTGGAGAGATGGAATTTTTTTTTGAGGATATGGTGGAGGAATTCTCCTTTGGGCTTCTTGCTCCCATAAAATAGGAACTACTCCAAAGGATAAGAATTTTTCCCATTATTTGAGGGCCCATATCCTCCTCCTCCTTTGTTATATAAGGAGACCTATTTCACCTATGCTACCCTAGTTAGAAGTGGAAATCATAGAGAGAAGAAGAAATTATAGTTCTATTATAGAGTCAAGAGAATAGAGTAGAGTGCGATTGTTTTTGTGTGTTAGGAACTTAGTGAGATCATAGACCTTTGTTTATGAGGGTGTTGCAAATGTGCTTGGATACGTACATGCCGAAGGAGAGCCTCAACATCAAGGATTTGTTGTAAAATCCCCTTGTATTTATCATAATAAAATACAACTGATGTTTATCTTCCACTCTTGTTTACATTTATAATGAGATTTCTAGCATTCCTTGATCAGTTAGACAGGTTTTAATTGTTTTATGTTTGTCGTGATTTTATGCTTGTCGTGGTGTCTTGATTGTCTATACAGGTAATCGAACATTGGTAGCAGCGTCTATCGAGCTTAAGAAGAGTGGCATATCATGAACCTTTGACAGAAGATGAAAACATAGCATCAGAACAAGGTAGCTCAACTTCTTTTATTTGAATCTCATTTACAATCTAGGAATGTAGATGTTAGTATGTTCTCTTAGTTGCTAGACCCACCCTAGGGCTAGAGGGATCACCTTTATTTGCGGAGGGGATTTTCCTTCACAACAAATTGGCAACTTCGTTGGGGAGTTTCCTTTGAGTTTGTCACTCTTTAAGGTCTTAGTCATTCAATGAGTTAAGTCGAACAACCATTTCCTTGTTTGTTCCTATGTTTTTCATCAATTACAATATTTTAGGTTTTTCTTGAAGTGGTGAGTCTGGTCTTGGTTACGAGAAATTAATTGTTTTTTTTTCTTTTTTAGAAATCATTGCTTTTATTTTTCTAAGAGTCTCGCTAATTAGCATTTTAGCACTATTTGTCATTTATACAGTCGCATCGATTGGCCTTTTCAACGCTAGTTTCAGCCCAAAAAGTAATGCCAGTTCTTCTGTGTGTGAAAAGTTAAGTTTTATTCCCTAAGTCCTTCACCAGTGTCTCTTGCCCTTCCGGCCATTTTCTCTATATGAATTACATTTTATCCCCTTCACTCAGGTTGGTTTGATTGGCTCTTTGGCTTGGTTTTTGGTTGCTATTTTTTTTCTTTCTGTTGGGACGTGCATCCTAACATGGTTGCATGCTTTGCGGGACATTTCCCTATTGATTGAGTCAGTCTCCTTGCTTGGTAAGCCATCTCTAGTTGATTTCCTTTTGATTTTTGGTTGATTGAGTGATCAAGTCTCAAGTGTCTATCCAAGTTCATTTGATCCACTTTTTTCACTTGTGAGCATAGATTACATTGCTCGTTGTTCAGCTGAAAAGTCCTCTTTCTATGATTGCTTGATGTAAAAGGGAATGAATGCCTTGTTTTGAGCCCACGCTTTGGAAGCCCTCTTTTTTCTTGAACTCATATCTCTTGTAGCCTTTTGAGGAATTTATTTACAAACTATTCAAAACGAGATTGGATTCTTAATGGTTGGTTGCATCCCTTTTGTGTTAAGAAAATTTTCATTCATTTATTCTTCGTCTCAAAGTTTTATTTTCGTTAAAATTCATTAGATCAAGTTGCATTGAAAAGTCATGTTTGAAAGTTATCATTTAAGTTAGATTACATTGTTTAATGATTAAAAAATAAAAGTTGCATTGAGTGCATTATATTTCATTAAAAGCATCAATTAAGTAGATTTGCATTACACCGAAAAATGCATTGAGTTCATTCTTATTCATTAATAAGAAAAATGAAATTTTGCATAGATTACAATTGCATAGTTTTTAAAAAGAGACTTTTTCATAGATTACATTGCGTAATTTTCATCTTGGAATGTTTTAGATTACTTTGGGATAGTGAAATTAATCTTGTTGGGAAATGTTTCGTTTGCAGTATTACTATTTGTTGCATAATTGTTTGAGACTCTTTCTTTAACTAGATAGAATTCATCGAATTCAAAGATTTATTTTCTCATATAGCTACATATAAAAGGTTTTCAGATGATAATGGTAAGGACTTGAAACTAAAACATAATGTCAAGATAAACTATAAAATTAACTCAATTAACCTAAGGAAGCATTGAAATTTAATGCTCACATTTAGAGGTCTAAGCTAGTGATGTGTTCTGATGTCATTAAAAATAGTAGTTGTCACTCACAATCTTACATTAGACAATGCTAGTATGGACTTGTGCTCCTCATACCATCACATATATAAAGGGAGACCCGCATAGTTTGCAATCCTTTATCCATAGGAAGCTGAGTTTTCCACCCTTTAACCGTGATACACCGAACACAACATTCATGGAGACTCCCTGCATGTACGTTAATTCCTTGGTTATTTATCTTTCATTTTATCGCCAAGGTGTATATTGCAGTTCACGGGAGCTTGGTACACCCTTTTGCATAGAGTTTCTGAGTAGTCCTTTTAATCTTTCCGTGATTCTTTAAACTTTAAAGGTCATCGAGAACTTGCCCTTTCAAGCTCGTTCAACCTGAAAGTGACTAGAGTCACCTTTTTTCCTTTTTTCGACTCTTAAAATATGAAAAGGTAGAGACTTGTTTCAATGTTATAAAATTCACTGCCCACGAAATATTCCTTGTTAAATTTTTATTCCTCAGTGATTCTTTAGGGTTGATTCCAATGGAAATGTTTCTTGAGGTTATCAGTCAAGGACTCCCCTCTGATCGAAGTCCTGGTCCTTTTCCTTCTTTTGGAAATGTCAGTTCCCCTTATATGGCAACATTGTCCCTTCCCGAGTTAACTATTGGTTTACTCGTTTGGTTATTTTCAACCTTAGTGATCCTGAGTGTTCCAACGTCTGTCCAACCAAGGTCTCCTCTGCTTGAACCATGTAAACCGCATGTTGATCCTAAAGTTTTCCCCTCACCTACTTCGCCTATTTCCTCACCTCGTTCTTCCTCTTCACCTGATGAAAGTCTGTATTCTAGTAACCAGGTGACTAAGAAGAAGAAGAAGAAGAAGAAGAAGAAGTCAAGGAAGAATAAGGAAAATAAATTAGGGGGGGTTCCATGCCACCCTCAGACAAAATGTATTACTTTGAAACCTCCACTTCATCTCGCTGGTCAACCCTCTTTGTGCTATGTACGAAGAGCTACCCCATACTTTATATTCCATATGTTAGGCGGGTCCAATAATCATCTATCCTTCATCATCAACCTCTGGCAATCATGTTCATGATGAGCCTTTAGCTAGAGATAATGAGACTCATAAGAAACAAGGGAAAATCAAATTTCCCTATAGATTGGGGCAGAACCATCCGTCCACTTCATTCAGGTTAGTGATGTTTCTAAAGTGTTGGATAATCCTTTTGATTCAGAATCGTACCTTTCCATGTTGTTGGTCAAAGCTTGAGTCCTCTGATAGTCCACTGTTGTTTACTCAGATTCAAGATTCATCTTCCATTGCTCGACTCTTTCAGTTAGTTCTGAATTGTATTCCTAATCAAATATTGAGAAAGGTTTACCTAATTTGGTCTATGTCTATCGAAGTCTTTCACTTAGAGGTCCATCCTGGGCCAGATTTTGTTTCTTCTAATTCCCAAGACGAGAGACCTTTCCGTTTCCATGATTCAAGAGGTGATTCTCTCACTTTACCGTTTGTTATTTAGTGATCCTCTCGCTTCCTGGCTTCTAGCCTAGAGGATGCGATCACCGTAACACATGATAACCTTGTTATTTTGTACGACCCTTTCTTGTAGTTTACGTTCTTTGAGTGTACCACCATTACGGATACCGTATTTTTCCTTATGTGCCATTTGAGATCACTATAGGCCTGCAATATGGTCGTACCGTACATGACAGGCGCTCACTAGGCTCTGTCCCTGTAAATCACCTAGCAAGATTTGCTCACATCATGTTTGCCATTTTGAATTTTTGTACTTGAACAGAGGAACTAGCTTTGTTATTAGGTATCCTTCCAAAGTTTCTTATTACTTTGGGATGGAAAACCATTCATATAGATATGATGGTGGTCCCAGGCTCTTGATTTTGACTTACTCGACGATTATTTCTATGCGAAGGGTATGCGCTTGTCTTTTTCCTTTTCGGTGGTGATTCGTTTACATGTAGGATGGTGACCATCATTAGCTTATTAGCTATTGGTTTCAACCTTATGTGACATTCTAAAGGCACTTCATCCCTCACTTGACCGTACGTTTCGGTGGTATCTACCCCACGACAAGTCAATTATGTGGCCACTTGTTCCATGTCCACGTCCACTGATAATTCAATCAGTGAGGTAGTACACAATGTACTGCGAGCATTAGATCCTCATTTTCAGAGTGTTGTTCTTCCGTTAGATGAGAAACTCTTGGAAGCCATGACTTCTTATTCATCATGATCAATTCTTTTGGAGCATAGCTCATTTTATTGTGTCAAGCTCTTTAAAAAATGAAACAAGATCTTTGGAGCATAGTTCATTTTCTTATATCAAGCTCCTTAAAAAATGAAAAAAACTTCTTTTGGAGCATGGTTTTTTTCTTGTGTCAAGCACCTTAAAAAATGAGACAAGGTCGATGGAGCATAGTTCATTTTCTTGTGTCAAGTTACTTAAAAAATTAAACAAGGACTTGGAGCAGAGTTTGTTTTCTTGATTCAAGCTCCTTAAAACATGAAACAAGGTGTCATGAGGGTTGTTCTTTTACTCTGTCAACCTTGTTAAAAAATAAAATGGGTTCCCTTTTCAATTCGAGTCTTTGATCATATCTTGTATGATCCAAGTTGAGTCTTTTGCGCGATCTTGCAATTGAACCTTAATTCCATCCACCTATTAGTAACCAGTACTCTACTCAAGTGAATGCCATGAAGTTGGGGGGCATGTACCTCAAATTGAGTCATCATGTTGGGGTCATGCAAACTTATTTCAAGCACAATTTGTTTTGGTTTCAAGCATAGTTTTTCTCAAAAGTTTCGAGATTATGTAAAAATGAAACCAAATTCAACCAGAGTTTCCTGATTTCAATCTTGTGTAAAAATGAAACCATTCTAATTTTACCTCTCGCAATTGCCATTTTACTAGCCTGTTTTACCGGATGAGCCTTGGTTTTCTCATTCCATCGTTACCATCTGCTTAGCCAATCATATGTCCTCACTTTATTATTTTACCCATTCCTGCGGAACAACTACAATGAGTGGTTTTATTAGCCAACCTCTTGACCTTTACTTATTCTGATTAGTTCCACCATCACTAGAACTAGTTTCTATCCTCAATACCACTCGTTCCTCCAGGAGGAGTCAAATTTTAGCTCTTTTTTTACTCTCAAAACATGAAAATATTGCCAAGTTCTCGTCATTTTGAGCTTGTTAAAGTGCATGAAATGTAATTTACCCAGTATACGTTTGCCCTTTTTTTGGGTTGCGATAAATTATTTACGAAAAAGGAATACCTTAGTCGATCGCGACTAAGAGGTTCTCTCATATTTTGTTTTCTACCTTTTCGGGTATAACGAACTATTTACGAAAAGGGAATTTTGGAGTTTTATTTTCCCCTCTTTTCAAACTCTTTAAATATGCAAAGACGCTCAGTTTCACCTTTGTCGGGCTCGTTAAAATTTTACGAAATTGGATCTGTCATCATGACGATGTCAAGTTCCTCCTTCATAGGGCTCGTAAAATGTACTAGGATGGATTTCTCCAAAGGAGAAATGTATATGACACGAATATGCTATCGTCTTCAAGCTTTTCTAAAAATAAAGAGGTACTCGTCGTAAATGGTGCGGGGGGAATGGAAGTTATCCATCAGTGGTGTCGGCAGTATGTCACTCTTGAACATGACACTTATCTGCAGTTCATGTCGGGTTGGGATATATTCACTCTGTTACTCTACCTCCATGTGTTTTGGAAATATGTTTGCCTCTCATTCGATTACCAATCTTGTCAACATGTCCTTTGATCCTATTTGGGTCAAATGCTGCCAAATTCCAGAGTCGTGTCACCAATGTTCAAGAGAAAATCCTTCTACGGTTTGTACATTCCCTCATTCTCTGTTTCTGTCTTGATTAACACTCATATTACATTCTTTTTTTTGTGTGGATGATGTGAGATTCATTATGACACTCATTTGATGGATCGCTTCCTTTCTACTTCAGCTTATTATTCGGGAAGTCGATCTAGAGACTCCTTTCTAGTACCTTAGAGCTTTCATTCCCTCATGGCAAGTTCTTCGCATTCAAAGATAGGTTCACATAATTGGCCTTCGATCGGGTGATTTCACTAGTGTTCGACTTCAGTTCCTTATTCATATTCCATGGATTGTACTGGAAGTACCCTTAGGACCATTGTCATCATTGGTGGTTTCTCTCATGCCTGTTAGAAATTTACGTCATTAATGGTAATCAAACAATTTTCATGCATATTCGACTTTAGCTTATTTCTTCATATGCTTGAAATTGTACATGATCAGGTGGTGATGGAGCACAAGACCCTGGATTTTATTGTCTAGAGTCCACGTTGCGAGGAAATATGATTTTTCCATGATTGGATACATGTTTCTTTTAGATACATGGCTGAGACCATACCATCAGTGTCTTTCTGATCCTTCTTAGATGGATGGTTGTGATCATACCATGGTCTCTTTTACGGATGGCTGCCTCCATACCTTGATTCATGTATTTTCATGAGATATTTCAGTTATGTATATGTATCTATGCTTAATTTGTAGGTCTCCCAATGACAGAGTCTTGTTCCTTGCACATACTCATAAAGCGTTTCACCCCTCACTCTTGTTCGGACTTTATACTTTAGGGGGCATCTGTTACATAGAAATTTGTCATTGTCCCTTTACTCCCTGTGACTTGTTCCTAGAAGACCCATATAGTGACCCTTGTGTAGTTTCCATGCATGAAATGCATACCCTTGAACCACACTTTTTATGCCAATTCATCTCCCTTTACAAATTTTCTGGAATATCTCTATACAAACCTAGTTTTCAAGGTGGATGCTTTGTCTCTATGTCTGACACACACCAATAGCAGACATTTGCACTAAGACCCACACCTATCAGTGCTCTTCCTTAATGTTTGAACTGTGACAGTCCTCTTTTGGAAAGTTTTTTAAATAGGAAGAAAGTTTCCATGACTAGAAGATTCGCAAAGTGGAGAGCTCGAAGTTTTTTTTAAGGATATGGCAGTGCAATCCCCGTTTGGGCTTCTTGTTCCCATAAAATAGGAACTACTCCAAAGGATAAGTGTTTTTCCCATTATTTGAGGGCCCATATCCTCCTCCTCCATTGTTATATAAGGAGGCCTCTTTCACCTCTGCTACCCTAGTTAGAAGTGGAAATCATAGAGAGAATAAGCAATTATAGTGCTATTATAGCTTTCATAGAATAGAGTAGAGTGTGATTGTTTTTGTGTGATAGGAACTTAGTGAGACATTTCACCCTTTTGTATGACGGTGTTGCAAACATGCTTGGATACGGACCTGGCGAAGGAGAGTGTCAACATCAAGGCTTGGTTGTAAACTCCCCATGTCTTTATCATAATAAAATAAAAATGATGTTTATCTCCCACTTTTGTTTACATTCATAATGATATTTCTAGCATTCCCTTGATCAGTTACATAGGTTGTAATTATTTTATGTTTGTCGTGATTTTATGCTTGTCGTGGTGTCTTGGCTGTCTTTACATGTAATCAAACATTGGTAGTAGCATGTATCAAGCTTGAGAAGAGCGACACATAAAGAAGCTTCTACGGAAGATGACAACATAGCATCAAAACAAGTTAGGTCATATTCCTTGCTTTGAATTTCATTTACAATCTAGGAAGGTAGATGTTAGTATGCCTCCTTAGTTGCTAGACCCACCCTAGGGCTAGAGGGATAGCCTCTGTCCAGAGAGAGGATTTTCCTTCACAACAGAAAGGAAAAATTTATATATTAAATTTGAGGATGAGATAAAAAAAGGAAGTGAAAATAAAATATAGTCAGCTGAAAATGAGTTTGTAGGTAAAATGATAAGGCAACAAATGAAGATTTTGGATACTAAAAGGGTGCATAAAAAAAATAAGGCAATAGCAAGATAATAAAACAAATGGAAAGAACCAATATTAGATATGGAATCTAAGATATATTAGCAGTAGATTCATTGGAAAAAACATTGAAAGTTAAGATGATTTTGGACACAAAGTATGTAAAGAAGACTAGAGGGAAATAATATTAGAAATAATTGGTGAAGTGGAAAGGTCATTGAGTTCAAGATTCTACTTGGATGAATTTTGAAACTCTATAGAAATTAATTTATTCCATTGGATGCCTTAAGAGTAGGAGTGCTTAAATGTTTCTTTTCTAGGAAGCCTAATGCAGGGGCATAGATGGAGCACAAAATTTGATGAATACTAGACAAAATCTTGCCAATGTAATTGCATGATGACATTGCAATACGAAGGCGAGGGGGGGGGGTGATATTTGTTGAGAAATTGTAAATATTTAATTTAGGATGATTTTGATATTTTTTATTAAGTAGAGGAGATATTTTATGTTGTAAATATGGCTTTTAGTTTCCTTTGTTTGTAGATAATATGAAATTATTCATCTCTTGTGACTCTTCATTTTCCCATGTTAGCATTCATTTTATTAGGAATTATTCCATCGAAGGGAGAGATTAGGAGAAGAGAGGCAACATTATTCTTTGTGAAAATGTAGTCGTGTAGGTTGAAAGGCATTGCACTTTCCATATATGTGAACACAGAAGTGTTTTTTTTCTGTCTGAATGGAAACATTGAATGGCCAATGGGACTGTAAGTTGATGTGGTTTTGAATTGAATTGAAGTCTCGTGTTGAAGAAAATCGATTTCTATTTATAATTTTTTCCAAAATGTAATTTTTATTGTAGTATTTTGTTTATATTTAAACCTACTTTTGTTTAATCAAATTACACCAAGAATATGAGTAATGAAGCCTTCGTTCTTGTGATTGGTTCATATATTTTGTGTATACTTGTTCAAAGGGTATCACAACCACCATAGGAACATGCCACAATGTTCAGGAGTGAGAAATTGATGTAGTTGTAGGGAATTGAGCGTTGAAACAGAGTACAGTTTTTTTAAATGCTTCCTTATCCTTTATACTCGATTTCTGATTACAAAATTTGAGCTAGCTTGCAAACCGTGATGGCGATAAGTTGAGTGGGATCATCCTGTGAGTCAATAAGTGATTCAAGGGAGTGGAAAGTCGATTTTATAGATATTCAAGTCATTTCACCTTCCTGAATTTCATAAATACGAAGTTTTTCAAGAGCGCGATGAAATCGTTTCGTAGCACCTACAAGTTTGTTTTTTAGTGCTACAAAATTATTTCGTTGTGACTGCAGAAATATATATATGTGTGTGTGTGTGTGTGTGGACTATATCTTCGTATCTAGGTATCCTTTTGGCCTAGCCATTGCAAAAAATTATGGTATCCAAGTTGGTTAACATAATAAATTCATATTTTTATATATAATTCATATGTTAAATGCTTCATGAACTATTTTCAAATCCGATGTAAATTTAGAGCTATATGTTGAGTATCCTAGGGTTATTGGCAGTAGGGGACATGATCTTATCACTAGGGTACCTCAGATCTTGACCAATTCATTAGTCCAGAAAGTAGGTTTGAATTTATCTTCTCTCTGTAGAATGCTCCAGAACAAGTAAGCATTCAATCACTACAACAAAAAGGGGGGTTTTAAGACAATATTTAAGAATTTTTTTTCGGTAAATTGTCTTGACTTAAGACAAAATAAAACTTGTGTATTGTCTTAAATATTTTCTTTAAGCTGGTGTCTCAAATTAAATTTTCTTAAAATATGGTCTCTATAAAGACAATATATAACACAAGAATTTTTGTCTCTCCAGAGACAAGTTCATTTTTATCTCTCCAGAGACAGTTTCATGTTTGTCTCTCTAGAGACAATAGTTGTGATTAAATACATATTGTCTTTAAAGAGATAATGGCTTTGATCCTAACTATTGTCTCTCTAGAGACAAAATAAAATTACATTAAAAAATAATATCATTTTTCTCTTTAGAGACAATATAAAATAATGAATCTAGAACAATGTCCCACCATTGAAATAAACCAATATTAAAAGTATTTATTTAAAAATAAACTACAATATCATTGATCAATTCATATTAGGACACAGTGGAATTGCACCACCGACCTCCTTCTTATAAAGCAGGTTCTCTTCCATTGATCTAGAACCCTTTAAAGAATTATGTGAGAGTTATGGTAGTTTTTGAAATTGCATACATAAGCATTGATTTAAAAAAAATGCATGACACAAAATGGTGTACTATTTGTAAAATCTAAAATCATGCAACCCCTATTTTCAACTTGATAAAAATAACTCAATGGAGTTACCTTAATTTCACTTTTGCCTAAAATCCATCAGCAACAACAACTAATGCACGCCTACTAATCTACATATAATAACAAGGGAAGTTTCGAGGCAGCAAGTCCCTACCAAAGAAATCTAAATGAAAATTGTTGATCTGAAACTGGAATCCAATCGATTCAGCTGTAGAGTCACCTCTACATGGTAATATAGTATTATGTAATACTGATTTCAGTACCGCATTCATGGGACCATTACAAAATCATTGATCATTGCTTTCAATTGAACAGACATTGATCACTTTTGTAACCCTACAAAGCAAATTAAGAAAGAATGAATTGAAGTTGATTTCTCACTACACTTTCAATCCTTCTTAGTGCCTTGTCAAACTATGCTTGATCCAAGAGAACATATCCATAGAATTTTAGAGGCTACATTCGTAATAAACGTAATTCCAACCATCATGAAAATAACTTTGAAAAATGGATGCGATTTAGAAACAAAATTTTTCAACCATCATGAAATTTATAATGAACATATATATCCAGAGCATACGTCCAATTTCCTATATGCTTTTAGGTCAAAAATACAATACAATATATATATATATATATATATATATATATATATATATATATATATATATATATATATATATGTTTTTTTTTCAAAAAATCTCAAACTATATGATAAAAATACAAATTACCTTAAAAATATAAATTTCATGACATAAAATGAAAGAAAGCATATATTAAAAAAAATAATGAAAGAATAATCTTTTTATATAAAAGTTGCTTTAATAAATATTGTACCACTCAGTAATTTCATAAACTTTGACTATGTCACAGAGGTGCTTCATCTGATTGCATGACCACAAAATTGGCTTCTTGGTTTACTTGATTGGCATGGATGAGTCTCTTATTCAACCAGATATACAAATTTTATCCAAAACTCTTAAATTAGAAAGAAGCACAGACAGTGGTCATGGAAAAGGTGAAACTAGTTTACCATTTTAAAGGAAGAGATTCGATTGCTTCAATTGTAGATTTTTTAAAGTATTTCCAAACACTAAGACTTGGTATAAAATTTCTTTAAAAAAGAGACAACATCCGGAAAAGTAGCAATAAAAACTTAGTACCTACTTGATCTCAGGCCTGGCCCCTATCACTTTGGCAAGTTACCAATTTTCCATGATTTAAATAAAAAAAAAGATGTTTCTCTAAATCTAGCAGAGACCAGGGTCCTCTCCCATCATGCACCTATCATCCTGAGTGAATGCATTCTTCCATATATTTGCAAGGTATGTTACAACCTACTGTTAAAATTCCTCTTTCATTTTAGTTGTGAATTTTTTATCTACAAAATATAACTGCCAAGTGGTATCTGCATGCTCCAGCTGTGGTGTCTGCATGTCATTGCTATCTATGGGAGGATAAAAAACTACTGATGTTTTGAGCAATTCATGACTATTGATTTTTTGAGAATGTAGGTTCCTGAAGACTTTTTCCTATCGATCTAGTTAAGATGCTTGCTCCTACACCTCTGATGATGCTAGCTTTAATTCCTACGCTTTAGTCTTAGCCACCAGTCGTAGTGTTGCTTCAACTGGATCTGACCTTGGCTATGTGGAGAGCATATGTGTCCTCCCTCTGAGATTGTAAGTCTCATGGGCCAACATCATTCCATTGTTCCTCCTATTAATCGATCATGACTATTCATTTAGTTTGTTATAAATTAAAATCAAAACGATCCACAAAGCTCAGGCCATGAAATCTATGAGAGAACGCATGGACAGAGATATTGTGCAGATTTTGAAGAAGGAAAAGTTCATTAATGCAAAATTGGAGGAGCTGGACAAGGCCAATCTTTCCAGCCATGGGATTCCCGGGTGCCGGCAAGGGAGTTCCACTGACAGAATAGGCATTTCCACCACCAATGGCTTAAGGAATTCTCTGAAGAAATTGATGGGGGGATTCCAAAGTCTGAGACAAAATATCATGGGCAAGTACAAGGAAACAATCGACAGAATGTACTATATTGTTACTGGTGAGAGAGCTAATGAAGAGACCATAGATAATATTATTGAAACAGGGGATTTAATTGAAAATATGTTGCAGAGGGCGATTCAGGAGCAGGGGAGAGGGCTGATTGCTGAAGTGATCCGTGAGATTCAAGAGAGACATGACACTGTCAAAAAGACCAAGTGGAATATGCTGGAATTGCAGAAGATATTCCTTGACATGGTTGTGCTGGTGCAGACATAGGGTCAGGAGATCGACAACATTGAAGCCAATGTGGGGCATGTAAACTCTTTCATTGAAGGTGGCATGAGGAATCCCAGACATGTAAGAAAACTTCAGAAGAATACCAAAAAGTGGACATGCATAGGGATACTCATTCTTCTCATAATAATTATCATCATAATTCTCCCTCTGGTGCTGAAAACATAATTCAAGAGAACTTTTTTGCAGGATGGACTGTCTGTCACCTATTTTACATATTGGTTAGAAACAAATATTAGCTTCCTCTTCTAGTTTTGATTTGAGTTTGAGTTTGTATTATATGGTCTTATGGCATTTTATATTCATATTGGGTATTGGCTTTGTTGGGTTTATCAGTCTTTGTTTCAGGATTTTTAGATCCATATAGAAGAGATAATGTGTTGTTTTAGGGTAGAAAATTGAAGGGGATTGGGTTAGTGACAAAAGAGTTTGACAGGCATATCTGGTGGCTATTTAAGAAGAGAGACAAGGAGTAATTCATTGTATTATTTATTTTATTTGGTATTCCAATTGTTCATCAAAATTTTCACTTCCATGGAAATGAGATTGTTGATTAATGAAATTATTTGAGGAAAATATTCCTTAGACAAGGGGAACACACCTTTGTGTCATTCAAAGGATTTTACTGGAAAATGGTAAGGTGAATTGAATTATTGCCCCTATCAAGTTGTGTAAGGTCTTGAATATCATAAGTGTTCAAATATTCCCCTTCCCTTGGTTGATTAGCTTATTCCAAGTGGAAAACCCTTATGTATGTATCAATAAAAACAAGATCAGGTTGCAAAGCTCTGGTATTGATTCTAGATGCAAGTATTGTACATAAATTCAGGTTGGCTTTGGACTTTTTTCGGTTTATATGAGATGAATTTGTTCTTCATGTGGCTTGTGTGGTATTCCCTTTTCCATATTTTTCTCTTTTGAACAGCGTTGCTACGTTGGGACTAAGTTAGAGAGAGAAACATTTGATCACAAGTTGAGATCAGTGTGCCCTTCAAAGGGAAAGGTGAGTATACGAGCTTAAGAAATTCATGAGCCAATGTATGTTCGAGGCCTAAAATGAACATAAGAAGGGCCGGGTTTAGGGCAGAAGGAAAAGGTTTGATTTTTTCTTCACAAAAGGCAATGAAGGATGTTGAAATCCCTTAAAAGAAGGCTCGAAAAACTAAATAGACATTTTGATAGACCTATAAATTGCAGTTTAGCTAGTAGCAGGATTTAGGGATTCTAATTGAGTACCTGGTTGTTTGTACATTCGATTGAAGAATGGATATTCTTTTGTTGAGTTATGAGCCTTGACTCTTGTCCTGAGCAGTGAGAAATGGCTCTTTCATTGCAATTCTTCTCCAGGATGAAAAATAAAATCCTTCACCACTCACGCTGAAGCCTGCTGCCTCAGTCCAGGAAAAATATCATTGTTAACTTTTAAGTGTTGAGCATGACCGTGCCAGATAGCCAGTGCCATAATTTATGGTGGTTGTTTCCAGTTGGCTTGGAGTTGGAACTTGGCACTACTAAGTTACTAATTAGGCAGGAAGTTGCACAATGCAGACTTGTAGTTAATGGAATTTGGAAACTAAATAAGCTCTTCCTTGCTGTTTCAAGTTGCCATTAATCTCCTTCAATTCTGCAACAACCTAAGTCTAGTCACCAATGACCATTCAGGAGTCACAAGTCATGACTGAGTCACCGACCTATTACACTTTACTAACTTAGTAACTTACTATACTTAAGAATTTTAAAAATTTTGATTGGCTCTGACTGGCTACAACACTTCTGGTGACATTTTATAATATTATTTATTTTTTCTTTTAAACTTGTAAAAATCCAAATTTAAATTTTTATTGACAGATAAATTCCAATCTCTACTTCTCTCACATGCCATAGGCCCTTTGGAGGGCTCTGTGTTCAATTTTGAACACTAGTCATGTTCGGTCAAAAGTACGCTCAATATTTCATCCTTAAATTCTTTCACGAGTGTTTCAATTTCAACAATAATAATATTTCTGCCACATCTTGAATATTTTCCTCTAGAGATGTAGAAGCTTAAGAATACTTTCTCTACTCAGACACCCTTATCCCTTGAAGTTGTACTAGATAATCTGTGTCCCAGGTCTTCGAAGTAGTTGGAAATCCGACTCTTACAACCTTGTGCTTGAAACGACTAAAAATAATAGAGCATGAACTAAAATATCTTGAGCATCCTATATCCATTCGCGGTGTGTTTCAGTTCCTCTTCATGCTACTATAATATATCGGCGTCCTAGTCTTCGTATCTCTTGAGTATCAGTGAAAACCAAAATAAAGCCAATCCAAACAGATTGCTCTATCGGCCTCCCCAAAGCATCAGTTTTCGAGTACAAATACTTAGTCATTTGATAGCCGACAGTACAACCCTTTCACAACACTCAAACAATTTATCACGCTCGTACTTACAAGTTACACCCACCCAAATCATTGATGGAATGTTTAATATCAAATCCATAATAGCACAACTCTACAAAATCACCATTTCTTAGTATCTCCTTTTACACACAGGATTCATGGGATATAGTAACCCCTTCCAAGAGTTTTGTCCTTGGATATCTTTCAACATATCGACAAGTTCTATATTTTAGTATCGAGTGGGGTTCATCAAATATTCCTGCAAAGGAGGGGAGACCAAAGTTGTCGAGGACAAAGGAAGCAAACTCATCCTTCGTAGTATTGAACACAGCTGAGGTAGGATTCGAAACATAATTTATGATTTTCTAGGGTTTTTAAGTGAAGAAAGACCGGGAAAGTTACCGACCTTAATAACAACTCAACTTTGCAGCTATAAGCAAGATGCTCAATTATATGCAACAGAAATCCCGTTATATGAGACATAAATGGCATTATATAAGACATATCAAAGTGGAATACATTTTGTATTGATATGACATTGGAAATTCATTTGCAACAACAATCAAGATACACTAGGTTAATTTAATTATGTTAAATTTGAAAAAGTTGCATCATGATAAAAAATTCTCACCCTACTGCTCAATTACTGAAGATATTTTTCTTAAACTTATGAGTTTTCCACCACGAATTGTTCAAAGGTGAATACATCACATTCAAAATTTCATCCTAGTTGTGCAACGTTCCCTGCAAAACCATCCATCCGATAATATTTTATATAATTTAAAATAAGTATTTTATAATTTATTGGTTATAAAATATTAATTTTTATTTTATTATTTTTAAAATATATTAATATTTAAAATAAATTTAAATAATTCAATATAAATTTTCAAAACTAAATAAATATAAATATAATATTTTTACGTATTAATATAAAATAAATTAAAATATAATATCCATCTCTTGTAAAATTATTATTAATTATTATTATTATTAATGAGTTTTAATAATAGGGAAGAAAAAAGTAATATTAAAGATAAAAAAGAAGAAGTAATATTTATGTGTATTTAATGCTAAACGGGTTAGATTCACTTTAACTTCACATCTATCTCAGGCATCGAGGGATCAAATCTCTTGTGATGTAGACCTCCTTTTTGAGTTTAGAACTTGAGGAAAGGTTTGCATCTAGAGAGCTTTGATCCCTCTCAGCACTTGATAGATATGGGGTTAAGATGAATATAGATCCGTTTTAGTCTTGGGTAGCCATGGAAAAATTGTTTAACATCTAATTATTTTAATAATCTAAATTATGCTAAATATCTCGAAGATATATCTTGTCATTTTAATTTTAAAGTTGTTCAGTTACCTTAGCTTATTGAGATGATAGAGGCATACAATAAGTAGAATGATGAAAAATGATCAAATAATAATAATGAATGCAAAGTGACAATGTAACAATGTTAAAAGATAGAAAATGTGAATAATAAGAATCTAGTCAAATACAAATAGTCTTCATTGTAATCACTCTCAAACTCTTTTCTTCTACATCACATTGTTAGTTTTGCCCTTTTTTCATATGGATTATATGAAAAGAGCTATTGGAATCATAAACCATTTGTAATGACCCTATGTTCTTTAGGTTAATGTCTTGCTACTCTTAGACTCAGTCTATTTTTTAGATTTGATGGCTAGAAAGCCATGTTGGGTTTGAAATTAATGTAAACAATAAAGTTAATGTGACGTAATAAATAGTTTTTTATTAATAAATAAAAATTTTGAAATTTGTTCAGAAAGAAACACTAGGGTTAAGAGATTGTTGCTAGGATTTGGAAACAATTATCGGTGGATGAGATAAAAAAAGAAAATATTCCCTTAAATGACTCCCAAAAATACCTACGGGGTAATAGACGAGATTTAGTATGACTAGAAAGAAGGTTATCTCAAATGACTTAGTTGGAGAAAGAGAGTAAGTATTGGTGGAATAAAGCACCACGAGAAATAAAAGTGGCCTTTAAAGAAAAAGATAAAAAACAATTTTCAGAAAAAAGAAAAAAAAATCCTAAGAAAATGGATTGGTAGACCGAAAAGACAGGACACTACTAAAGTATGCTAGGGAAAAAGAATTATAAAAATATATTATTTGGAATAAATTAAGTGGTTGGAATTGGTAGATGACTTCATTGTCGGCAGGATGAGGATTTTCCCATGTGTAGTTCTGGCGTTGGACACTATTAGAAAATCTTTGTACTTTTATGTTTTGAATCTATTTCTTGATTATTGTTGCATATAGATAATTTAATTACTTGGATATCAGTGAATATATGAAAGTAAAGTAAATGCATGCATGCGATATATGAATATACTTTATATTTTGAACTAGTTATTGGTTGTCTACATATCTTTGATTCTTATCAGGTTATTGCTATATATGCATCTTGGAATGTTATGGCCAGGACAATGCATATTTAGTAGACAATTTACTTAGGTACTCATAATTCTTTGGGTATGACGGGAAACCTTGTATAAATACATACTGGCCTTGAAAGGTGTAAACGTTTCATTCGGGGTGAAAACACCTAATAGTGGTGCAATCATAGAATGATAGATCAGATCTACACATACTTTTGTCCATATTTTATTCTTTATATTACTCTAACTTTGTTGCAAATTTCACTGTACGAATTATATGATAGGTAGATCAAACCAATCATTATTAATTCAATCTATGGTGCTAAAACCATTGAAGCAGACCAAAACAGATATACATAGTTTAACTAAGACAAGTTCAAGCAGAGCTTTCAAGGACTCCAAAATCAAGTTGTCACTAAGAACACACTACTAAGGCTTGTTTAGCAAGCTTCCTCTGTAGAGACTAATTAGAACATAGAAATTTCTATAACCTTTACCAAAAATTACAACACAAAAGTTCCAATATACACATTTTTGGATGAGCAATGCAAAGAAATAACATATTATTTTGATGAATCATTAAAGAAGAAATTAACAACATGATTTTTATATCACATTAATAACTTTATTATTACACATTTTAGTTTTTCAGATTTGTGAGACTCAAACTTTAAATATGAGCATAGTAAAATATTGGAAAACACAATCCTTAACAGGTTAAGAGAAAACTTAAACCCATGCATACCTGCTTAATTTAGCGTAATTAACAAAAACTATGGAACTAAAGAGTAAAAGTAAATTCGACAGGAAACACTTGATATATTTAACCCTTTTATGTCACTCGAGCATTATACTTTTCACGAGAAGATCAAATTGAATTAATGGTAAACATGTGAAAGTCAGAAGTGGAATGGAAATAGGGTACCCAATGTTTCTTTACAACCATGGAATTGAGCAATAAGCTGAATGTATTGAAAATGAGACTGTGATGCACTAGAGTATCTGCTAAGATTTGTGCGATAGTGACACACAGGTAACTGAAAAGGTGAAGTAATTTTTTTTCCCTTAACTATCGATACCATAACTAAACAATAAGTATTGTAAAGATTTTTTATTCCAAGAATCATGACAAAAAATGGAGAAATTTCCTAACTTATATGAGAGTTTCCAAAAATAGAAGTGCAAAATTATAAAGAGAAGTATTATGTTGAAGGAAATGTTGAAATCATGATTTTCGTTAGACCAAAACCCGTAGGTGTTAGTCTCCGCTACAATTTCCAGAGTTAGGATCCACGAGAGGCGGTTAGTCCATGTCGTGAAACACACTGGGAGTGTTGAAACCAATGTCCAACAATCTTCCCCTTAACGCAAGCCGGGTGAGTTTCGAACTAGAGACCTGTCGCTCTGATACCACTTGTTGGAATCATGATTGTCGTTAGACCAAAACCTGCAGGCGTTAGTCTCTGCTACAATCGCCAAAGTTAGGATCCATGAGAGGTGGTTAGTCCATGTCGCGAAACACACGGGGAGCATTGAAACCAATGTCCAACAGGAAATCACATTTGACATAATAAGATATTAATTTCAATTATATATAAAATTATTTGATATTTTAAACAAGCAACAAAGAGATAAGGAAAAATATAACCTTGAGGGTTTTATTTCAAAAGTATTGTTCTACTACCCCATGAAGGGTCTTGGGTTTTAACCTCAACTTCATACATGGTATACAGGATTGAAACCAGAGACTACAGACCAATCAACAATATTCTACTTATAAATCATCTCTCCTAAGAGTAACATCAAATAGCTATCATCCATTAGATGATTAAATACAGGAGCCATCATCCGTATGACAATTAAAGACATGATCACTGCGTCATATGAACCCCTAAATTATGCATGGAACAAAAACCTGTAGGAATAAAATTGTATAGGTTAAATTTCGGAAGTCTACCTGTAATATTCCAAAAATTTAGCCTTCAGATAAATGGAATATTATAGTTTGTTTTATCACTAGGTAGGTGAATAAGTGGGTGGGGAGGCCCATAGAACTCTTCAACAACAATAAAAATACTTCAAGTGTGAAATAAAGCCTTTGTAGCAGCTAAATAAAGTACCTCCAAGTATGAACAGGGATTAGATCATGTTCATTCAGTCAACTTTGATCAAGTCAATAGCACTGTTATGGAGGAGTGGAGATTAAATGAAGAATAACATAGTTTTGGAGGGTGATTGATCTCATGGAGGAAATGATCTAATTGAGTGGTGCCAAGGGAAATTAAGCTCATAATCTATATAAGGAAGAGGATGCCAACTATATGAGGTTACGTTTTGGATTATTATTTCGTGTATGGTCTATTTATACTTGCATTCCTTTGCTATTTAGCATCGGGTGTTCCCTAGCGGGAATCCCACCTCTTTCCTTGAGAGGCCTCTTGGAAGAGTATTGTATTCATTTCCACATTCAAGTTTTTAGGCCAAGCTACAACTTTCTTCATCAGCACAGTTTCTGTAGGTTATTGTGCTGTGTTGCAGGGTGCATCAGTGGAGGATTATATCGGGTGTCTTCAGAGCTAGTTTTTCAATGGAGGAAGGTTTCCATCCATTGGGAAGCCAGTAAAGAAGCCCCTTGGGCTTATTTCACACATTTGGCACTAGGCCAAGTAGTATTCATCCCCTACAATGCAATTTCAATCTTGATCTACGTTATTTTAGGGAGTAGTTGCAGTGATTGTTTTCGGAGGATATTTCTTCAATGGAGGAGGCACTCTTTCATCTAGAGGGTATGTTGCAGGAGGGTTGTAGATCTCTACATTAGCTTCAGCCATATCTTATCATTTCTAATGCTACTGCATATCTTCAACCCCAGCGCTGCAACTTACATTGGCACATTTTGTGCATTTTCCGAAAACCCTCTTGGGTTATCTTCGAAAGATGATCTAGTGCCCGGATCTGTATGTTTAGATTATATTGGGGCCTACATCAGTATTATTGTATCATTATATCATCTTCAACTATATCTGTGCATAATATAAGTACGTTGTAGCAGCTCTTCGGCATTTTGTGTTGTAGAAATGTCTCACTTTTGAGAGTGTTTATGTATTCGAGGCTTGTGTGACCACATTTTATGATTATTGCCTCATTGTTTTGTACCTATTTGCTGCATATATGATAAATAATATGGATTTATATTGGTCTCATGATTTTATGTGTTAAATACTTGTTGTCGCTTTCATTTTATGAGCTATATTGATGCTATTTTCAATTTCGAATATTACAGTGGTATCAGAGCATAGTCTTGGCTCAGCCTGTGCATTCAGCCAATATGTCACCATAAGGAGAAGAATTTTCAAAAGAAGAGGAGATGTATAGAAAAAACAAAAATAAGACTCCATTATTTGGAGGAAGAGAGGAAGAGGAGCTCTCAAAGCTTCTCTTTCAAACTATGCAAAATATCAAGGGAGATCTCAAGACGATGAGAAGAGAGAGAGAGAATCTTCGAGGGAGTTTGGATCTAAATTCAACTCTAGATTTTCACAGGATGAGTGTGACCATGCAGCTACACACTATGATTAACATCGCATTCGTATGCCCAGATTTGCTATGAAGGAGATGGAAGAAGAAGAAATGCCTAGGAGGGAAGCTCTTAGTGATTATCTTCAAGACTATGAATCTTGAACTAAGAAGTATCACTTCCAAAGAGTTTTGCAAGATCAAGGTGGAAAGGAGCAAGCAGCATGACATGGGTATATTTTTTCTATCTACTTTTGATGGATCACCAAAATTTTTAGCTAGGGCTTCGGTGGAGGAGCTAGACACCTATTTGCAGCAACACCATGTTTTTGAAGATGAAGCCATAAAATTTGCAACACTGCATTTTGGAGGTAAGGCTTATGCTTGGTGGATATTTGAGTCTTTTTCATTAAGAAATGCAAGTAATTCTTCTTATGCAAAGTTCACTAAGATATTAGCGGAAAGGTTTGATGGAAAACATTCTGACACATCATTGGTGGAACTAAGCAAACCAAGACAGACACAACCTTTGCATATGTTGGAGGAATCTATACACCCAACTCCACTTCAGAAAACTATTGAAGAGGCTAACATATTGCATAATACATTTCTTGAGGCAAGACCTCTATCTAATATTCTTGAGCAAGAGTGCACAGAGATCCCTTTTTCAAAAGAGGATCCACTTATTGGGGGAAAAAAGGTTGTCACATGTAGAGCATATCTAGTACCTCATGCAGAGGAAGGAGGAGCACATGCTCCAACAAGAGGAATTATTGTATCGTTACAAGAAGTTCCCAACGATCTTTTGTTTGGAGGTCAAGGTACAATCAATGAACAACATGCTTGTGAAACCTTGCAAATGAAAGGACAAGGTAGGTAGGATGACCAGTATCATATGATGAGGGGCACACACCCATATCTATTTTAGAGAGTTAATGCTAAAAAGAGGAAGACTAATTTGTGTTGTGAGGGCATGGAAAAAGTTGTCCATCCATATGTACAATCTACTCTTTACATTGATGTCTCATTACATGGAGGCATTCCACCGGGGAGATCACCAGATCTCATGATTATGAGATATTATTCACATGGTGTTGCACCAATCTTAGATCACTGAGGGGTGGATACTTTAGAGGGGTATATTACAGTGGAGAGAGTTTGGGATAGACTCAAGGATGAGGGAGAAATTCTCCCATTTTCAACATTACCCACTCTCACCACACATACTACGCTGACATAAGTTGTTGCAGTGATGGAGGATGGCACTGTCATGGTACAAGGGATCTACTCCATGGATTTAGAGAAACAGAGGGTACATACTTTGAGGAAGGAATCCTCCATACTTTGGAGTAGATGGAGGCCACTCATGCTCACATTTGCCAAGATCAACAGGTTCTTTTTGGATGGTAGCATCTCATGGGAGGCCCAGTTCCAAAGGTCACCACCTTTATTTGAGCATGAGTAGCTACATGATGGGCATGGAAGAATTTTGAAGGATGAATTTGACATGAGGGATGTCAAAGGACAAGACAACAACATGTGGGGAGCTTCACATTTCAAATCTTCAGTGTTGTCTCTTAGGAGGATTGATCCTATTGGAGGTCTCAACTCTTGGTAGAGTACTCCAAGGATCTTGGTGCTTGCAGGATTCTTGATGACCTGAATGGAGATGATAGATATATGGTGGATGATGTGGTCATATATTCTTATGGCAGAGTCTTCTTGACTAAAGCTCTTGAGCTCAAGGAGAAGCTGCTACATGCAGCACATGAGGACTTCCTTTCTATGCACTTTGGTGCATATCATCTTCGACAGAGGAGTTCACTTACGAGGGAATCCAACATGATATATTAAAGTTGGATGAGAGCAAGGGTATGGGAGTCTCTCGTTGGGAATGATTTTCCCCATGTTTGTCATCACTCCCACCTTAAGGAGGCCATTTGAAAGCAAGAAGGTTTCCACTTACACCTTCCACCTTTTCATGATGTGAGCCATTTGGTTTTGCATACTTGGGAGGAAACATTGGAGGGAAGATTTATTGTAGATTTATTTGAGCAATGGTGGGGACTATTGATGAGGAGGCCACAAGAGGAGGAGGGGAGGAATTTTTATCTCCCTATATAGTTGCTTGAGGACAATAAAATTTTTGGATGGGAGGACTGTAATATTCCAAAAATTTAGCCTTCTGCTAAATTTAATATTATAGTTTGTTTTCCCACTAGGTAGGTAAATAAGTGGGTGGGGAGGCCTATAAAACTCTTCAATAGCAATAAAAACACTTCAAGTGTGAAAGAATTCCTTTGTGGTAGCTAAATAAAGCAACTCCAAGTATGAACAGGGATTAGATCATGTTGATTTAGTCAACTTTGACCATGTCAACAATGTTGTTATGGAGGAATGGAGCTTAAATGAAGAATAACGTAGTTTTGGAGGGAGATTGATCTCATGGAGGAAATGACCTAATTGAGTGGGGCCAATGGCAAGTAAGCTCATAATATATATAAGGAAGAGGATGGCAGCCATATGAGGTGATGTTTTGGATTATTATTTTGTGTATGGTCTATTTAGACTTGCATTCCTTTGTTGTTTAGCAGGGTTGCAGTGTTGTTTAGCACCGGGTGTTCCCGAGCGGGAATCCCACCTCTTTCCTTGAGAGGCCTCTTTCAAGAGTGTTGTATTAATTTTCACTTTAAGGTTTTTTGGCCAAGCTATAGCTTTATTCATCAGTGCAGTTTCTGTAGGCTATTGTGCTGTGTTGCAGTGTCCAGCAGTGGAGGATTAGATCAGGTGTCTTTAGAGCTAGTTTTTCAGTGGAGGAAAGCTTCCATCTATTGTGATGATAGTAAAAAAGCCCCTTGGGATTATTTCACACATTTGGCACTAGGACAAGCAGTATTCATCCCTACAGTGTATTTTTAGTCTTGATCTGCGTTATTTTAGGGAGGAGTTGCAGGGGTAGTTGCAGTGATTGTTTTGGGAGGGGATTTCTTCAGTGGAGGAGAAACTTTTTCGTCTGAAGGGTCCATTGGAGGAGGGTTGTATATCTCTACATAAGTTTTAACCATATCTTATCATTTCTATTGTTGCGTCATATCTTCAACCCTAGGGCTGCAGCTTACATTGGAACATTCTGTGCATTTTCCATAAACCCTCTTGGGTTGTCTTGGAAAGCTGATCTAGTGCCCAGATCTGTACATTTAGATTCTATTGGGGCCTATATCAATATTATTTTATCATTGTATCATGTCCATCTATATTTGTGCATAATATAACTGTACTGTAGCAGCTCTCCAACATTTTGTGTTGCAGCAACATCTCACTTTTGAGAGTGTTTATTTATTGGAGGCTCTTGTGACCACATTTTATGATTGCTCCTCATTGTTTTGTACCTATTTGATGCATATATGATCAATAATATGGATTTATATTTGTCTCATGATTTTATGTGTTAAATACTTGTTGCTACTTTCATTTTATGAGCTATATTGCTCCTATTTAAAATTTGGAATATTACACAGCCTCATTGATCATAAAATCAATGAACCCAGTTTCCATCATACCTGTAGCCATAAAATTAGATAGACTAATAAGTCTCAGAATTTCAGAGCATAATTTTAGAATACCTCTTACAAAGGAGGATGAGCAAGGCCCATAGAATGGTGAAACATACATTCATATTGGAAAGAAACCAATTACCCTGCTCATGTAGCTTGTTCATGAAAATTTAGGTCCAGTGATTCATTTGTGGCATGGTAATAAATTCGGAAAGGAAAAAAAAGGTAAATAAACACACTCAATAAGGTTTGAGCTCTATTATAGACACAGTAGAGGGTAAAAGTCTTTAACACCCTAATTACTGTGATAAAAAAAAATCATTTCAAGTTACCTACCATCATCACTTGTAGGAAGGACTCCCTTACCCAAGGATTCCAATGCTACCCGCGATGGAAAAAGATAGAACAAGAAAGCCACCAAGACCCTTGAAAATGAAGAGCCAATAACATGAACAATTTCACAAAATTAGGAAAAAAAATTTCCTATTCGATTAATGCCAGATGGATGTACTCACATTTCATAAACAAGAGCCTTATGGGTACTAGATGCCAACATCACAAGCCTCATTGTTAGCTCCACAACACCATATGTGGAATACTGAAAGAAACGAAAAACAGAAACAACAAAACGAAAAAACAATGAAATTGAATGTACATAACATATACCTGAGAAGGTTGCTTTAAACTCTTATCATATATTCTGTGGAAAATTTCCCGAGAATTAAGATAGATTATTGTTGACACATAACTCTTTTTTAAATTCCAACAAACAAAATGATAGAAATTGGTATTAGCGACAACCTTCTATTGTGACACCCTTTTAGAGAAATTAATATATCATATGAGGTATAAAGCATAGAAAAGTGAAATGTTAGGGTTAATTAAGAAATTCTCACTTTTGGATCTTAGGAAACCATCCATACTATACACATCACCATCGTGACAACATTCATGTGAAAATCATGTCAACCACCAGGACATGGCGGAGTCGCTATGAGAACTAACCATTGAATTATGGAAAAACACTTGGCATTCCAGTATGGAATAAACCAACAACATTTTCAAAGTCATGCTAAAAGAAACAGATAAAATATTATCAAGGTGAGTGATGAAACTCTTATAGAGTTTTCAACACCAAGTATTTATATGTCGAAGCGTTTCTTAGGTATCAAAGTGTTTAAAATTATAGTCCCTCATGTATATAGAGTATCGATATAATAAAAAACTATATGGTGAGTTTGCTCAATGCGAAACGATTTTTTCTTAGGTATCAAAGTGTTTAAAGTTATATTCCCTCATGTATATAGAGTATACATATAATAAACAAACTATACAGTGAGTTTCCTCAATGCCAAACGATTAGCAGAGTGTGAACACAATCAACAAAAAGATAGATATATAACTACCCGTATCCCTCAATGTGAATATAACATTAAATTTACGTTGAATCCTTGTGAAATAAATTATATAGAATACTTTCCTATTATAAATTAATAATTGAGTGTATGGTATCAACTGTCATGAGAAGATTTATTTATATTTTTATAAATATAAGAAAAAAAAATGAGGAGTTGTGGTATGTCACACCATTCAAATCTTTAACTTGAGCTATTGTAGTTAACATCAGACCTTCTTTCTCTTTATGTTTAATATTAATAGTATGTTTCTCAAACTCAATCAATATGACTTGTGGAGTGTTAAACCCCAAGTAATTTCCAATGATAATTATATTCTATTACCTAGTTTGAATGCAAGATGGCTAACAATGTTGAATGATGGAGAACATGAATAATAATAATCCATTCAATTACAAATAGTTTACAATTTAAAGAGGCAAACATTTCAACTAGGTGAGTATTTTATTTAAGATGAGAATTCAATTATTTTATTTATAGTTGAATTAATATAACACAAAATGAATGCACATCACCAATTTTATTTTGGGATTAAATTGAAACCAGTGAACATTGTTAATATAATTACTTTGAAATTAATGTAGATCATAAAATTAGTTACATCAAATCATAAATATACCTCTACACTAAAATCAATGCATCTAGTGTAAGAAATAAAATAGGACTAGAAATCAGCATCTAAATTGATATCAAGGCATCTATTGCAATAAACTAAATAAGATTACAAATCAACAACTACACTAAAATAAATGCATCTAGTGAAATCAATCAAATAAAGTAAGGAATCAACATCTACGCTAAAATTAATGCATCTATTTCAGTGAACAAAATTGTATATCGCCCCATCTCAACCCCAGCTCTCTCTCTCTCTCTCTCTCTCCGTCTCTTTTCATACATATATCCGTCTTCATCCCTATCTCTCTCTCTCACACACACACACACACACACACACACACACACACACACACACAATGTATGTTGATTTCATATTATTAATTCACATCTCCCCTATATTGGGTTGTAAAGCATCTTTGGACGTAAAAAAATTTCTCTTTGTTGTGAAAAATCTAGGGTTTGATTTGCATAATCATCTATGTTTGGCATCATGAGAGGTGTCACTACCCACTCCATTAGTAAATTTTTTGTGAGTTTATAATGAGTCTGGACCTACTATTATTCCCCATCAATCCCATCACCTTTGACATAATTTTCATATAGCGGTTGGACAAAGTGAGATTTTTTTTTTCATAAGAAACCATCCATTTGATCCATCATGGAAAGCTAGGAATCTATGGCATTACTAGCTAAAAGTAGCAGAAGATCCGTGATATAAAGTTAAATCTAGTAAAACCATAAATATATCCAATATATGCAGGATCACACTTTGATCCACAAATTTATTAGATTATGGCCCTCTTACAAGGTTTTGATTGGGTGGATTCAAAATCAGTGGAACCCCAGGGCCAAATAGAGTTGGATTTATTTGCCAAGGGATTTTTCATAGTCATTTTAACTATCTTAGAAAACAGGTCTAGGGTTTTTCGAGGAGGGCTATATTTTTTCAAGAATGTAGGGCTCTTCATGTGATTATAGAAGGAGAAATTTAATCCGTAGAAGTAGGATTCATTTGCATCCGTAATGTGGGTCTATTTATTTTATCTTCCCAAGGAATATTGGGGGGAGGAAATCTTTAATGGAATTAGAAATTCCATTGACAAAATTTTCAAAGTATAAGATCGTTCCGAGTGAGTGGGGTAAATTTTGTCTCCACAAATATTTGTTTAAATGAATATATGCTATCATCTTCTAGCCTCCATAGATATATATTTTTATGATAGTGTTTGGAAGAAGTCTATAGATTATGAACCAGTCCCCTTTAGATGCATACACCATCATAAATATGAGAATATTATTAGGGATTGTCCCATGAGTACAAAGGAATGAATTGAATAAAATCCTTTTCATTGAGATCCAGTTTGTTTGGGAAAGTTTCTCCAAAGAAGAATAAATTTGATTCCTCAGGGTACCTAAATTTTTTTCGAGATCCCTAAATCTGAAAATATGTTCAAGCCTCTCCCCTCTCCAAAGGATTCTCCAGAACAAGTCAATATTCAATGAATCATGTAGTCAATAGAAGCTAAAACCCATAAATCTCTGTAGGAAATCAATTAACCAATGTAATCCTCTCAAAGAGTACCAAAAAAATCCATTACCAAAGGAAATGATTATCTCCCCTTCATATTAAGTTAAAGAAGAATCCCTACTAGAAGTTATGAATGTATATGACCCACTATTGATTTTCCTTGGCAAAGAATAGCAAGGAAAATATGTGAAGGACATGCCAGGTCATGAGGTTAGGATTCTTTGTAAAGGCTATCTTCGAATAAATTATTTGGTCCCAAGTTCCTCAAATTTTGGCCTTGGGGTTCAAACAATGGATTTCAAGGTGGTATCCAACCAAGGAAAAAAGCCAAAAAACATGATTGCAATAGAGATAAAGAAAGGATCTAAGAATACCATGAATAATTAGTCAGCTTGTGTATCTAACAAGACTGTGAATAATTAATCAATTCTAGGAAAGTCATAAAAATTTCAAAGAATACCTCCCATGAAATATTGAATTTTCAAGGAGTTTTCAATGTTGTTATGATTATCCTAGTTTGTAGCTCTAAGGAAACTTCTTAGTCATAAGTAATATATCCTAGACTTTAGTCCTCTATTGGAAATTGAATTTATAAAACGATTTATGATTAATGAAAAGATTCATTTTCTCTCTTCCAAAAATAGAAAAAAAAAACTTTAATATAAATTTATAATTTTTCAAAATCATAAACAATAATATAACAAAATAAAATATTTTCTTAAAAATTTATCAATTATATATTATAATATTAATATTAAAAATTAAATAATAACAACATTCATATCATCTATTAATTTTGTCAAATAATTAATATATATGCTGTGATAATAATAGCTCTAATGGGTAGCCCAACTGGTTGAAGGCCCTGCCAAGTCATTGACCCTCTATCATGAGAAATATGTTCAATTCTCCTTGGTCCCATTAGGGTCACGCTCGTTGTGATCGGGTGGGATTTCCGACCATCTATGGGTGTTACAAGGACAAAATATAATAATATGTAATAATTCATAATTCATGCTTTAATAGTAAAATAAAATGTTAGTAATTATAGTTCAGGGATGCATTATTATTCAAATATATAAACATTATTTTGAATATTTATTTTTTAATTATATAATAATAATTATGATGAATAAATTCAACATTACATTAAAAAATATTACAGTTTAAACACAAAAATATAATATAAATATAAAATATGATGATGAAAATATGGCATGATATATTAATATAAATAAACCATATCATACATTTTTCAAGTGAAATATTATGTTAATAGATTGAAGAAATCTGAAATATGAAAATTTTCTTGGAAATGTAACTGTTAGTTATTTGGTAAGGAATTTTTTTTTGGGTAAATACATAATTTTATATTTCATTTCGAGAACATAACATAAATGATAACTGATAAACCAAGAATATTGAAACCGTGGTTGTTACAATTTCATTCCTCCTAATCGCCGAGTACCGGAAAGTATCCACATAAAAGAACACCAGAGAATATGTAACACCCTCCTCCCACATTTACCCAAGCTAACCAGTCAACTGCGGTAAAAAAGTGACAAAGAGTTACGATGATAACATTAAAATCCCCATGTATAGTTAAGGAAGTGGAACCAATAAAAAAAAAACAATTTGACCTTCCTAGGTAGCTATAAAACCTTTTGGAGGAAACCAACCCTTCCAAGTACTTAAACCCTAAGACAACTTCTCATTTTATTGATTTTGACCCTCATACACTCCCACGAGAATCCATGCATGTGATTGAGGCCTTCCAATCACTCCCACAACAAGGCATGGCAACGACTGTGGCTTCTTCCAAGCAGTTCTAAGTCAGTGACCCCAGATTCTGAGACACCTTTTCAGGGCTAGGTCCTAGGATTCTACTTAGAACTTCATAAAAATTCCAGAAATTATACATAACCATGAAATTAAGCTAATAATTGAAACATTTGAAAAAGGAACTTACTGGACCCCTACTAGCCATGACAGAGATTTCATCAAACAAGTTACAAATCTGTAATCTACATGACATAAGAACAAATCTAAGCATAGGTGTCTCATATTTATATGATATTTTTAAACAAGCATTGATTTCTTATCACAATAGTTGCATTATCATATAGTAGGTCATATATTCATTGTTCATTCATTTTCTATCCAAAACATGATAAGAGCCATACACCAAGTATGTCATAAAACATGCTCATAACCAGCATCTAACCAACATAAATAACAAGGACATAGAAACCATAAGAATCACATATGAACAAGTAAATTTACACATGAAATACCAAGGAAAAGGAGATCTTATTAATGAATGAAAAATCCAACCAGGTCAGAGACTTCAACGAACCACCGAGCCATATATTGGGTTGAACCATGTCTTTTTTCAACCAATCACCCCCGCACCATATTCCAAGAATGAATGTGGGACTTGCAACAAAACCAACCAAGGATTCCTCATGATTTACCATATATCCCACAAAGGGATTCAGTGGACCACAAAACTCATTAATCCATTCAGGATTTACCTCAATCCCATCAGATCACTAGGCCCTAAACAAGCATGGATGGCTACAGCTCTATCCACCTAAACCATGAGGACTTTTTTTTTCATATTCTCAAGGATTTACTGCATCATTCATGGGTGGAGGATTCTTAGGAATAGTCAAGGCTCCACCCTCTAGGCTTTATGGTATATCCCACCATTCATCAGTCAGGGATTCCTAGTCCTTATCAAGGGAATACACCTCTAGGCTTTACCATATATCATGTCATTCACTAGTCTAGGGTTAGGTCCACCAAGGGACACAAAATTCAACTTTATTGCAATCCCACCCTCACTGGTCTAGGGATTCCTAGGCCTTGTGTTATTCTCCGAAGACCACCCTACTCAGTTTCAAAAACATTTGGAAATCCAATTAAACCAGGTAAAAGAGAACCCCATCAGCTTTGAAACCATTTGGAAATCCAAATCAACCAAGAAAAGGAAAATTCCATCAGACCATGGCTATCCATAAATGGAAAAGAAAGGCTAAAAATCACTATCACACCTGCAAAAACACATGGGAATGACAACAAGAAAATCAAACACAAAAATTCATGTACCATGCATGCCAAATATAGCAAGGAAAAGACACATGCAAATCGATACCTACAATTAATCATGTTGCAGCTCCTTGATTCTTCTCTTCCTTGCTTAATTCCTGTCACATCAACCCAAATAACCTGCCAACCCAAGTAAACATGTGGCGAAGAGTTACTATGATATGATTCAACTCCCTATGTTTTAGTTAAGGAAGTGGAATCTACAATACACAAAAACAAAAACCTTCGACACTTGCTACAGGACACCAAGGAGCCATTCAAACCTTCTAGGAGGATAGCCCTTGAGAAAAACTAATCCTTTAGTGCATCAATCCCCTAGTCACTCCCTTATATGGGAAAGAGTGTGACTCAAAACCTCCAGTCACTCACACAACATGGGCATGAGTGAAACTCGAGAGTTTTCCATGTAGTTCTAAGATTACGACCCCAATTTTTGTGTCACGAAATAATGATGTAAATGAAATCACTTGAACAAGTAATTGACTGGACCCTTACTATTCATGACATGAATTTCGTCACACATGTCACAAATATGTAATTTATAGGTTTAAACAACATATTTGATCATAGGGGTCTCATACTTATTTGAGAATCGCTAAGAAGCATTGATTCCTTATATCATTATATCCATTATCATCTATCAAGTAATATATTCATTGTTCATTCATTTACAAATAAAAACTTGTTGGGATCCATACCTTTTCACTGTCATAAAACACATTCGTAACCATCATATAAAAAACATAAATTATAAGGATACAAAAACCATAAATGCTACATAAAACCCAATGCATTTAAACATAAACTATTAAGGAAATGGACTCTTATTCATTAGTGAAAAATCCAACCCGATATAGGACTACCATGTGACCATATATTTGTTGAGCCAAATATCTCTTCAGCTAACCACCCTCGTGCCATATTCAAAGCATGAATGTGTCACTCAAATCGAAAGAACCAACCAGGGAATTCCAACGCTAAACTGCCTCACCCTCATAAATAAAAATTGGCTTTACTCCAATCCTCACCTCATCACTAGGCCATAAAAAAGCCTGGATGCCATCATATTTCTGCACCTACATTGTCAGGAATTTTCGTGCCTCCTAGTATCTGGGCTTACCACAATCCATTGTTTGATCTAGGGATCATTGGGCCATAACCAAGGCACCACCCTCCAGGATTTACTGTATATCTCTACTTTCATTGATAAGGATTCCTAAGCCTGATCAAGGGAAAATACCTCGAGGCTTTAATGTATATCATGCTATTCACCGATTGAGGATTCCTAGGCCTACAGGCACAAAATGCGTGTCTTTACCGCAACCCAAAGTCAGTTTTAGGGGTCACTAGGCCAGTGGCTTTACCGCCCATCTAGATATATGTTATGAAATTAACACATTGAGTTAATTCATGACTGAGCCGCTTCATGCACTTTTTATTGCAACCAAACATGTATTGAGATACTTACATGGATCAATCACACTTGGTATGAGATGTTCTTCTAGAAATGTTCAACTTCATGGATACACTTATGTTGATTGGGAAGGTAATGTCTCTGACAGAAAGAGTACATCTGGATGTTGTTTCAGTCTTATTTTTTCCATGATATCCTAGACGAGCACAAAGCAAAAGTTGGTAGCCTTGAGCACCGCGGAAGTAGAATAATAGTTGTGAATTTGTGTGGTTAAGGAAGCTCTTTCGTGAACTGTTTGGTCAAGTCTTAGATACCACAATGATAAAATGTGAAAACAAGAGCGAGACATGTTTGGGAGACAATATTTTATTTCATGACCAGTCCAAGCATATCAAGATTCGATATCATTTTATTCATGAAATGGTGCAAAGAGGAGATATTAGACTCAACCACATATCGATTGACAATAAGATAACAGATATTCTCACAAACACACTTCCTAAAGGAAAGTTCTTGGTCTTGAGAGAGAAACCTGTATTGATGGATGTAGCTCATCCAGAGAAGGGGCAATATTAATCGAGGACACTAAGAAAAATCTTCCTACCTTGCTTGAGCTGTTGGGGTTAGGAATTGAGATAAAGGGGTCCTAGGGTTAAGGGATCTATGGACAATAAGGCACTTTCCTATCTATTACCCATGGTTGAGATGTTGTTCCCCTACTTTCACAGTGTCCAAAATATTGCTCCCTTATCTGGTCTATGCAGGGTATACCTGAGTTGGCAGCATACCCTCAAGCAAGGCTTAATGGGAATACCACTCCTTGTTTAGCCAAATATTGGAGAGTGTACTTGGGATGTGCAACCTAGGTTGATTATGATGCAGTTTTTCTACCACATGACTCATGGAATTTATTGATGGGAAGATCAGTAGGAAACAAGATTGGGTTGATATTTTCTTCCCTTTTTTGATTCCAGGTTGAGAATGGAGTCCCTGATAAGATTCAAGGGTTAGAGATGTGATCCCCTGTAAGATGAATTATCTTTTTTCTCATCACGGGTGTACGTTATTGATCCCCAATTATTCTTCTTCTAGATTCGAGAAAGTTTTAGAATATGGAGTTGATTCATGATGACACCATAATGTGAAGATCTAAAAGCAGATATTACCAAGTACTTGAAATAATTTCATTCATATAAAATCCTAAAAGCGCGTAATTCATCTTGAAGTAATGTATGAAATATATGAAAAATAAATCAAAAAGTACTAAGATTTCAAAGAAGAAAAAGCATCCTTCCATTTACCATTAAAAGAGACTATCGTTCGACATGGGTATTCTAAATTATGTGATGAAAAAATAAGGGGGGAGGACTGCAAGCATGGAATCCTACTACCTCCACAAGAACTACTTGCACAAAAAGTTAAGGATAAAACAAAATATCGTAAGCCTCGTCCACTACACTATTTGCATGGAAAAATGCAAAAGGCATGAAGGAACCATATAAATCTAAACGATTAAGAAAGGAATTCAATATACTAAGTTTCAAAATGGATGTATTATTTCCACGAATCACTTCCTTCTTTATGACCATCATTGATTTCCTTTTCACCACCAAATGCACCCCTAGTCTTTGTCCCACTAGTTGGTATATTTATTTTTACAATACAACATTCACTACCACAAGGTATGTACACATTATACATAACATTATAGTTATAATACCACACATATAAAATAACATTTTATATTTAAAAAAATTGACTTAAAAGTAGAATCCTGTTAAATTACTACAAATTCAGCATATGTATAACCATGCAAGGGTTAATAACTCCTATCTCAGATCTATTTCTATATTTTTTCATTTAATGAGTTGGAGTTGCCACTCCATTACCATGTTTTATTTTTTATTATTGTCATTAAATTTAAAATGGTTGAATGAACTATTTTTTTAGAATGCTTCATAATACATATATTAAAATCAAAAATAAAAATTACACAGTTAATTGAGAGTTATATGAAGGGGAATTAAAATTTCCTTAAAATAGATTAAGCACATAAATCATGAGGACTAGCGTCTTTTTCTAATGAGAGGACCCTTTGATGTAACTTTAGTTTTCAATTCAAAGTAATAATCAACTTAAAATTCTAAGGAAAATGGAATTGTTAAAAATTGCAATGCATCTCATACTCCAAATGCAATACAAACAAATTATACTAATATAGTGCCAAACTTCTCATAAATAAGGGAAACGAATAGAACAACCTTCCAAAAATGGTTTCTGCAAAGGATATGATTCAAGGAGGCCAATATTAGTTCCCAACCATCTCAAAACACATTCAATTCCAAAAATTAAATCATATTATATCAGTCACCCCACAATACAAGAAAATTGTATCTAAAAAGCCAGACATAACAATTCTCACCTTTCTAGGTAGATCCTAATAAACCACCAACCAAGCAAAGACCCTCAACTGCTATGAGATTGTCTGATCCCAAACCGAATTAAATTAATCAATCCGTGTTATTTCCTCATCCTGAATATTCTATCCTATGTTGAGGATCTTCTTAAACATATATCTCACATCTAGCATATGTTACAAATGGTAAAGTCTGTAAATCAAAATTATTTTTCCATATCGCACCTAAGCCAACCCATCCATAGAGGCTTTGGATAATTATTTTTTAATTGATACAAGGTGGAGGAATTATAATTCTTGTATAGTAGACCCTCTTATTTAAGGAGGTCCTTCTCACACAAGAGTGAGGACAAGGATTATAACCTCTCATACATTGGCCCCAAAGGTATAAGTCACCCCACACAAATCGACCTTTTTTTTGAAATTTTTTTAGAGGAACTTTTCCGTATGAGATATTGGAGTTCTATTTCTCTTCCAACACCAAATAGTAAGATAAATAACATAATTGTCCCTTTATTATGGAACTAGATCAAAAAATAGAAGAAAAGATAGATCAACGACTTAAATTATCCTCTTCGAGGGAGGAAACACGTTTACATTATATAGATGAACCATTCCTAGATGATTCAAATGAAAATTCCTCCTCTCTATATATAGGAGTTCATTGGGTCATAAAATAATCAAAGTCGACATAATTATAATAATTTAAGGGCACAACAATAATAATAGTGTGCTTTTATGGGGCACAATAATAACAATATGGGGACTACATGGACACAAAAAGAACAATAAGGGGGCTACACTAGCAATAAAAATAATGGGATATAGTAGTATTATAGGGACCTAACATGCCCCTATAATTAAAAAAAGTGTCATCCTCAATGCTTGAGTAGTTATGAATGATTTTGTACAAAATTCTCATCCTCCCATTTGGAATATTCAATGGGTAAGTTCTTCCACTTGAAGAGATATTCTAAAATTGATCGATTCCATAATTGTCGAGTTATCATATTCATGGTTGCTCCAGGTTCCAATATGATTTTTCCTTCCTTTTCAATTTTTCTAAATATTGTTTGAATTGGGAGCTTGCCACCTATAACCTTCTTTAAGCATTAAACATGGAAAACAAGGTGCACTCAGGAAGATGCAGGAAGCTCCAATTTATGCCATAGTACCAATATTTTATAACACCTTGTACGGACCATAATACTTTGGTGATAATTTATTATCCTTCATATCTTGTTCGATGGAAATTTAATTGTATGGTTGTAGTCGTAAAAATAGCCAGTCGCCCACATGAAAAATTCTTTCACTGAGATGTTGATCTGCCTATTGTTTCATTTAATTGTGCGCCAAAGTGAGGTTATCATTTAAGAGTTGGAGAACTTGTTGTTGATGCTTGATGTGATATTCCACAGCTTGAACCTTACAATTTTCTATTAAAGATGATGTGATGGACGATGGAGAATATCCATAAAGTTCCATAAATGGGGTCATTTTTTTTGTAATATCGAAGGAAGTGTTATACCATGATTCAAGCAGAGGTAACCACTTGACCCATTGTGCATGTTTCTTAGATACAAAGCATCGAAGATATCATTACAAACATTTGTTCACTATCTAAGTTTTCCCATCAGATTGAGGATGATAAGATGAGGTATGAGCTAATTGGCTACCCAGAGAAGAAAATAATTCCATGCAAAAATTTGTACTGAAAACACGATATCTGACTCTTACAATAATATTTGGGTTTCCATGTAGGTTTTGAATTTTTCCCATAAAAGTGGTAGAAAATGTACTGGATTTAAATGGATGAGATAAAGCACAAAAGTGTGCATACTAGGTAAGTGTACCAACTACAACCATAATGACATTCTTTCCTTCTAACTTAGGTAAAATGGTGATAAAACCCATTGAAAAATCCTCCCAACATTGACATGGAATGAATAAGGGTTGTATCAAACCTGAGGCCTTAATTTTATCAACTTTATTTTGATGGAAAATCAAACATTCCACAAAAAAATTTTGAATATCATATTTAAGGCCATCCCAAAAAAAATCCTTCTTAACACTATGGTAAGTTTTTAAAAATCCCAAGTTCCTTCCTAATGGAGAGGTATGAAATTACAGAGAATATTTTTTTGAGTTGTTAATTTTTCATATTGTTCTATGCTATGTCAATTACTGTAGCCAAAATTGCTTCTTCATAAACAATGCATCTAATTATAAGCAGTGTAAATAGTCATAAACTGTAACTAAAGATAGAACAATGCATGGAGTGACAAAGAAGACAATAGCACAACCATAAGAGACAACATATTTGTCCAAGACCAAGTAAAAACACCACTATGGGGGAAACCCTTTCAAATAGTTTTCTTCAATAGGTCGTTATAAAATGTTTTTAGTAGAGAGTACAATGATCCCAATACATATGTAGTAGAAAATAAATATATGATATCTATATATTTGCAAATCTACAACATCAATAGAATCAGTCCAATAGATCACCAAAACCAAGTGATATCAACTTCCAAGTCCTAGATCTGGATCTAGGATACTGTCAAAGACTGATCTGAAGAAACTGTGACTAAACAACAAATGTATGAAGGCATTGCGCCAACAACATAATGTGACCTAACTGATATCTTCCCAGAAAATACCTTAGATGAAACCTCAACATGCTCATCCCACTACTAAAGCTTCCCTGGTCATGACCTAAACAATTTTTTCTCCCATCCCTGGTCTTGTTCAGACCAGTCTAGCTCAGAAACCCTAGCTATGACCTTAACACTGTGAGCACGCACCTATAACATCTTAGCCGCTACCTTGACACTCTCAACCCACAACCCTGGCTCGAAAATTGTAGTAGTGTGCTCACTGCCCTAGCTCAAAAGGCCCAAATAAGAGCAAGCCTCTCACCTGTGATCCTGAACCCTGCATCGGCTTCTCCCGACGAACCTCAGTGGGCCAAAGTAGAAAATACAATCCAAAGATAAAATTGCATGAAGAAAATCTCATGAGATAATATGTGAGAATGATCTTGAGGTCACTTCTATTTATAGCTTTTGTGACAGACCACTTGGGGCTTTGAACAAATCCACATGAGTTGAGGCTAACCCATTCCATTTCATTAACAAAGTAAAATAATTCATCACTTAACGTCTTCTTAACCAATTGGGGTGATCTATAGGTCGATTTTGGTCCTCTCAAAAATAGGAATCTAATTCAATTATAGTATTAAGCATTTGAGCTTTCAGAAGTGGACTTTCATTCTAGTTGCAAAAATTAACACTCCTTCTCAACTAGGAAGAATTCAAGTATTAGAATTACATAATATAATTTCAGTTTTTTTTACAGAACCTATTTATTTCAAGTATTAGGATTACATAATATAATTTCAAATTATTTCAAGTATTAGGATTACATAATATAATTTCAGTTTTCTTTTACAGAACCTATTTAGATGACCATCTGTGAGGGTCACATGATTCCTAACCACATTCTCAGAATATCCTTAATGATAGATGTTATTTCCATGTCAAGTAGCATTATTTACATAAGAATAAAATATCAAGAACATTTATTTCATTCATTTTTCATGTGCATCTCTTCAATCTATCTAAATCTCTATGCGTCACCATATTTTTAAATTATTATATGTATTATTTGCAAATATTGCTAATGTGTCTGAATAGAAAATATTTCATTCATCATAAATATAAGCAATTTCTTAATGCACAACCTCTAATATCAAAATTGGATATTAGTACGATCCTCTTCTATTCATTCATGGTAACCAAGTCCAAAGTCAATTATGACCCACCATAGATGACCATAAGTTTTTCTCCATGTGCACATTGTAACAACATAATTAGTGCTTAGTATTATATTTTTTATATCAATTCCATAGTAACAAAGTCCTAAGAAGTCAACTATTTCCCACCATAGATTGCCTGAAGTATTTATGAATTGTGCTTTGTTGAAACTTGAAATTAACATATCCTTATAAAAAATAACATATTTCAAGGTATTGAAAATGGTCAACAATTATAATACCAATGTTAATTGACATTTATATTATATATGTTGTATTGACCATATGTATATTTAATTTATCCCATCTGTGTGATTTGATGCATAGTGGCAGTAGTGTGTAACACAAAAATATCAAGTACTAAGACAATAACAAGTCTTCAAACAAACGTCACATTTTTTCATGTATTTAATAAATACGTTTTAATGGGTTATATTTCCTTTTGTTACTAACCCTTATGTCTTAATTCCATTTCCATGAGACAATATTCATATGGTTATTATTAAAACAATTTTTATCCTGCACGGGATTTTCCACCTACATTTTTCACCTTCATTCCTTTCCAAAAATTTGTTTGTGGAAATTGACAACTTTCCATACAAAATATTATTACTTGTTACTATTTTTAAGAAATAAATGTTTCATGGTAAAAAATTAAAAATTTCATGCTCATTGGAATAATAATGGTGTTCCACTAGGATGTTCCCCCATGTTTCCTAATAATGCTTGCGGGATAAGGAGATAGTTGGTGATATTATTAAGTATATATTTAAATCTTCCTCATTTTAATTGTTTATACATGTCATCTAGCCACATAGTGGCCACTATTTCTCAACTGAAGAAAATTTGTTCAAGTTTCTTGCTTTTCTGGGGAAAAATGGGATTGATATTGCTAATGTTGAGGTAAATGTCATATAAATACTTTACAATTTAATTCACTTTATATTCTATTGTTTATCATATTTCTTTTATTATACTCTTCGTTATATATTATTTCATTTTCAGAAGAGGAACTTTATATTTATGGTAAGAATAAGGAATTGAAGAAAGAGGAGAACAATAATACTGGAGTGACAAATGCAAAAAGAGGGACAAGAACTTGTCCAGTGATACCATTAAATCCAATATCCAACATGACACACACACATACAAATTGATGGTCAAGCCTTTAGAGTTTGTGAATTCCCCTGCAATGCCTTGGAAACATAGTGATAATGTTTTCAAGTGATGAAAGAACATTTCATGTGTAAATTTTAGTGCAACCAATATTAAGTTGGAAACTCATATTGCAATACTTGACATTTCATATAATATAATATATGTGGTTGAAGTTATTTATCGTTGTACTTGATATTATTTAGTGTTGTAATTAACATATGTAACTTTGTGTTTACATATTAGATGAACATGCACATTATATGATATTTTTTTTTAATTTAGTTGCAAAATAATACTAATTAGTTTATTTTGATTAATAATGAGCATATAAAATGAATATAGAACTACGAAAATAGTAGTTTATATTTATTAATAGTGAACACAAATAAAATGAATATACGACAGCTAAATAAGTTGCTTATAATTATTATTAATGAAAGTAAATGAAATGAGTATAAACTTCTAAATCAGTAATTTATATAATGAATATGAAACTAGTAAAAGAAAAGTAAATGACTATTGTAAATGTAAAATTTGTTATTACAAATGATAACTATATTTTGCATATATACGATTATTAGTTGCTAATTTATAGTATCTTATAACACAATTGAAATTTAGTAGTATTTCTTTGGCCACTAATTGCTTTGAAACGATGACTAAAATTTGCATATATATGACTATTAGTATCTAATTTAAAGTATCTTATAATGCAACCAACATTTTGGTCATATTTATTTGGTTATTAATTTGTTTTCTCGGGTGATAATGTAGTAGTATATTTTTTTGTGTATTTAGTCATTAATTGTGGAAATTAATGATTAAATCAATGACTAAATTAATGGAAAAATTTATGACTAGATATACTACTAGATGATAAAATTGAGACAATCAATTAATGACTAATATAAATACTACTAAAATTTGTTCATGTTATAAGATACTATAAATGAGCCACTATTGGCCACCTAATGAAAAATTATCGTTCATATGAAAATTTTAATTAATTTTTTTAGTAACTTATTAGTCGTTTTGTACTAGTGCAGGAATCCTATGATGGAGA